>CM012448.1:842060-1401695 GCA_003999625.1 Oryzias javanicus
TGCAGTTGGGCCAGCAGTCGTGGTTGACCAGGGCCAGGTTAGGAAAGAGCCCCACGCCGACAGCCTGCAGACCTCTCTGGTCGCTCAGCGTGAATCCACTACACTTGATCTGCAGAGAGCAGATGTTCAGATGCTTCATATTCTCACTCCAGTCCAGCAGCTGCTAGAACCACAAACCAACACTGACAATGCCAAATATGTGGGAGATGTATTCGGCAGAGTGCTGCTTGCTCCCGTAGGACCAGTAACCCTGGAGGACGCGCACGTCCGTCTGGAGCTGCTGGAGCTGGTCCTGAGACAGCTGGTCCACGTGTTCCTGCAGCTGGTCGGCCGAAACCAGCTGACTGTCCGACGCCAGGCCGCCGTCCTTATGAAGACGCCAGAGGACACGAGCTGCCAGGCTGCCGCACACCAACACAGCACAAGAGAGGGGACGGAAAAGAAATCTTTACTCATTTCTTTAACAACACGCTCCAAATTATCATGAAAATTTTATATTTTTATGATTTTTCAAAATATTCATTGCAAATGACAGTCAGTATAGTTCTCGAGTAAACAAACTTGAGGATAGTATGATTGGTTTTGAAACTAAAACCCGTCTCATTACATATGAGGGTTGTCCTCACAAGCAATAGAAGGTCCAATAGAAGGTTTACGTAGAACAGCAGCGTCTGGAGGATCCAAAACCTAGATCGTCTAGACTAGATGTTGGTGGGAGTCTATTCCAGGGGTGTCAAACTCAAGAGCCCAAAATCCAAAATCTAGAAGGAGCCGCATAGTTTTACCTTAGCCTTTAAGAAATTTGAATTCATTACCATTTTTGGCACAAACCAAATCAACAATATAAAAAGAACTTTAGCATTTCTCAAAATGCAATTTTTTAAATTCATTTTGTTACTTATTTTTAAACCAAAAGAGGCTCTGTGCCAGACAGGATCATCTGAGTGCAGTTCTGGACAGCTAACAAACAATGTTGTGCAGCATAAAATATGTGCTTTTAACTCATAAAAGTTTTTCTTTGCATATAAGATCTGTTCATTCTGGAGGTAGAGTTGAACAAACAAGACGTCATCATGTCAACAGCGATGGAAAAACCTACAGAGTTTATCATCTATGTGCACATCAGCATCAATTTATAAATTTAACTCATTCTAAATTAAAGAAATGCTAATAAAGTAATCCTCAGGTAGTCTAGTTTGTGGGGTTTGTTTATTTGTTTTCTTTAGGTAGTTTTGCTGTGTCAGCATTCTCCATGACTTATTTCATGTTTACCTCAAAGTTAGAAAAATACACAGCAGATTTAAAACGTAAATGCATTAAGACCATTCTGACAGTAGATTAAAAGATAAAATATTTGCTAAATGCTAAACTAGCCTACAATACTCAAAAACTAAAAAAGAAAAACTTAGATTAGCCGAAACAGCTAGCATGTAGCTGATCTATTAGCTAAACACCAAAATAGTAAAAAAAAATCTTAGTAAATGCCAGAATAGTCCAAAAAACTGTCAGAATGCCCATTTTTAAAACTTTAAAACCATAAGTTTTTAATAAAATTGTGAATAATAAAAATGCAGGACTATTATTCCAGAATAAATCAACTTAAACCTTAAATAACTTTCAGTATTTTACTCTCCATAAAAATATATTTGTCAAAATGATACAAGTTAGAAATAAGCGCAAGATAACATCGGGTCATTAATAACAATAAAATAAAATGATCCGAGGGGCCGGATAGAATTACCTGGAGGGCCGGATCCGGCCCCCAGGCCTTGACTTTCACACAGCTTTAAATATGTTTGCTGCTTTGTAATGGTGTTTTAGCAGCTGCTCTTTCGATACTTAAACATCACTGGCTGAGTGATATTTTCTGTTTTTCCTGCGGCCTGTTTGAACCGGTTTGTTCTTCATCACGGAGCGGTGAGGATGAGGCAGGTGACCTTTGCTCTTACCGGACGGATTCGCTGGGAGCCTTGCCGCTCTTCCTGATGGCTGCGCACTCCTGCTTGTGCTCTTCCCAGCATGCAGTCTGGCAGGTGCGGTCGCAGTAGTGGGCGAAGCGGCACTGAGCGCAGCGGTGCAGCTGAGCCTGGTGCCGGAAGCAGCTGTGGCACACCTGAGAGGCCAGACTGAGGCGGAGACACGGGTCAAGAGCGCCCTCGCTGGGAAAACGTCAACCCTACATCCGTGGATACACACTTATCGTCTAAGCACAAGAATGAACGTGCAGCTGATTTTGTGATTATGTTGCGACAAGCCAGAGTGTGCCCCCCCCTTCACTCAACAGTATCCAGGATAGGCTCCAGCATACCTGTGACCCCGAAAACGATACAAAGTGATAATAAAATGGATACGAATCAGTTCCATTTACCATTTGCGTTTTGTAGTCTTAAAGACTAGTTTTCCAGCATTATAAATTTACTTTGACTTAAGTAATTAAGAGCAATAATCTTTATCAGTTATAGGTGAACGATTGAGACCCTTTGGTTGACTGAAAACTGATTCCCAACAGAAAGAGTGAAGCCCCATCCGACCAGGCAAATGTTTACAGAAACAGCTTTTAAAGAAATTCTAAATCTTTACTAAAATGCAGGATTCCCTCAAAAACAATTAAACTGAAAGCAGCTCATGCAGGTAAAACATTTAAGGCATAAATTTAAGTGAATGTTTCAATTATTTCAATTAAACATTTTTATTTTGTTCCAAAAAATTGATTCGTATACGTCAGAGGTGTCAAACTCAATAGCACAAGGGCCATAATCCAAAGCACACTTTAGGTCACGGCTGAACACTCTAACACTACATTTTTAAAACTTTAATACTATAACTTTTTAACATAATTATGAACTAGATATACGGTATTGTGTTACATGTGATAATGAATTTGGACGGTGAAGATGCAAACGCTGATAGCTGAAGACGCTGAAATTGATAGCAAAAAATAAAATAACTGAAGCTGAAAGCCAGCTAAAATATTAGCTAAATGCCAAACTTGCTTAAAAAACTTTAAAAAAGAAACGCAGTTGCTAAAACGGCTAGCATGTAGCAGAAAAATATACTTCAAAAATATCCTAAAAAACTCATCCGCAAACTGGATGTAAAGCACACAACCATCAGCTTTAAACTAACTAAAGACTAGATATGTAGTATTAGCTGCAATAATGCTCGTGTGGATGCTGTAAACTGAATTTGGCCACTGACGTACTGATAGTTGAAGATGCTGAAATTGATAGCTAAAAACGCTGAAGCTGATAGCCATCTAAAACATTAGTTTAATGCAAAATTACCCTATAAAACTGAAAAAGCCTAAAATAGCCAAAACAGCTAGCATGCAGCCTAAATTTTAGCTAAACTTCAAAACAGCCTAAAAAACTGAAAGAATCCTAAATTAGCCAAAAATAGCTGTCATGCAGCTGAAAAATTAGCAAAAACTTCCAAATAATCTATAAAAACTAAAAGGACTAAATTAGCAAAAATAGCTCGCATGTAGCTGAAATAGTAGTTAAACTCAAAATTAGCTCAAAAAAAGTATAAATTTGCCAAAATAGCTTGCATGTTGCTAAAACTATGTTAAACTCCAAATTAAATAAAAAAAACTGTAAAAAAAAAAAAAACGTAAATTTACCCAAACAGCTAGCTTGCAGCTAAACTCCAATATAGCCTTTAAAAAATGTTAGTAAATGCCAAAATAGTCCAAAAAGCTAGCAGAATGGCAATTAAAAAAAAAATAAAACCATAACCTTTTACCATAATTATGAATAATAAAAAGGAGAGGAATATTATTCCAGGATAAATCAAATTAAAACATTAAATAAGTTTCAATATTTTACTCTCCATAAAAATGTATTTTGTCAAAATTATACAAGTTAGAAATGAACGCAATAGAACCTCGAGCCATTAATAACAATAAAATAAAATGATCTGGAGGGCCGGATAGAATTACCCGGGCCTTGATTTTGACATGTGATATAGGTTTATTAAGATAAAACCATTTTGAACAGAAATACAGTAGATGTATGTTTGAAATTTGCTTTTATTTTATGTGTATTTAAATCAAACTCATACATGTTGTCCATCTTATTTTTTTTAAACAACTGAATTTTCTGAAACTGGAGTAGAAGACATGAATATGAACTTTATACTCAGTAACTTTTAATATGCAGAGTTTTTGATCATTTACACCTAACATAGATTATCTACACAATACAACTAAATTTATTCAAAACAATACTAACATCATTTAAATGTAAAACATTAAACAGAGCCTCCAGAAATTCAACACATTTATTGCATTTTGTTCTGTTTTAACATTTAGCCTGCTGTCTCTTCAATTACTTTGCTACTAATGTGAAACCACACGGCATGAACCAGACCGCTGTGGCTGAGGTGAGTTAAAGCCAAATCTGCTGTTGAATCTTGATGACTTCATCAGTCAAAATGTATATTCTAATAAAAATATGTATGATATTGATCCTGATCGTGTCTTGCTGGTCTTCTGCTCCACTTATTCTAGTAAATGTGATTAAATGTTGTTTTGTACTGTCAGACTCATGTTGATCTGCTCATGGTTTCTGAGTCTGGTTTGGACTGACATGTTTGTTCACATGATGAAGCTCCTGCAGAAAAGGTGGGAGTCTTCTCTCAGCCCCCCTTGTAAACCGGGTCAGTCTAGAACCGGACTGAGCTGTGCCAAACCATGCAGCCTATCAGATTATCTGGTCTGAGCACACTTTCTATTTGCAGAATGAAAGAGAACAGGAGGAGCAGCGATCATGGTAAACGTGGAACCCAGACCTCCAGCAGACGACCTGCTGCTGGCCTCTGTGTGTGTGTGTGTGTGTGTGTGTGTGCAGGGGGGTTAGGGGTTTGTACAAGTCTCAGGTTTGTGTGTCACAGGTTTAAGTGAGTTACAAGTGTGTGTGTGTCTCAGGTTTTTGTGTCGCAGGTTTATGTGTGTTACAGTTTTGTGTCAGGGGTGTGTGTCTGTTACAGGTATTTTTGTTAGAAGTGTGTTTGTATGTTACATATGTGTTACAAGCATGTGCTACATGTTGTGTGTGACAGAGGTCAGTGTTACAGCGACTTGTGTTACGTGTGTGTGTTAAATGTATGTGTGTGTAAGTGTTACTGGGGCGTGTGTTACAGGTATGTGTGCTACAGGTATGTGTGCTACAGGTATGTGTGTTACAGGTCTATTAGTTACATGCATGTTTGTTACAGTTGTGTTACGGTTGTGTGTTACAGGTATATGCGTTACAGGTGTATTAGTTGCATGCATGTTTGTTACAGGTGTGTTTTACAGTTGTGTGTGTTACAGGTTTTGTGTCACCGGTGTATGTGTCCCTTAGGGGTGTCCCACAGGGGTGTGTGCTAAAGATGCTTGTGTCACAGGTGCTTTTTACAGGGGTTTACGTCAAAGGGATGTGTGTCACAAGTGTATTTGTTACAGGTGTTTGTGTTATGGATGTGTACAGGTTTGTGTTTGTGACAGTATTTGTGGTACACGTGTGTGTATGTGCTACCAGGAATGTTTTACAGGTGTGTCTGTGTTACAGGTGTGTCTGTGTTACAGGGATGTATATTGAAGAAGTGTATGTTACATTTATTTGTGTGTTACAGGCATGTGTGTTACACCTTGTGTGTTACTGGTATGTGTGTTACAGCATGTGTGTTACAGCCTTTCCGTTACAGGTATGTGTGTTACACCTTGTGTGCTTCTGGTATGTGTGTTACACCTTGTGTGTTACTGCTATGTGTGTTACAGGTATGTGTGTTACACCTTGTGTGTTAATGGTGTGTCTGTGTTACACCTTGTGTGTTACAGGTATGTACATTACAGTCTGTGTGTTACAGGTATGTGTGTTACACCTTGTGTGTTACAGGTATGTGTGTTACAGGTATGTGTGTTACAGGTATGTGTGTTACAGGTATGTGTGTTACAGGTATGTGTGTTACACCTTGTGTGTTACAGGTATGTGTGTTACAGTCTGTGTGTTACAGGTATGTGTGTTATACCTTGTGTATTACTGCTATGTGTGTTACAGATATGTGTGTTACAGGTATGTGTGTTACACCTTGTGTATTACTGCTATGTGTCTTACAGGTGTGTGTGTTACAGGTATGTGTGTTACACCTTGTGTGTTAATGGTGTGTCTGTGTTACACCTTGTGTGTTACAGGTATGTACATTACAGTCTGTGTGTTACAGGTATGTGTGTTACACCTTGTGTGTTACAGGTATGTGTGTTACAGGTATGTGTGTTACAGGTATGTGTGTTACACCTTGTGTGTTACAGGTATGTGTGTTACAGGTATGTGTGTTACAGGTATGTGTGTTACACCTTGTGTGTTACAGGTATGTGTGTTACAGGTATGTGTGTTACACCTTGTGTGTTACACCTTGTGTGTTGCAGTATGTACATTACAGGTATGTGTGTTACAGGTATGTGTGTTACAGGTATGTGTGTTACACCTTGTCTGTTACAGGTATGTGCATTACAGTCATATGAATTTGTTACAGGTTCATGTCTCCTACAGGGGTGTATATTGCATGAATGTGTGTTACATTTATTTTCTACAGGTATGTGTGTTAAACCTTGTGTGTTACAGGTATGTGTGACAGTACTGTGTGTAACATTTATTAGTGTGTTACAGGTGTATTTGTTACAGGCGTGTTTGTTACAGGTGTATGTGTTACAGGGCAGCGACCCGCCGTTTAAGTTGTGACTTCAGAGATAAACTCCTACCTGTCAAACACCACAGCAGAGTAGCTCGGCTCGGCAAAGACCACTTCCCCGGTGTTGAACGCTTTGCTGGCCTTCAGGCCCCGACCTTTGGCCCCAGCATCAAAGAGCCGCACATTCTCCTTATTTCCGGCGGTCATCCTTCCAACAGAAACCCTGCAGTCGGCACAGGAGGCCCAGGACGGTGCTGCTCAGACTCTGAACCGGCAGCTCTGACCCAAAAATAACCTGCCCCCCTCCTGTATGAACCCCCTCTCAGGGAGGGACAGAATGTGAAGCAGCTCCCCAGAGTCACGGCGCTGCCGTCCCCTTGTTTGGGGTTAGTTCCTGCACCAGTATTTTAGTCTGATCTGCTGTGGCTGTCAGTCAGAACTGCTGATGGGGGGGCCTTGAAAGACCCCCCCAGTTATGACCACAGGAGCACAGGTTACTACTGAAAACAAGTTTAATGTTGGGAAAATGTTCAAAAAATAGTTTCAAGCTTGTTTAGAGGAGTGGACCCCTAAAAGAACTCGAGTTAAATGAAATTGACACAAATATGTAAACAACCATATAAACATCAAATCAATAAAAAATATTTAAATCCAGTGACACACCTGGAAACACTTATAGAAGATGATCAGCCCATTCTTAACAAAGTGGGGGTAAATACACATTCAGTTACTAAACTCAACAAAGAAGAAAGTCTACCCCCCCATGAGTAACAGCTAATGGTTCAGTCCACTTCCTGCTGTCTCCGGTTAAAGTGGCTCCACCTCCTTCCGCCATGTCTCGACCCTCATCTGGTGAGTCCAGCTTCTCTTCTGACCAATCAAAGAACAAAACAATTCAACTTAACCAAAAAATGTAAATGGCCTTCATTACAAGTACACTGTTGTTCAACATGGAAGCACAATTTTCATCAACATTAAAGGGTAACCAAACCCTGAATTAACTTTTTTTGGCTGTTTACATCTATAAATGGGGCTTTAATAGTGCTTTCTGTTGGTCATAGCAACATTTTTGACAAATTGAAATAAAACTGTTTAATTATTCAAAGTGTTGTCAAAATCAGTCTGTGTGCATAAATGAGGAATTACAGTTGAATTTTGTGATTGGTTAAATCATGTAAGTTTCAGAAGTCTGACGTCATGATCTGCAGCTCCAGTAATGAGAACAGTCCTGAACCCAAGCCCCGCCCCTCTGACTGGATTTTCACATTCAGCCTCCAACTTCCTGGTTTGGTTTCCCTTTAAGAAGGAAAGTACAATCGTCAATGAAAACAGATTTGGTGATGTGGAAATGTGTGAGGGAAAATCATTCAGCCTATATTATTTAAACCCTTATCATAACATCAAATACAAATAACCCATTTTATGAATTTTCCTTTTTTTAAAAAACATAAATAGAAATATATATTTTTCACAAATTTTCCATGGATTTTGAATTTGAAGACTCATAAACTCAACAAAGAAAAGTCTGTCAAAAAAATCAGCTTTCAATGACATTAAATCTGAGTTTTTTTTAAATATTATATATTATTTACAAGCAAATGCTCACCATAAGCTTCTAAATGTAAATCACATAAACAGCAAAATAACAAACATTTATCTTATTTAGAAGTACACATCTACAATGGAGCGGTAGGGCCACTTTACAAACAAAGCAAAAATAATAATAATAAATGTTAACTTAAAATCATCTAAATGTATGAGTTTTTTTCTTGTAAACGTCTGAGATTATAAATTGTGAATGTACAACACCTGTGCAACATCTGAACCTACATAAATTACATGTGGAGTACCCCAAGGTTCCATTCTGGGGCCACTTGTATTTAACATCTACATGCTCCCACTGACCCAGGTTATAAAGAACAACAACATTAGTTACCATAGCTATGCAGATGACACACAGATATATATTACACTGACACCAGTAGACCGAGGCCCTGTACAGGCTCTGGGTAAATGCACTGAGAACATTAATGACATGGAGAAGCTGCATTCAGCTTCTATGCTCCACAGGATGATTATTCTGATTAATAAAATGACTGAGTGATAACTGTCTATTTCTCAGTCAAAGTCTATGAGATTGTGTGCGTTTTTTGTGTCCTCGAGTGTTGGACTCTGCTCTAAAATGTGTTTGAACAGTGCAGTGTTTGCTTGTGTGCACGAGGTCAAAAAAAGACAAATACCTTCAAAACCAGACGGTTTTATTTTTGCAACAAAGAGCAACGAGCTTCAAAAATATACTACATTAAATCGTAATTTCAGTTTAAAAATACCTAAATAAAAAGTTTAGGAATGTAAGATCATGTGAGCAACATTAAAGCAGCAATAATCACATTACTGACCACAGTAATCAGATTACTTCAACATAGATTACAGGTAAGGCCCCTGAAAGCTCTGAAGACTTCAGATTTTACATTTAATAATAATCTCAATAAAAATGTTTACAAATTACAAGACAGAAGGAAGATCCAGCAGAGCTGAAGGCAGGTTGTGTCCCAGATGTGCGACATCTTTATACATGTAGATTTATGATATTTATAAAGCTTTTAATAAATGCAAAGACGAGATTCTACAAGGACAAATGCAGAAAGGCAGTTCTCTTAGAG
This sequence comes from Oryzias javanicus, assembly GCA_003999625.1. Lineage (NCBI taxonomy): Eukaryota > Metazoa > Chordata > Actinopteri > Beloniformes > Adrianichthyidae > Oryzias > Oryzias javanicus. The sequence goes on from CM012448.1 coordinate 851,396, forward strand.
GAGAGGAAGTTTGGGACAAAGATGTTACCAGAGAAATGAACAGATAAAGCTAGGTTTCTTTTAGGCCACGTGTGTCAAAGTCAAGGCCCAGGGGCCGGATCCGGCCCTCCAGATCATTTTATTTTATTTATGAATGGCCCAATGTTATCTTGCTCTTATTTCTAGATTTTATAATTTTGACAAAATTTTATGAATAGTAAAATACTGAAAATTATTTAAGATTTAAGTTGATTTATTCTATAAAAATATAACTGCCATTTTATTATTCATAATTGTGCTAAAAAAATTTAGTTACATTTTTAATTCTGCTAGCTTTTTAGGCTATTTTTGCATTTATTAACATTTTTTGGGCTATTATGGAGTTTAACTAATATTTCAGCTACATGCTAGCTGTTTTGGGTAATTTAGGCTTTTAATTCAGTTTTTAGTTTTTTTAGCTACATGCTAGCTGTTTTAGCTAACCTAGTTTTTTTTTTTTAGGAAAATTTGGCATTTAGCTAATATTTTAGCTGGCTATCAGCTTCAGCTTTTTCAACTGTTAGCTTCAGCAATTTCAGCATCTTCAGGGCTCAATTCAGCTTACATTCTTCACATTAGTATTAATGCTATATATTTAGTTCATAATGTTAAAAGTTATATTTTTAAAGTTTAAAAATGTAGTTTCAGAGTCTTGAACAAATGTTTGTCTTGTTCGGCCCATGACCTAAGGAGTGTTTTGGATTTTGGCCCCTGTGCGATTGAGTTTGACACCCCTGGTTTAGGCAGAAGATAATTTTGGTTTTAAACTTTAAGAACTTCACAGAAACATGACAGTCTGACAGAAATAATGAGCTCAGAGTCCAGAAGCGTCCCCCTCTCCGTGATGTTCCGTCACACGTCGTACACGTCGATGTGAGCGCCTGAGCTGAAGCTGTCCTCCAGCAGCACCTTCATCAGCTTGGCGCAGGACTCCTCACAGGTGAGCAGCTGGCCGTGGGTCTTCATGTTTGAGAAGGACATCTTCACGTCGGGGTCGGCCGTCCTGGACCGGGCCTCCTGCTGCATTTCAGTGTCCAGGGGTCCTGATTGAACCGCAAACACAAAGAGCCGATCCAGTTAGATCCTGTTGTCTTCCGACTGTTCACTCAAATTCAAACATGCTGAGAAACAATTGATAGATTTACCAGAGATTTCCTAATTCTGTCTCCATGAGGTTATATTTATAGTAAATCATAACAAAAAACAGCAAAGATTTGGACTATTGTTTAATATTATTGACATTTGCTGGAGAGCGTCAAAGTTGCTTGTTGATGGTTATCCAAAAGTCTTCCAACCTGAAGCTCCCGCCGCGTGTGGGAGGAGCTTCTGTCAAAACTTTTCTTGAACTCGACATGAGGAACGAGGATGCTGAGAGATTTATTTAGTTTGAGGAGTGAATAAAAGCATCATGTCTGGGTTCAGATCTCACAGTGAGCAGCAGCTGTCCTGCAGCAAACCGGTACATTTAAAGAGGTTCAGGTGTCTGCATAGCTGCCTCAAAACCAAGCCAGTTCCCCGAGAAACATTCAACTGTGATGAAGGAGAGTGACAGGATGAAGGAGAGCGCTTCTTCATTTCCACGAGAGCCTGCACTGCAGCTGTTTTATGTCCATTTGGTTTTCCAACACACAGAAGTAGATATAGATTTCACCGCTAATCACTGCGACCATGTTTATGTCATTCTGATCCGAGACTGCCACAAATAACCTAAACCTGTGTTTTCATATGGTAATAGGGCTGCCATGATTGGTCGACTAATCGGCTATTAAAATACTCGACGACTAATTTAATAGTCAATTAGTTGTCACTTTATATTATATGGAGTCAGACTGCAGTAAAGTTGAAAGTTAGAATGGCATTCTGATAGCTTTTTGAACTATTTTGGTATTTAGTAAGGTTTTACAGGCTATTTTGGAGTGTAGTTCATATTTCAGTGACATGCTAGCTATTTCGGCTGACTTAGGCTTTTTAAGTTATTAAATGCTATATTGGAGTTTAGCTAATATTTTAGCTGCAAGCTAGCTGTTTTGGAAAATGAACAATTTTTTTTCTGTTTTTTGAGCTAATTTGGAGTTTAACTACTATTTTAGCAACGTGCTAGCTATTTTCTGCTAATTTAGGCTTTTTAGTTTTGATAGGTTATTTTTAAGTTTCTGCTAATTTTTCAGCTGCATGACAGCTATTCTGGCTAATTTAGGATTCTTTCAGTTTTTTAGGCTGTTTTGAAATTTAGCTAAAATTTTGGCTGCATGCTTGCTGTTTTGGCTATTTTAGGCTTTTTTTTTTAGGGTAATTTTGAATTAAACTGATGTTTTAGATGGCTATCAGCTACAGCATTTTCTCTTATCAGCTTCAGCGTTTTTAGCTATCAATTTCAGCATCTTCAGCTATCAGTACTTCAGTGGCCAAATTCATCTTACAGCATCCACAATAGCATTATTGCAGCTAATACTACATATCTAGTCTAGCTAATGATGGTTAAGATGTGTGCTTTACATCCAGTTTGCGCATGACCCGATTAGTCGACTAATCGGAAAAAATAATCGCTGATCAGTCGACTATTAAAATACTGGTGTGTGGCAGCCCTGCTCTGATCGACCGTCATGGTGGTTCTTCGCGGGGGTCTTCCTCACCTGGGGAGTAGTTGAGCACCCGCAGCTCTGGCTCCTCCTCAGCCAGCACCCTGAACATCATCTCGCGGGCGGCTTTGCCCGTGCAGTACAGCACCCAGGAGCGGAAAGGCTGCAGGGCGCACAGGGACGTGACGTTGACCACGGTGTGCCGGAGGCCCCCGCGCCCAGGAAGGGCCTGCAGCACCCTGGCAGTGAGGCACAGCGAGGAGCTGACGTTCAGGGACAGGTAGGAGTCCACCTCGGCCATGTCGGTGAAGCTGCGTGTGAAGCGGGACACGTCTCCCAGAGACGCTGTGGGTGGAGAGGACAGTCAGCACCTTCTCACCTGAGAGTGAGTCTGCTTCATCAGAACACCAACATGCTCGTCTTAAGTCCTGCTGATTCGTCTTCAAGACAAGACCACATGGATGAATCAACCTTTTACTGATTTGATTCACTTTAGAAGATAAAGCTGCAGAAATGTTCTGTTGTGGAAGTTTGTTTGAAGAGAAAATAAACAGTAAAATGAGTTTCACGCTCAATAACTTTCATAGGGAGTGTAACTAAATGATGAGCATGCATAACAACACTGGTTCCAGACAATAAAAACATTTTTGTGAGTAAATCTTAAACTGATGCCATTGCCTCGGTCAGATTCTCACCAGCGTTGTTGACTAGGATGACTCGGTCCATGTCTTCAGAGAAAGCCTCAACAGAGGTCCTGATGATGGTCTCCAGGCCCTCCGTCCGGCCCACGTCCGCCACCGCCACCTGCACCTTCAGGCCGGCTCTGCCCGCCTCTGAGGCGGTCAGCTCCGCCTGCAGAGCCCGCAGCTCGTCCCCGGAGCGGGCCGCGAGCACGAGCACGGAGCCGGGCTTCACCAGCAGGGACATGTCCCTGGCTACGGCGCGGCCGAAGCCCCTGGAGGCGCCGGTGATGATGCAGAGCGCCCGGCCGAGGTCGCATGAAGGCGGCATGGCGCGGAGGAGCTGTGGAGCGGGCTGTGGGAGGCGCGTGGGGTTTCCGCGCGCGGCTTCCTCTGCGGGGATTTGGCAGCGCGCGCCGCTCCGCCTCGTGCCCTATCGCCATCTCCCGGCTTTAAAGCAGAGCTGGCAGCCGGGGCGGGACAGGCCAATGGAAAGAGGGGACGGACCGTGGAGGCGAACCGGAGCACGCGGGTTTATGGCAGAGATTCTGTATGAGAACTGGACCGAGTTCCCCCCCAAAAAAACAGGAGGTAAAAAAAAACAAAAACAAATCTCATAGACCTCTATACAGAAAAAACAGCCTACTTACTTAGTCATTGTGTAACCATTTTGTAACATTTTTTTTTCTAAACTTTTTTTCTTTCCTATCGAAATTTTCTTTATGATATTTTTTTTGCCTTAGCACAAGTTTTTCATTACACTGAGGGTCTAAGGTGGGGGTGTCAATTGCTCATTCAGAACGGCCAGATGGGGCCAATATGGTTTAAGAAATGTGGGTCCGGGTTTGCCCACATTGACCTAAGTAGGCAGTCAGGTTGTCTCGGTATGTTAGCCAGCCCAGCCGCCGAGTGAACAGTGGAACTCGCTAGCTCGATACAGCAGAGCGTGCTAGCTCGCCACAGTAAAGCTTGTCAGGTTGATACAGCAGAACTCACTACAACAGAGCTCGCTAGATCGCTACAGTGGAGCTCGCTAGCTCGATACACCAGAGCTTGATAGCTTCTTAAAGGACTAGTAATGGGCTGGGACAAAGCTAAAATGCATATCCAGATATATTCCATATGTTCTAATGTATCAAAAATAACAAATAATAACCGTTGACAAACGCAGGTTTTTGTAAAATTTGACAAAATCAATGACAAATTTCGCCCTGCTTCAGAAACGGCTCGATTTGGGTCACGTGACGCGTTGACGTCATATGGTAAGACACGCGCCAGCGGCGAGAATTCAGGCGGGACCAGCGTGTCTGCAGATACGTGTATGTGTGCGCGCTGCGGCAAATTTGAATCCTATAAACGTCGGTGTTATGGTACGACGGAGTATTAGGGCCACAAAAAAGAAAAAAAAAATAAAATTATGATTTTTAAAGTCGTAAATTTACGAGATTTACAATCGAAATGAGCCTATTGCGATGAACATTGTGAGCAGAACCAGACCGACTAAACTGTGAAAAGCTTCTGATTTCAACAGGTAAACTGAATGTTTAAAACATTGCACATGTTTGGAAGTTTCTTTGTTTGATTTGCAGTTTATTAATCATTGATGATGGCTTGCAGGATCTCTGCAGCTCCGTTGATGAAACCATCGACACGCGCAGCTGTCCACTTCAGTCATTTCGTCCTCCGTGAAAGATCAGATCTCATTCATTTCTGTGTGATGCTTTCATCTGAAGAGGAATCGTTTTCTGAATTTTCAGTGTACTGAGCTAACGTGATAGACTGTTGTCATCCCCTGTTGTTGTTGTGTGTTGAAACGGGACGATTCACGTGGAGCTCTGTTTACATTCTCCTTTGGTTTCTGCGCATGTCAGAGACATGCAGTGAGGTGGTGAAAGAGCTTCCAGGTATGTGAATAAAGTGAATAATAAAGTGGCGGACGGTCCTGCAAACATGTCTCTAAGCTCTTTATTTTGCATATGAAACTCTGCATTACCGACCCGGACAGTCAGCTTCATTGATGATGATTTGATTTCGAGTCGCCAAAAGGTTCAGAATTTCTTTGTTTTTCAAACCGATCTGTAAATAAAGCTTCACGAGATGCTCCACGTCTTCCAGCTTCGAGCATGGCTCTGATAAACTGACAGCTTTGCTTCTTTTCTCATTAAATTACGACTTTAAATCGGCATTCTCAGCGTCAGTGTCATTGCCATTGTGAGCTCTTACTTTACGCGCTGCCGGCTCAGATTGATCGGGCTTTACAGTCCTCAAACCACAAACACCCGGCGCCTCTGAATCAGCGTCACTTTCAGAACAAATGTTTCCACAATCTGAGTCTGAAGACAGAATTGTGGACCTTGAAATATCGCCGCTATCGCTAGCTCCGACACGCAAAGGAGAAGCCGTCTTGCTAAGTTTGACCCATGTGACGTCACACGCACCACGTGACCAAAACGGAGCGTTTTCCCGGAAGTGGAAATTTGCATATGGATTGGCCGCAAAAAGCCGTTTTATTTCAATATTTCTTGCTCAAAACACGCCAAAACATTTGGAAATTGGAAATATAAGGCAAAATACAGTTAACACCGAAAATGACCCACAACCCCATTACTAGCCCTTTAAAGTAAAGCTTGATAGCTTGTATTTTGGAGCTCGCTACAGCAAAGCTTGCTAGCTTGAAACAAAAGAGCTCGCTAGATCATTACAGTGTAGCTCGCTAGCTGAATATACCAGAGCTCGCTAGCTTGCTACAGTGAAGCTCGCTACAATGGAGCTTGCTTGCTTGCTGCAACTGAGCTTGCTATAGCGGAGCTCGCTAGCTTAGTACATTGGAGTAGATTAGCATGCTACACCATCCACTTGGCCTTGCTGGCTGAGAGGGGGCCAAAATCTGAAATGCACCTTAGGTTGCGGGCCGAATAGAATAAACATTTATTGAACACACTAACACAAATTTTTTGAAACTTTTAAAGTTGTGGGTTTGGTTGAAAACTCAAACTGTGAAAGTGAGACAGTGTACTGTACATGTCTGTAAATTGCTGGTAAGCATTGTCAACTTGTGCTCTAAAGCTAAAACCTCCTCCAGCTCGTGGAGGGCTGTGCACCCTTTCATCTGAAGATCTGGGTTCAGTTAAGGTCATGTTCACAATTATCTGTAGCTTTTCAAGCCGCTAAGGAGGACTTCCAGCTCTTCCAAACATCCTACAGAGCGTTTCAGCTCCTCCCTTTTCAATAATCACCTGACTTTGTTGTGCATCAGAAGGATATATGCAGAATTAATGGAGATTTCATGTTTTTGATATGTGTGCGTTACATAGCTGCTCTCAGCTGGCATTTATAAAGTAAACACACAGAGTTCTGGTCGGCAAACGCGGCGATTACAGTCAGCACCGGCCCGCTTGGATCTGCGAGTTTAGAAGCTCCGGCATCGTGGCTGGTGACCAGCCCTCGGAGTCTCATGTTGGAGGTGCTGTCAGAGGAGCTGCTGCAGATCTTTTCTGGAAGTATTCTCGTTTTTAAAGGGACAAGTGTTTTAAAAACGCTTATTTGGACTTTTTATATTAATTATCGGGAATATATTTTAAGAAAGTGGGAAAATGCCAAGTTTTACCAGATAGTATTCACAATAAAAGTTTAAAACAGTTGACAAGAAAACTATGGTGAACGAGCATTCTAGTAGTACTTGAACGCATCACACATGGATGAATTTGTGAGAGATCAAAAGAGTCTCATGGTAGATTTGTGCATAACTGATGTGTTGTGTGTGCGTAAGAGGTAAGAGTTTGTGTGAAATTAGTTTCAGGCTGTTGTAATTTTAATTTGTGTATGTGTAAATTGCATTTTGTATTTTTTTTAATTTTGTCATTTTTGCATAAAATGTAAACTGCCTAGCTAAAAAAAAAGTTGCCTCCAAAAAACAGGGTCATACACTCTAATATTTCATTGGACCGCCTTTAGCTTTGATTATGGCACACATTCGCTGTGACATTGTTTCGATGAGCTTCTGCAATGTCACAAGATTAAATTCCATCCAGTGTTGCATTCATTTTTCACCAAGATCTTGCATTGATGATGGTAGAGTCTGACCGCTGCGCAAAGCCTTCCCCAGTACGTCCCAAAGATTCTCAATGGGGTTAAGGTCTGGACTCTGTGGTGGCCAATCCATGTGTGAAAATGATGTCTCATGCTCCCTGAACCAGTCTTTCATAATTTGAGCCCCATGAATCCTGGCATTGTCATCTTGGAGTATGCCCGTGCCATTAGGGATAAGAAATCCATTGATGGAATAACCTGGTCCTTCAGTATATTCAGGTGGTCAGCTGACCTCATTCTTTGAGCACAGACAGTTGCTGAACCTAGACCTGACCAGCTCATAACACTGCCCCCACAGGCTTGTACAGTAGGCACTATGCATGATGGGTGCATCACTTCACCTGCCTCTCTTCTTACCCTGATGCCCCCATCGCTCTGGAACAGGGTAAATCTAGACTCATCAGACCACATGACCTTCTTCTATCGCTCTAGAGTCCAATCTTTATGCTCCCTAGCAAGTTGAAGCCTTTTTTCCGGTTAGCCTCACTGATTAGTAGTTTTCTTAAGGCCACACAGCTGTTCAATCCCAATCTCTTGAATTCCCTTCACATTGTGCGCGTGGAAATGCTCTTACTTTCACTATTAAACAGATCCCTGAGTTCTATTGTTGTTTTTGTTCGATTTGATCTCACCACACGTTAAAATGATCTCTGATTATGATCATTCAGGATTTTCTTCCGGCACATTTCTTCCTCGAAGACGATGGGTCTCTACTATCCTTCCAGTTTTTAATAATGCGTTGGACAGTTCATAGCCCAATTTTAGTAGTTTCTGCAATCTCTTGAGAGGTCTTCTCTGCTTGATGCATGCCAATGACTCGACTCTTCTCAAACAGACTAACATCTTTTCCACGACCGTGGGATGTGTCTTTTGACATGGTTGTTTAGGAAATGAGAAGAAACTCATGGCACCAGTTGGGTTTAAATAACTTGTTGCCAGCTGAAAGAAAATCGCTCATGCAGTAATTATCCAATAGGAGGCTCGTACCTATTTGCTTAGTTAAATCCAGATGGCGACTTTTTTTTTGGCCAGACAGTGTATTATATGAGTTACAAATCAAGAACTACACACGCACAGATCAGAGTAAGTCTATTTTCTCTCCATAAATATCAATCAGGAGCAAATTTGCATCCAAACATGTGCTTAACCCCAAACTTGGGTTGTGTCCAAATTTCTGCACTATTATAGTGAACCATATAGTGCGTTTGCCATTTTGTAGAGCTGTCCGCTTCTACATTTCCACAATTGAGTGTCCCAGAAACTTCCCAAAAGTGACCAGTGTTCAATGATGCTTACACGATTGGTAAATATAGACCACAATGCAATAAGTATGAACAATTTTTGTGTATTTTAATTTTTTCCTTTTAATAAACCATCCAAGTTTTCCTTTTCAGAACACAGTGGATTCATAGTCTTCATAAAATTATGATATTAATTAGGTTTTTAATTTGTAAAAATTGTGACTTCATATTTGAGGTTTAAAAAAAAATTCAGTGAGCATAGTGTCCAAATTTTTTTAAGAATCCAGGACACTAGATAGTCCTGCACTGTGTAGTTTTTTTGAGTAGTTTGGGAGCAATAAGTTAGAGAGGAACATGTCTGTTAAGCTCTCAGTACTTGAAGACGTCCTAACTGGACTTTCTCCAGATCCCAGCTAAAGAAAACATAACAAGAATGATCCATGGCCAAAAAAGAATCTTTCATACATCTCTGGACTGTCCAAGAAACTCAAAAAGGATGTTTGATCATGATCAGATCCTGGCTCATCTCAACCCTTTCAGTACTTTGAGACAAATTGCTTTCCCCCCCAAGGACAACTCTCTGAGCAACAAACAGAGTAATGCTGTGTATTCCATCCATGTAGTGAGTTCTGCAATTGATAGTACATTGAGAATACTAAGCAAATGTTTGCAAAGGAGATTCTGCCAACTTTGCAGAGCCAACTTTAGTGAACCGGGTTCACCTTTACCTGAAGGACGAAAACCACCCGTTTCAAGGCAGTGAAGTCGTGTCAGGAGTCAGCGCTCTGTCTCCCCCTCTGGTCACCGGCGGGAGCCGTCACCAGAGTACCGACTGCATTTTATCTCCCAGCAGCCCCAGCACACAGTTCCTGGATGCCGCTCAGCTTGTCTCTCATTTGCCAATCACCCACAGGACACTTAAGTACTGCTCAGAACCTCACTCAGTGTGAAGTATTGTTTGTTCCACTCTGCCCGTATTACTGAGCGTTTCTATCTGGACCTGATCTTCTGTTTCTGACCTGCTTTATTTCTAATTGCCTTCCACCTGCCCTGACCCTCGTCTCGACCTATCTCTTCTTGCATTACCCCATGCTCGTGATTGACCTCCATCTGTCTGACCCAGATTTAGCTTTGTGGACTTTTAGCTGTGCTTAGTTCCAGTCTGAACTAATAAACCTTCTGCACTTGGAACCAACTGTCTGTTTGTGACAAGTTGTTTCAAATGGTTTGAGTGCAGCGTAACAGAAGAAATTGTTATTGGAAAAGACAAACCTTCCTGTAACAGAAATGAAGGCTCTTCCTAGAGACTTTTCAACCAGCTCCAAAATACTTCTGTGTTTCTGAGATGAGAAGGAAGACAAAGTGAAAGGTTTTTTAAAATCAAACTAAGCTCAATTGACTGTTCTTTTTTTCATTTTTACTAACTACTATTATGTACTACTCAAGTTTGGTTTTTGAACCAGTTTTATAAAAGAAGGAACTGAATCTATCACTAATTTGAGTTCAACCCTCACCAACATCCATGCATCCATCCATCCATCCATCCATCCATCCATCCATCCATCCATCCATCCATCCATCCATCCATCCATCCATTCATCCATCCATCCATCCATCCATCCATCCATCCATCCATTCATCCATCCATCCATCCATCCATCCATCCATCCATCCATTCATCCATCCATCCTCAGAACCTTTTGGGGATTACATTCAGAATAACACCTGCAGATGATTTTTAACAACACAAACTAATTTTCAAAAGGTCATCCATAAAGGTCGCCAGCCTTCATATTCTGGAGCATTTCTGGCCAAAAAAAGTCCAAACAATGGTGATGTTTGTTTCTAAAATAAACCTGTTCCAGTCTCCTGACTTCTAGCTGCTGCCGCTCTGGCCTGGGGGTGTGTCACTGTTTGTGGACTACAGTAGGCCCGTCTGTTATATACACCATTCAACCATCCAACATGTATAACCATTTTGTCCTCATTAGGGTCACGGGGTTGCTGGAACTTTTCCAACAGGCCTCTGGCGCTGGCAGCGTCTGCCTGGACAGGTCAGCTGTCCATTACAGGGCCACACAGTCTGAGGAGCCATAAGGAATCTGCAACCATCCTGTTAAACGTGTTCAAACTGTGAGGAAAGCTGCAGGAAAACACAGCAACTGCAGCTTTTGAACCAGTACCTTCATTTGTGACCTTTGAAAGTGCTTTATTTATTTAATGTAAATGATACTGCTCTTACAAGAAAGAACTAAATGCTTTGGTTTAGTTGAAATTAAAATATTGTTATAACTCATTTATTACACAGTATAAGTTATTCATTAATTGCCAAGAGGAAATTAGGCTTTTTTTCCCCCCTGCTGGTCTAATGTCAGGAGAGGATGGTTGGGAAGAGGCAGAGACATCATGGGGGTGGTGAGTTACTGATCTTCCACCAAATTATTATTTTAATAGTGCTCTCATACACAGAGTGGTCCTTCTTAAGTACTGGAGACCTTTTTCATGTGACATCAGACAAAATGGCGATATTGGCGAAAGTGTGTAAAGTTGCAAAGTGTCCTACCTGATGGTGTTCCTTTTCCTCTCTTACATCGTTCACAAATCAAAACATAAATGCCTGTAACTCTACCTGCAGAATACAGCTCAGCTGTTGCCACTTCCTCTGGATCATATTAAATAAGTCATGGATCATTTCTTTCTGACAGCCTGGTTGAAGTTAGACAAAGGTTAGAGTACTCCATGGAATGCTGTTTGTTTAATTATGATTTTAGTCTTTTTGTCATGGTTCCACCGTCCACTACTACCTCCGACCACCAGAGGGAGCCCTCGCCAGAGTTCTAACCCTGCCGTCTCAACTCCCATCAGCCACTGCTCCCTGTCTGCACAGCTGGTTTCCATCATCATATTAGTCATCTAAAATTTAAACCCACCAAAGCCACTTCTTCAGTGTGAAGTCTTGTTTTTGCTTGAGCATTTTCTCGTTTTTTCTTTCCCCTGGTGTTTGACCCTTGCCTGTTTTCCTCGTTATCCTGCCTCGCTTCCAGCTTTTGACCTTAGCCTGGTTTTGGCTACGCCTCTGCCTTGTTGCATGCCTGTTTCTCCTGCCATTAAAATCCACGTTTGCCCATAGATCCAAACACTCCAGCCTCTTCATCACACTTTTAATCTGTGCTAATGCTAACGCTAGCATTAGCTTTGGCTATGAGACAGTTTAAAGTTCTCAAAATTTCCGTTCTCACATAATCATTGTAAACAGATCAAAAGTCAGACAATTCCAGCGTGTTTGTTATTAAAGTCTAACTTATTACTGTTGTAATGTTTTCTACTGCGGTCATTGAGCTGCTGTTAGCTCAGCCGTGGTTCTGACATCACTCCTCTTTGTTTTTTGCTCATAACTGTGTCTGCTGGAAAATAAAGGTATAAAATGATAAAATTAATTGCAAAATGTTGCCAAAAATATGAAAGTGAATATTTGCACGTCATTTTCCAAATGCATAAACCCATTGCTGAACTCATTTCTTGGCCGCTCTTAATTTTAAAGCTAACAGTTTCAAAAATTTGCTGTACCAAATCCTTCCTGTATTTACAGTTGTCCCCTAAAATAAACCGTAAAACAAAACATACCCCTTTAGACAACCATTACGTTTGGTCTAAGAAGGAATGTTCATGCATGCAGCAATGAGCATCTTTGCCACACGTCTTAAATGTGGAGATCGTCATTTTCCATCAGCTTTTGTGCTTGATTAAAGTATGTGGGAATAACATCAGCCAAAATAGAAACATTAGAATAATTTCTGCTCCAATGAAAGGTTAATATTTTCAATAGAATCTTATGTTGGATGATTAATACATTTGCATTGTTTTGTGAATGATCTAAGAGAGGAAAACTAACAGGTAGGACATTTATAAAATAGTGTAAAATATTTCTGTTGCAATCAGTAAGGTTACCTTTGAATATTTACATCAAAATGGGTCAAACAGCGTTCTGCTGTCAGCTTGGCCGGACTGGACCCGAAAACCACAAGTAACTTTACACAAGATTCCATTTCATGGTCTCTGATTTAAATATTTAAATTTCTCTAGCAAGATCTAGATGATCTGAAACTTATGTAGCAACTCGAGTGGCTCAGGCACACACTAAAAAAGGGGGACTCCTACCAGATGGAGGTGTGGTTCCAACTTTTAAAAAAGGATTTATTAAAATAGTTAAAGATGTTGTCAGATGTTGATCTGCGGTATTCTAGCCGCCACTGCACTGACAGTGGAGCCCAGTGACAACCCAGAAAAGGAGGCAGTCTCATCCCAAAATCAGTCTCAGCCAGCAGTCCCATTGTTTAAAGTGAACAGGTGCTTATTAGCAGCTCCTGGGTGGGAGTAACTATACCTGTACATCCTAGTTCTTCTTGCCACACTTTGACTGAGATACCCCTCCTGACACAACCATGTATTTTCTCTGGACTAGTACCGCACAGGGAGACGCAGCCTTAGGCCTTCTTGTGGCTACATAGTTAGGCAGTAGCGTACAGAGTCTTACAGAAGAACCCACAATCATTGCATACCCTCCCATGTGCCAGCACTACTTCCAATGTGCTAGTCCCAGTCCAGCCGCTTAAACTTTAGGGATCACAGAGCAGTTTGAATGCCCTACAGCCTCACAGATCCTCTTACAGAAATGACTGTATCATCTGCATACAGCCGAATGAATCTGCAGAATTGTGTTTGACTGAAAAATGAGAAATGACCTTGTTTTCACCACTGTGCTGAATCCTTCTGCTGCGCTTTGATCTGAAAATTTCAATTTCACTCTTTTTATGGATGTCTTCCGGACTCTCAACCAGCCAGATGTCCAAATCCAAAGCTGGCTCTGTCCTGACATTTTCTTTACATGCACACCCACCCTGGTGAAAAATCTTTGCGGCAGAGCGAGATACTAGATTGGTTGCCATGAAGACAGGTGAGATGACCTGGACATGTACGCCTTTGATAAAATGGTAACAGTTCTGTAAATCGAACAGAAAGGAGGTCTGGTACTTTCTGTGTTATTTCCCTGAGGAACAGATCCTCAGTGAATGCAGAGAATATAATCCTGATGTTTTTACTGTTTCAACTAGGGGTGTAACGGATCACGGAAAATCCGTGGTCCGTACGGATCAGAGGCCACGGTTCGGGACACGTGTGTACCGCGGACCGCTCGAACACTCTACCCCCCAAACGCGGACACCTCGCGCTAGTGTAATTTAAACCAATTGTCCGTTCGCATCGAATGGAATTTGTGTCAAATTCCTGTAAATCCTTTTTGTTTTGACAAGCCCTAATGTAGCTGCTTTCTGTTTATCTTAAAGTCTGTTCACCTGTCCTGAAGCTGCGTGTGGGAGGAGCTTCTGTCAAAAACTTTTGTCGACTTCACAATGAAGGAAGCAGATGGATAAATATCAGGTTTATTTAATTTTAAGAGCTGAATAAAAGCATCGGTACACATTTCCATTAGTGGGTTCACAGAATCTCCCAGTTAAACGCAGCAACTGTCCAGCACAGGAGAAAGCTGCAGCTCCGTTACGGGCTTTCCGGTGGAATCGCGGAACATTGTACGGCAAGCCAGAGATGTCAAAAATTGACCAGGAAAAGCTGACGCAGAAGTGCCACGTTTTACAGAAAATTATCATTTAAAACATTTAAATGTTCCCACAGTTAGTTTCAATAAAGCAATTCATACCCAAAAAAATATTGTAACTGTTTTATTTATGATTTGATTTTAAAAGATAATCCAGATAGATTTGGTGTTTTCAACACTATTTTTAAGCATTCTTTTCTCTTAGTTTTTGTAGATTTGGTCTAAAAACATGTAAATGTAATCAGAAACTACAAGTTTTAGTATTTTTTTGTGTTCAAAATATAAATATGTTTTGTTTTAATAAATAGGCTTCAATGAGCAAATGTTTTGTTGTTGCATATGTAAATATTGTTTGTGTGAGGTACTTAAAATGCTTATTGAATTTATGAGTTAAACTGTTTCCAAAAATTAATTTAGCTTTGATATTGTTGGGTTTTTTTTTTTCGTTTTGTTTTTTTCTTTTTTTAAATTTTGGTACTTTTTGCTGATCCGAAAAATGATCCGAACCGTGACCCTAAAACCGTGACATGATCCGAACCGTGGGTTTTGTGATCCGTTACACCCCTAGTTTCAACTCTAACTGACTCTTTAGAAAGTGATCAGAAGTAGGTAATGAGTGTTTTTACTCTCAATAATGGACAAATAAACATGATCTTTAGATTTGAATAGCTCAAGTGTGCAGGTTATTGATCAGAATGTCTGTCTGGTAGAAATTTCTGCTATGATCCAGAACGCTGTGGACGTTTGAAGAGTGCGAAAAAGGGAGCAGTAAGTTGACACAAAAAACCTGCTCACTACAGGAGTGAAAAACTGCCAGGAATCATTTGATGGGCAACACTACAGAAAACAAAGTTTTTAGTGGATTCTTTCTTGGATGTAACATGTCCCAGAATAATGTCTTTCACTGTTGATTCTTTGTTTCACACGTACATGAATTATATTAGGCTTATAAGTCCCATACTATGAAAGCGGCCACTTTCTCATTCTATTAAAAATAATTTACGTTCAACTTTTGAAATGTGGAATACAAGAAAAATGAAAGATAACCATTTATATTTTGTACTTTATATTTATATTTTTTTATTTTATATTTTTCTCAAGGACACAGACCATGTGTGTCCAAACTTGTTTTAAAGAGAGACATATATCTGTCATTGTTTTAACTATTTCAGTAACACCACATTTATTTGAACTATTTAATGAACATTTTATTGGCACACTTTTCATTTCTTACCACAGAACAAATACATCCAAATATGTTTTTTGTTTTACCAAAATCCCCATCATTTTGCCAGTTTTCCCTCTGTTCTTTGTGTAAGTCGTCTCGTCTATTAGCACTTCTTCATGGAGAATATGAAAACGTACATTTAGCCAACCACAAACGAAACAGTTTTTAGAAAGTGCTAAAATTATATGGATTTTATGAGAGGAACCTGATGGTGTTTTCACACCAAATTCTTTTGACGCCTGTCAAATTTACTGCTCCTCGCCTTGACCCTCTGCAACCGCGGAAGTTGTTCTGGAATTCAGTTGTTGCCAGATCATGGATGATGTTGAATGAGTGAATGTTTTGGAGAGCTTTACAGAGGCACCGGCAAACAAATCGCTGTATTTTTTTACCAGATCTTTCAGAGTCTCTCTTGGTTCTGTGTGCTTCACCTCTACAGTGAGAGCTGCACCTGAGGACCGTTTCAAATGTTACTTCTGTCTGTCTGCAGTCCAGTTTTAGATTTAACCCAAGAGGGAGGAATGAAAATAGAACCAGTAGATCTTTTTTTAATGTCTTGATGAAAATAAGAAAAACATGAAGCTAGAGCGGTCACTACAACGGGACTCGCGGCGGCTCTCTGAGCAAGCTGAGCGGGCTCCACCGCTCAGGGACCCGCAGCCTGCTGGAGCCTGGGGGGGCGGAGCCTCACTAGCTCGTTAAGCTATCCACCGAGCGGCTGGCTAGCGTAGCCGTCAATCCAGCTGAATGAGCTCTGTGACCGGCCTTCGCCCAACAATAGGCGTGTTTGAGTTGACTTGCGCCTCGCCTGCATCGTCGACGAGACTAAGCTGCTGCAGGAGGGGGCGGAAAAAGGCGCCTGAGTTGAAGGTGAACGACGAGACTGTACGAGAACGAGGAGTTGGGGGTTGTCCTCAACATTCGGCTGAATTTTAATACGCCACTCCTCCTAGTGTGATCTGTGCTGTTATGTCTTTTATAGTATTTTCTAACATCTTTCAGAGTAAAGCAAATAAAAAAATAGCCGCGGGATTCATTTCATGTGCCCTGTCCCAAATAAACAGATAAAATAGAAATTAAAGTTAGTTTTAGAGGCAACAATAACACAAATAACCACAGATTATTTAAAATCTTGTTTATTTTTCATCAGTGATTCACTACCTTCCAGAAAGAGTTAAAAAATAAACCCATTTCCTTCATTTAGCGCCAGTTATTTCACGTCGCACTACAAGAACATTCAGGACACCGTTTCCCACAATGCATTGTTTTGTAGTCATCAAGGCGGCTTGCAGCCAGCGCAGTACCTATTTTCTGGCTGCGCTGGCTTAGGTAGGGACCTTGAACCCGCCCCTTTCTCGCGATACTTCATGTCGTCGCACATGTGACGTCGGTGACAGAAACTAACCAGCATGCACCGCAATCCAGGCGGTCTGCACAGCGCCGCGTCCGCCTGGATAATCTCAAACACGCCTAGTAACTGGAACAGTTGAAACTAGGGATGTGAATCTTACAACAAGTCACGATTCGATTCGATTCCGATTCTTGGGGTGCCGATTCGATTCTGAAACGATTCTCGATTCTCGATTCAGACATTTAAAACACAAAGGAAAAATTTTGATAAAGAAATGGAATGTATTTATGATCCTGTGCAAACTTATATTATTCAGACCCTCAAGGATTTCACAGAAGATTTTTATGATTGTTCTGGCCTGAAATGGCCGATGTTGCAGCAGCTTATGTAAAAAGTTGCAATGTGTTTGAATATATACATATTTTTAAAAGCGCCTAAAAATTTTAATTATGAAATACAAATCATATTCTCATGTTCCAATTCTTTCTATGATGACATATGCACAAAGTAAATACAGCTTCATCACCTTGAGCTGTCATTTAACTTGAATAGAACTGTCAAACATAAAATGAACTTTGGTCTTTCCTGCTAACATAACCCAAATATGTGTTGATTTAAACATATTTTAGAGTAAAATATTTCCAGATTTCCAGTGAAAAATCATGAACTTAAAAACATGATAAACAGATGAATCCTCAGATGTTCTCAGAATCTTCCTCTTTCTCTATTTCAAAAACATCACTGCTGAGTTGCTGGTAGAGGAAGACAAAGGCTTTGAGGAGTTGATCTGGTTTGAATGATCTGCTCTGTTTTAAAGAAGCTTCTCTCAGGTGTCTGTAGGTTTGTTGTGGAGAAGGTTCTAGATGGAATTCTTTTCCTGCAGACTCTAAATTCTTCCTTTACATTACCAGTTAAAGTGAAATAGTTCCAGATTTCCAGAGTCTCTCTCTGTATTTCTCTTCATACTCTGTACCTGTTGTGCAGCAGCTGTGTCCCGCGCAATATAACAGACTGATCTGTACCTGCGCCCCCCCCGTGCCGCGTGCGCGCCGGGGACGGCGCACCTTCACCCCCGCGTGCACGCAGCGCATGCTCACCTGCGGGGTGACCGTTCACGCGCGTTATGAAGAGAAAAAGTGTGAGAGGACTATAGAACGATAATTAAAGAGAGCACGGCCGAGTCGGAGGAAGGGAAACGGTCACGTGGTCATCCATGACTGTTGTCAAGGTAGATTGATCTCAATAAAGTTGCGGTGAAAATAAAAAGCTGCAAGGTGCGCAACAAATCTCGGGGTTTGATTGGATTTGCATTAAAAGTTGTTATCGAAACATCAGGAAATCCTGGAGGGACGGATGATTTCAACAGTATGAAGGCAGAGAAAAACTTTTCAAACTTTAAGCTCCGGTGATGGGACGAGATATGAGCGCGATTATCTGAAGTTCCCGAAGTGTCTGATTTAGCAGATTTTACACACTGCACGTCATGTCAAGCTCCTTACCCCAGGATTTGTCTAATCCGAAGTGAGCCCATACATTTGCCAATTTATAACGGGAAAGGAGGAATCTTTTTTTCTCTCATGCTGCGTAGCGCGCGCTCAGTAAGCTCCGCTCGCCTCCAGGGAAAACAAACTACGGTAGCCGTTTCGGGACAAACATTACGACTTGCAAGTAAGCTAGCAGGTCCGAGCCATTAAATAAAACATATAAATGCAGGAATATGGCGGGAGGGGGCGAATCGATTCTTGGATATTTAGAATCGATTCTGAATCGTTAAAAATGAGAATCTAGATTCGAATGTGAATCGATTTTTTCCGACACCCCTAGTTGAAACACATTGAAACTTGATGTTTCCGCCACGCCGGCCGCGTTTGTTGTGAATGCACCATAAGGACCGTTAAATATTTAAATGGGGGCCACACTTTGGACATGCGTGATGTAGAAGTTTCTGCTGTGTTTTTTTTCAAGCAGCTGCTTTAATGCTGGAAGTTCAAATTTGACTGAGTATGATTTCATCCAGTGTCGGTCGGACATAAAGCTGATGGGTTGGTCGGTAAACGTGAGCGTGGCTTAATCGATGTGTGACAAATAAAAAACACAGGGGTTCAAGCGAAGGGTCATTCAGACATCTGTCCTCAGATAATACAGCTTTTTTTTTTTTAACCAAAGCCTGAAAAATAATTCTGCCTTTAGAGGAAGAAGAAGTCCTTCAGGTGGTCTGATCATTTCCACAGAGCTGTCATATGACTTCAACCGTGACAGTCTGTCTCAGCTCCATTAAGATCCCATTGATGAAGCCATCCTCAGAAGGTCAGCGATCTCTAAAACGCTCTCTTTGAGGGAGTCTTTTAAGTTCATGTGTGGTTTGCTCGCTCATTAACACCAGAAAATCAATGAATTCATAACACAACCATCTCAAAATTACACTAAAAGTAGAATTGAAGAAGTCTAATTTTGGATAGCAAATTCAGTGGCACAGTCAGCTGTGAGCTCATGAGCATCATTTATGATGAAGGGGTTTTCCATCTGTTACATCTCAAGGTTCATCCAAGGCTCTGCTGCCCCCATCAGAGGTCGTGGTGGGAGCAGTGCTACACCCGAAAACCCCATTTTCCCTCTTCTAAGATGTTTACTGCAGATGATAACCCCAATATTTTGAATAAAAAACTAGTGCTACAATGACAGTGAAAGAAAGATCTCCAGATGACACAGGTTGACCTTCCTCTGGCCTGATTCTTTTCTCGCATTTGATACAGAATATCAGCTTTTTTTTTTTTTTTTTTTTTTTTTTTTTTTAACTTGTCCTGTCCAACAGCTGAGCCAACAGATGTGGGCTGAGAGCTTCTTGTGTTGGGCAGATGTTACTGTCACAACAGGGATTTATTGAGTATAAACTCCTGTTGTATTTAATGCTAAACTTTATTTACATTGATTATGTTTTATTTTATTTATTTATTTTTCTTTGTCGTTGGACCGGACGGAAAAAGGGAAGAGGGTGGGGGAGGGTGGGGGGGGGAGATAAGATGGCAACAGAGGGAAGCAACATCATAAAAACAACCAGGACTAAGTGATAAACTAGAATGGGCGGGGCCTGTCTACACACACGCTCTATAGTTACACACACACACTGTTGTTGCCAAAATAGTCTCTACATTTAAACTAAACATACTCACATATACTATACATATACTACACATGTACGCAATTCAGCTATAACAGCAGCTCACACACTCCATCATACAAACCCATTCAGATAAAGACTTTCATTCTGTCACACAAACAGTTAGTGCTCAGGTGAGTGTTTATGTTTCACTGAGGTGGGTGGTGATGGAATGTACTCAGGGGAGAGCGCCCGGCCATCCCCACGCCAAGACCCCCCGCCGGGGCAGCAGCTGCAGCCAAGATCCCCCAACACCCGCCGTGGAGCCGCGGAGAGAGACCGCCCGCCGGGCAATCCCGCCGAGCACCCAGACCGGGGCACGCGGGACCGCCGCAGAGGCCCCCCCACACCCAAGAGCAGGAAGGCACAGGAACACGGAGAGTGCAGGCCCCAGCCCAGCCAGAGGAGCAGCCCCCCCACCCCGCCAGGAGGGCCAACGCGGGACCCCACCCCCGGAGAGCCCCCAACCCCGAGGAGCAGCCCACCACCACCCAGTGGCGCAGAGGACCCCCCCGCCCCACCCCAGGTACGAGCCAGGGCCCCCAAGGGCAACCCACCCCACACTCCAGACAACCGCCTGCCCCCACCGCGAAGGTCCAGCGGAGAAGCAGGGCAGAGGCCGCCCACCCCCGCCGAGCAGAAGAGAACCCAAGAGAAACAGAGGCCCCAAGGAGTGATGTACAAAACAAGGCCCGACCAGGCACACCCACTGATGGAGTTAAGGAGAGGACTAGTTCTCGAAAGCAGGGACCGGATTCCGCACCACCGAGACCTGGACACCCCCGGCTCCGATGTAGATTGATCCCCTGCTAAATCTCGGGATCCCACTCCCGGCGTGGGGAGGAGACTGCCGGGCCCAGGAGACCGGCACCCAAGAGACTAGACCACCAGGCCGAGGTTCCCCGCACCCCCGCCAGGGATGGGGTAGGGGACAGAAGGTCGAAGGTCCCACCTTCCTTGTGTGATGCGTGCGTGTTTGCTTGTTAGAGTGTATGTTTGTGGTGTTAGAGGTGTGTACTAAGGGGTGCGGTTAAAATTGGTGAGAAGGCCTTAACAGGGCATCTCCTGATTTCTCGCAGAGATGCCCCGTCACCCTCCCACCAGCGGCCCTACATGTCTATGGTGCGGTTAAAATTGGCGGAAGGGGCACTGAAAGGACATCGACTGTTTGCTGGCAGTGATGTCCAAGCACCCCCCACCAAGGGTCCTAAATGTCTAAGGTGCAAATAAAATCGAGGGGAGGGCAAATCCCTGCAGCGGCCACAGGAGGAGGGCCACTGGCAGGTAGTCCACCCCCCGCGGCGCACCGCAATACAGACACCCTCCCCTTCTCCCTATTGCATGTTTGTATGAGGAAGGGATATGTTGGGTCAGTTGGCAGACTGACCCCCGATGGCAGACCCCTGTCCCCCGCCCCCCCGCGTTGGGCCCAAGTTCCCCCAGCCCAGGCGTCCCACCCCCCGAGAGCCGACCCGCCAGGCGCAGCACCCGCCACCCCCCACAAGGAGGAGGAGCCAAGAAGGAGCCAGTCCCAGGGACAAACCCGAGTCCCCGCCCCCAAGAGCCTCCCCTGTGGGTGTACTGGTCAGGCACCACGGGACCTAGGCAGCCAGACCGGCCGCGGCCCCACCGATTTCTCAGCGGAGAACCCGACAAGCCAGACCCCCCAGGTCCCGTATCTAATGGGACCCCCGCTCCCACAGACACCCCCCCACAAGACGGGGCCAGACCGCCCACCCCCCCGCCACCCCCCAAGACCCCGCCGCAAGGACAGGCGCCGCCCGGAGCCAGGGCGGGCCCCAAGGGTTACTCCAACCCGCCCCAGAGCCAGAGAGGGAGTGATCCCGGCCCCCAGGCGTAGGCGAGCCGCCCCCCCGACGGAGGCGGGCCCCCCCCCAGGAAGGGGCCCCACGCCAGCCCCCCCAGCACAAGCAGGCGGACCACCCCACCCGGCCGCGCCAGACCCCCACCCAGCCGAGCACCCCATACCACCTACACCCGGGACCAGGAGGCCACCCGGCGCCCCCGCCCGCCCCCATCCAGACGCCAGACCGGACCCCCCAACCAGCAGCGCCCCCCCCACGTCCCAGCCAGGCACCAGGAGGCCCCGGCCACCACCCGACAGCCCCAGCAGACAATCAAGGCGCAGCGACAGCCCAAGCTCCCCCACCCTAAATCATGGAATCAGCTATGGGAGACCAGAGAGACTGAATTCTTTTCAAATTACTTGAACTTTTAGCTGATGTTTTTTCCAAACTGATATGATCAAAAAGCAGATTCCTGTACTGATTAACGTTGATGTTTTTCTTGTTTTTCCAATTTAACAAAATAGTTTTTTTGCTATACAAAGAGTTATGAAGATTACAGATACTAATCCTCCTTCTATATCGATGGCACTCATGTCACCAAGCACACAAAGTGACGGAAGCAGTGATATAAACATTAAGCCAGACTGATAGATCCGCACAAACCTGTTGCCAGAGAGCCTGGACAGGTGTGCAGAACCACAGTGCATGCATGTAACTGTCAGGTAAGTTACCATCGCAGTGCTCACATATGTCTGAGCTTCTGAGACCCATCTTGAACATCCTCTGACCAGTATAATAAATTCTATGGAGAGTTTTGAATTGGATTAGTTGTAAGTTTGGGCTTTTAGTCAGTTTAAAGGTGTTCAGACACATTTCTGTCCAGAAGCTTTGATCTGTGCTGCTACTCAGGTCTGCATCCCATTTGGTTGTTGGAATTGAAATATTATTATCTAGGTTGCATAAGAGTTTGTATATTTTGGAGAAAATCTTATTCATTGAAAGTTTAAAGAAAGAGATAACTAGTTCTGGTAATTTTAAGTCATTATCATTGTATTTAACTTTTTTAGTAATTATAGATTTCAGTTGCTGGTATTCCAAGAAGTGATTTATTCCATGTTTATCTTGTAGTTCCTGGGGTGTTATAAATCTTCTATCAATAATTAGGTGCTCTAGTAGTGTTACGCCCCCTGCTTGCCAAGCTGGGAAGTGTAACATCTTTTGTTTATTAGGATGTCTGGGTTGTTCCAGATGGGTGTCATTTTACATGGTACGACAGAGGACTTGGACACTTTGAGAAAATCCCACCAGGCTGTTAACGTGGATCTTATGTTAATACTTTGAAAAGAATCATGTTTTTTTATTGTTTGGCTGATAAATGGTAGATCTGACAGTTTGATCTTTCCACATAACTCCTGTTCCAAGTCCATCCATGAGTTATTTTCTGGATTATTTCTTGACCATTTTAAGATGTACTGTAATCTGTTAGCATTATAATAATTGTTGAAGTTTGGCAATTCTAAGCCTCCACATCGTTTTGCAGATTTTAGAGTTTTAAGGCTGATTCTTGCTGGTTTATTTTTCCAGAGAAAGCTGGTTATAGCTGAGTCTAATGTTTTAAACCATTTTAGTGGAGGTTGTGTGGGAATCATGGAGAATAGATAATTAACTTTTGGCAAAATGTTCATTTTAATTGTGGCTACTTTGCCCATAAGCGACAGGGGCAGGTTGACCCAGCGAGTTAGATCGTCTTGAATGTTTTTCAGTAACGGGGTATAATTTAGCTGCACCAGTTCTGATAGTTTGGGAGAGAAGTGAACACCTAGATATTTGATATTGCCTGATTTGACCGGTATTGAGAGTGATTGCTCAGCGTTACTGTTTAGTGATAATAAAACTGATTTATTCCAATTTAATTGAATATTCTGAAATGGAGGAGAATGTGTTATAATTGTTATCGTTTTGCACTTATAGAACATGATTTATGTAAAAAAAGTAATATGTCATCCGCGTAGAGACTAATTTTATGATTGCCATGTTTTGTTTTAACTCCTTTAATGTTCTCATTCTGTCTTATTGCTGCAGCCAGAGGCTCGATGAATATTGCAAAGAGAGAGGGGGAGAGTGGACAACCCTGTCTGGTTCCTCTTCCAAGAAAAAACCTGCTGGACGTCTGTTTGTCCGTTCTGACTGAAGCATTTGGGTTGTGATATAATATTTTAATCCAATCAATGAATGATTCTCCAAATCCGAACTTGTGGAGAGCAGCGATGAGAAACTTCCAGTTGACTCTGTCGAAAGCTTTTTCAGCATCCAACGAGAGTATGTTCATTTCCTGTTTTTTAATAGTGGCAATGTCTATGACGTTAATAAGTCTGCGGACATTGTCACTTGATTGTCTACCTTTAATAAATCCAGTTTGATCATGGTGAATTATGTGGGGAGTGATTTTTTCTACTCTCTGTGCTAATGCTTTACAGATAATTTTGACGTCTGCATTGATCAGTGAGATGGGGCGATAGCTGGAAGGAGTTGTGGGATCTTTCTCTGGTTTGAGAAGAAGGATTATATTTGCTGAATTCATGTTTGGTGGAAGTAACTGATTTTCCTTTATAAATGTAACCATTTTATAAAAAGTTTCTGCTAGCTGTTCCCAGAATTCTTTGTAAAACTCGGTGGGAAAGCCATCCGGCCCCGGAGCTTTGTTGTTCGGCATAAGCAGCAGAGCATCATGAAGTTCAGATGATGAGAGCGGCGAGTCTAAGTCTGTGATTTGATCTTCATTTAATCTGGGAAGGTTTACATTATTAAGAAATGAATTGATGCTTTGCTCTGATGGATTGATCTCTGAAGTGTATAAGTTCTTATAAAAATCTTTAAAAGTTTCATTAATTTTGATCGGGTCATGAGTGACATTTCCTGACTCATCAGTAATAGATGTTATTGTTGATTTTTCTTTATTAATTTTAAGCTGATTAGCTAAAAATTTACCAGATTTATTAGAGTTTTCAAATCTTTCTAGTCTAAGTCTTTGTATTTGGAATTGTGTTTGTTTGTTAATTATGTCGTTTAACTGAAGCTTTAGTTTTTTAAATCTCCCAGAATCTGTTCTTGTGCAGAAGCAGCATAAGCTGTCTCCATTATTTTTATTTTATTTTCCAATTCTATTAATTCTGCTTTCTCTTTACGTTTTTTATAAGTTGAATAAGAAATGATCTTCCTCTCATCACTGCTTTGCTGCTTCCCAGAGAACACATGGTGAGATGTCAGGAGTATTGTTAAATTCTAAGAAGGTTGCCCACTCTTTCTTAAAGAATTCAATAAACTCTTGATTTTTTAACAGAGATGTATTAAACCTCCAGGTGGAACCCGAAGGTGTTGCTGCTTCCCTGACAATATTTACAGAAACTGGTGCATGATCACTGATAACAATTGGATGAATGCTGGAGCTTTTAACATCTTTTAGAAGAGATTTGCTGATTAATAAATAATCTAGACGAGAGTGTGAGTGGTGAACTGGAGAGAAGAAGGTGAACCCTTTAGTGTTTGGGTGACATGAGCGCCAAACGTCGCAGACCCAGATCATTCATGTATTGCTTCAGAATACTTGCAGACTGCCATGTACGCTGGTGTGCTGCTGTGCTGAGTCTGTCAAGTTCAGGATCAAGGACCAAGTTCAGATCTCCTCCTGTCAAAAAAGTGGAGTCAGAGTGAGTTGAAAGTGACGTGAACAGTGAGTGAATGAAAGAGGAGCTCTCCAAATTCGGTCCATAAATGCTACTAATACAAAAATCTTTATTCTGAATTGATATAATAATAATAACAAATCTGCCTTCTGGATCAATAACTGTATCTTTATGGGTAAAAATAATATTTTTATTAATTAAAATGGCTACACCTCTTTGTTTGGAATTGTAACTAGAAGCATAAACTGATGGAAACTGAGAGCAGGACATGAGATGTTCAGTTGATTTGGATAAGTGGGTCTCCTGCAGTAAAACTATATCTGCTTTTAAATCATTCAGGTGGTTTAAAACTTTCAGCCTCTTGGGTCCAGAGTTCATTCCACGAACATTCCAGCTGATAATGTTCAGATTAGACATGACTACACTGACTGAGGGGGTGTGAGGCTGCATAGTGCGTGCACCTGCTGTGCCCGTGAGCGCGCGTGCCCGCTGACCGGTGCGCGGTGAAATATCAGCTTTTCTTTAAAGTCTTCCTCCGATGAAAATCTTGTTTTTTGAGTTTTTAACATGTATTTTTCTTTTGAAAGAGAACAAATCTAATAAGAAATCCTTTGCTTTTTATTTCTCCTTTTAAATCTCTGTCAACCAAACAGTCTTGGACACACTCTGTTTTTCATCAATCATCTCCTTTCTGCTGCACATGCACTAAACCCTCATCTGGTCCGGCTAGCGTGTCTAGTTCAGCTTCTGGAGAAGAGAACATGCTACCTTCACATTGACTGCAGTCACATCAGCCGCCGTTCACATTTCTGTGCTCCAATCAGCCGTCACTGGATTTTTGCTTTGACTTTCATCCAATACTTACGCTAGCAGTCCTGAGAACGCTGGAAAATCTCCAACAGACTCCACGGAGCTTCTTGATGTGACCACGGAAATGTGAACGGCGGCTCGTTTGACCGCACTTGGAAAGGCTTGTAAATCAATGAAAGAGCATTTGGATGTTAGCTTTCATTATTTTCTGCTCTGAGAAACCAATGGATTGATCACAGCAACGTCAAGAAACATTGGAGAATGAGCTGAAAGAGTCTTTGGTTAGGGGCGGGGCTGCTCAGCTCAGCTCCAAAAGCCACGCCCTTTCAGAGGAGATTTTGGAATCGAAGTTACAGGCACAAACAAAAACAGGGTTCACACTGTTTATTTCACAG
Organism: Oryzias javanicus; assembly: GCA_003999625.1. Taxonomy (NCBI): domain Eukaryota; kingdom Metazoa; phylum Chordata; class Actinopteri; order Beloniformes; family Adrianichthyidae; genus Oryzias; species Oryzias javanicus. Next base: position 878,046 of record CM012448.1, read on the forward strand.
CAGATTAACCAACACAAACAGTTTGACGCCCGGGAACTGATTTGAAACAGCTCAAACTGATTTCACTAAAACTCATGAAGCATTTTTGCTTTTATTAACACACAAAAGAATCCAAGCAAGTTACATGACATTTATAAAGCTGCATGTGTGTCCACGATATTACATTTTCATACGATTTATGAGGGAATCAGTTACTCATTCAAATAGAAACATTAGATGAGATAGGGAAGACAGCGAAAGGACAGATATATTTTAAAATCCACACTTGAATTCTTTGTTTTAAAATATAACTGTAGTTTTTTTCCCTTCCAGCATCTAAAAGACAAATGTCTGTTACTACATTGTAGTTGTGTTTATATTAAGATTTCTGTCAGTTCAGTCTTTTTTGAACAAATTAAAAAACACGTTTTACACTTTGCTGTAGCTTGAGAGAAATAAAATACTAATTAAAGCAAAGAAAAGAACTGAATTTAGCAGCAATAAAAAACACAACAAAGGTTATTAAAAATGACTTCTGTCATTTCTCATGCAAGAAGAGGATTTTGGAAACTCACCAGCTCTGTGACATGACTGTAAAGGAATGTTAGGAAGCCCGGGTGAGCAGGAAGTACACTGAGACATGACTGACAGTTCGGTCCCTGCTCCTGTCACAGGAAAGGCTGCAAGTCATAGTTGAGCTACATGTTGGACTCACAGTGAGTCCGTTTGTCGTTCTCAAAATCACTGTCCTGTGAGATGAGCTTGTAAGGTTTCTTCCTCTCCTTCTCCTCCAAAACTGAGTTTCCCATCTCCACATCTTTGCTGCGGAGTTCATGGCGGGACAGGAACTCAACGATGCCGGCTCCAATCGAGTCTCCCAAAACATTGGTGGTGGTACGGAGGCGGTCCCTGCATTTCAGAACAAAGATTAACCCAAGCCACTGAACCCTTACAATCGAAACAAACAAACAAAAGAATGGCCAATGTATCAACTACCCAACCGAATTAAAAAAAAAAACATCTACAGGCAGAACAACAATACCAGAAATCAAGCAACCAACCTGAAAATCAAATGATTGATTGACAACTTAACAATTATAGACAAACACAACTACAGGCAGACCGAACCAAACCAAAACATCTAGTTTAACTGTATAACCAGCCACCAGTTGACCCCTCAGTTTTTCAAACATACCAAACAATTACGATGGACAAATCCATCAGCCCGCCAATCATTGAATAGACAAACTAACTAACTTAATACCCACCCAAACAAACAACTACCCATCCAGCCAATCAAACAACCAACAGACTACCCAAACCACCAACTCACCCAGCTAACTAACTAAGCAACTACCCACCCACCCAACCAACTAACTACCCACCTACCCAATCAACCAACCAACCAAAAACCTACCTAACCCAACCAATTAACTAATCAATTACCCACCCAACCAATTAATCAAACAACCAACCAACCAACCGACCAACTAACTAAACCACGACCCACCCAAGTAACTAACTAATCAACTACCCAACCAACTACCCACCAAACACACCCAACTAACCAACTAACTAACTAACTAACTAACTACCCATCTAGCAAATCAAACAACCAACAGACTACCCAAATAACCAAACCACCCAACTAACTAACTAACTAACTAATCAACTACCCACCCACCCAACCAACGAACCAATGAACCAACCAACCCACTACCCACCCATCAACCAACCAAACAACAAACCAACCAACCAAACCTCCGACCCACCCAACCAACTAATCAATTATCCACCCACCAAACCAACCGACATACCAACTAACCAACCACTCAGTCAGTCAGTCAGTCAAACAAACTAATGCTTACTGGCCTGTCCTTCCAGGATACTTCAAGCCTATTTTACCATTATAGCAACATAACATGAAGGTTTGAAAGTTTTTTTAAGCCATTAAGGTGACAGTAATACATTGAGTTTTTGGTTAAAGACTTTGAAACAATGTAAATTTAAAAACAGTTCATAATGGTTCATAATTTAATATCATAAATATGTGTTGATTGAAAAGAAAAGCTAAGATATTTACACTATAGAAGCCTTGAAACTTTTCTCTCATAAAAATTAAGGCTCTTCCTTTGTTTTAAGACCCTTCTACCTCAAAGGTGTAAAATCAACAAACAACTAATGCTTTGTTTTTGTCTGTCACAGAAAAAAAATGTTATTTGATCTTTCAACAGGAAGAACAAGGTCTAATCAGTGGTTAAGGTTCTAGGACCAGATCAATTTGACTTGACTTCATTGTTGACGTCTGTAAGAGACATCTAATCCATCAGGTTACCTACAACCCTCTCCTTCCTTTGTCCAAACCAGCAGCCTGTGAATTTTTGTTTCACAGGATTGTCTATGTCGGACAAACTTTGGGATTTTACCAGAAATGGTGCAGCTAGGCATCCCCTCCCATTATTTGCTGGATTCTCTCAAAATGTCTGATTTGTGGCTTTACTGAGGAGCAAATGTGAAAAGAAAATGTCACAAGAAATTAAAGACATTTTAAAGTCATTTTAGTGTAATTTATGAACAACAGGCAGGTTCTAATCCAGGTTCAGTGATAAAAAAACTAAAAAAAAAACCCAAAGCGTATTTCCTCTCCATTTAAAGGGAAATCTCAGTGATGCACAGCTCTGACAGACATTCATATTTGGTCCATCCTAGTTAAAGTGTTTTCTTTATTAGCCCAGTTAGCTGAGTAATTTCTGGTAAGGGTATTCTAATTGAAATGATTAATTTGGGAAACCTAATTATGTTTCTATGTTAAAACTCCTTGTAAAAACATTGGATATAAAAGGAAGGATGTAGCACAGGACTCCAGAGAGGCTGGGGAAGTGTGTCACCAGGACACGGAGTTGTTTCCGACCTTTGAGACGACACAACACACACCTTTAACATCAAATAGGACAACTTACAGGAACCAGTCAACTGCAATGATGAGAGTGATGTCATCGGTGGGAAGTCCGACGGAGGTCAGAACAATCACCATGGTGACCAGGCCCGCCTGAGGGATGCCGGCTGCCCCGATGCTGGCTGCAGTCGCTGTAATGCTTTACGTTAAGGACAAAGGTGTCAAACAACGCTGACTTCTCAGCCTTCCTCAAAGCAGGATCCCTCATTCTGACCTGATAGTGATGATCTGACCAAAGTTCATCTCCATGTTGTTGACCTGAGCGATGAAGATGGCTGCCAGTGCCTCGTACAGAGCCGTTCCGTCCATGTTTATGGTGGCCCCGACAGGAAGCACGAAGCGGGTGATCCTTTTGTCGATCTTGTTGTTTTCCTCCAGACACTTGAAGGTGACCGGGAGTGTTGCAGAGCTGAAATCAGGTTAGAAGAAGCCCATCATTTCTCTCCATCAAGTCAATTTCACTGCCAAAACATCAAAATGATCCTCTCCCAATACCATGCTAACACTCATTACCTCTCTCGTAACCACTCAGGCTTCAGAACTGTTTGTCCAAAAAGCAATACACTTCAAAAAATGATATGCTATGTTCACACAGGGATCCAATGAAAAGTCTATGCTAGGTAAGTTGGCGTTGAGAGTGGGGTCATCTGGACCCCACAAGACAGCGCATGGAACTTTTCTTTAAGGATTTTTGATTTTCACTGGTGTCCGTGGCAGACATGAAATCCTGTGGACCTTCATCCACATTTGTCATGGGAGGGATAACATGTCATTGTAAGGCTTGGGTCATCTGAACCCCAGAAGATAGCACAAGCCTGTTTTCAGGCCATATGTCCTAAACAAGAGGTTGTTAAATGTTTGTTGAAATAAAAAAATAAAAATAAATATTGACCAGTAAAAGACTCTGATTTGGAAGGGACACAATATGTGTAGTGTCCTTTTCAAAACATAGAAGTACCAACCGTTTCAAAGTTTATAATGGAGGAGAAATTAAAAACTAGAAAAGCTCCATTACTTGCGATAATGCTAGTGTGAATGCTTTCTGCTGAAAATAGTGACACAATTTACTTTGATTGCTAAAGGGATTTTCTGAAAATGTTACATTTGCTAAAAGACTGAAAATTCTGTTAAAGAACTTTGAAAGAGCGCTGAAGTTGACCTGAATTTTATAGCAAAATTACTTACTTAATACATGATAATTTTGCAAAAAATATTTAGCGTGTTGCTTAAATATGAGATAAACTCCGAATTAGCCAAAAACAGTTTGTAGAGGCCAAATTAGCCAAAAAAGCTAGCTTGTTGCGTAAATACTAGCTAAACTTCAAAAAAGCCCCAAAAACCTCATTAGATAAAAATTAGACTAAAAAATCTGACTAAACATTCACACAAGTATGGACTCTGTCTGGCTGGAATTCTATGACACTTTCTCATGTATTGGAATAGAGCTGTGAAAGAAAAAGCCTGGAGCAAGATTTGCACCCCTTTAACATTTTGCACCAAGCTTGCTGAGTACATGGGGCAGTAATGGGTAACAACAGTCCAGTGTGAACACCATAGGTTAAAAAACCTTGCTAGAACACCTGTTGAGTGCATTCTTGAACGCGCATCACATGTCCTGTGTGTACATTAGCAGAGCAGAAATACTGGGATGAAAGCAGGTCTACTAATCAATGAGATTAGGGAAACAAAGATGAACTGAACGGTCCTTTTTACAGATCAAGATCGTACGTTCTCAATACAGGAAGACAATTTAAATAGGAACACTTAGCGACACAAAAATTCAAAAGGAGTTAAGAAGAAAACATTCAATATCCACAGATTGAAAAATATTTCCCTCATGAAAATCGCCATCCATCCATCTTTGCATCCATCCGTCCATCTTTGCATCCATCCATCCATCCATTCATCCATCCATCTCTCTTTCCATCCATCCATCCATCCGCCTATCTTTGCATCCATCCATCCATTCATCCATCCATCCATCTTTGCATCCATCCATCCGTCTTTGGATCCATCCATCCATCCATCTTTGCATCCATCCATCCATCCGTCTGCCCATCTTTGCATCCATCCATCCATTCATCCATCCATCCATCTTTGCATCCATCCATCCATCTTTGGATCAATCCATTCATCCATCCATCTTTGCATCCATCCATCCGTCTTTGCATCCATCCATCCATCCATCCATCCCTCTTTGCATCCATCCATCCTTGGATCCATCCATCTTTGCATCCATCCATCCATCTTTGGATCAATCCATTCATCCATCCATCCATCTTTGCATCCATCCATCCATCTTTGGATCAATCCATCCATCCATCCATCCATCTTTGCATCCATCCATCCATCCATCCATCCATCTTTGCATCCATCCATCCATCTTTGGATCAATCCATTCATCCATCCATTCATCCATCCATCCATCTTTGGATCAATCCATTCATCCATCCATCCATCCATCTTTGCATCCATCCATCCGTCTTTGGATCCATCCATCCATCCATCCATCCATCCATCCATTCACCCATCTTTGCATCCATCCATCCATCCATCCATCCCTCTTTGCATCCATCCATCCTTGGATCCATCCATCTTTGCATCCATCCATCCATCTTTGGATCAATCCATTCATCCATCCATCCATCTTTGCATCCATCCATCCATCTTTGGATCAATCCATCCATCCATCCATCCATCCATCCATCCATCCATCTTTGCATCCATCCATCCATCCATCCATCCATCTTTGCATCCATCCATCCATCTTTGGATCCATCCATCCATCCATCCATCCATCCATCCATCCATTCACCCATCTTTGCATCCATCCATCCATCCATCCACCCATCTTTGCATCCATCCATCCATCCATCCATCCATCCATCCATCCACCCATCCATCTTTGCATCCATCCATCCATCCATCCCTCTTTGCATCCATCCATCCATCTTTGGATCAATCCATTCATCCATCCATCCATCTTTGCATCCATCCATCTGTCTTTGGATCCATCCATCCATCCATCTTTGCATCCATCCATCCATCTTTGGATCAATCCATTCATCCATCCATTCATCCATCCATCCATCTTTGGATCAATCCATTCATCCATCCATCCATCTTTGCATCCATCCATCCGTCTTTGGATCCATCCATCCATCCATCCATCCATCCACCCATCCATCTTTGCATCCATCCATCCATCCATCCCTCTTTGCATCCATCCATCCATCTTTGGATCAATCCATCCATCCATCCACCCATCTTTGCATCCATCCATCCATCCATCCATCCATCCATCCATCCATCCACCCACCCATCTTTGAATCCATCCATCCATCCCTCTTTGCATCCATCCATCCTTGGATCCATCCATCCATCCATCCATCCATCCATCGATGTGAACCCCCTTTAATCCCATTGGTTGTTGCTCCTCACCTGGATGACGTTCCTAATGCAGTGACCAAAGCTTGAAGCAGTCCAGCAATAAACAGAAAGGGGTTCTGTCGAGTGATGACAAAATAGAGCATGGGCAGAATCAAAACGGCATGAATCATCAAGCCAATGATGACCGTGATGGTGTACATGCCCAGCTGACCGCCCATTTGGGTAAGGTCATCCATCTCAACGATCTTTCCCGCAATCAGGAACAGGATCCCAATAGGAGCATACCTGGAAGGAGAACAGGAGCCTTACTGCTGGGTGTGAGGGGGGTGTCGACCTGGATGAACTCACACGTAGGTCAGATCAGTTTTACCACATGATGATGGCTACCAGCTGCATGATGGCCTCATTCAGGCTGTCGAAGAATTCTCGGAGTAGCTGGCCCTGCTCTTTCATGTTCCCAATGATGAGACCGAAGCACATAGAGAAGACCACCAGCCCCAGAGCGTTGAGTCCATTCACCTGACCGGGGATGGGAATCATCTCCTCCCTGGTGATCTCCATGACCTCCTGCGTGTTGTTGGTTGAGTTGAAGAATGTATCGTTGACGGTCACCGTTACATGGATTGTTCGCTTCCCGTATTTGGTTTTGAACTGTTGAGAAAAAGAAAAGGTCAGTATATTTATCGTGTCTAAAAGAGAGCACTGGCATATGTGTGTGAACATTAGGGCTGTAAGACAATATCAGTTCATAGATATTCCTTCATTTGTTGATTAGTTGTAAATGAGAAATTGTTGACCCACATGTATAAATAAAGGCTCAACAAAAAATTTGTTTTTGATATTTAAACCAGATAAAACTAGAAAAGTAGCATTATCTGCGATTTATTTGCTAGTGTGAATGCTTTTTGCTGAAAATGGTGATGCAATTTACTTTAATTGCTGAGGGGATTTGCTGAAAATCCAAAAGCTATTTGAAAATGTTAAACTTGCTGAAGGACTGGAACTATAAAAGGACGCTGACGTTGACCTAAATTTCTGTAAAATTTGTGTCAAAATTGTTTAAAAATCACTAATAAAGCCAAAAATATTTAATGTGTTGCTTAAATATTAGCTAAACTCCAAAAAAGCATAGAATCCCACAGTAAATTAAATTTGTGAAAAACGTTAACATTATGCTAAAATAGAAACTACACTCTAAATGAGTCAACAAAAAGACAAAACGTTAGCATGTCACTCAAATTGTCATGATTCCGTGCTTCCGTTTTATCATGTTCTGTTTTTTTGTCAGTCGCACCACGTTCAGGTCATATCATCCACAGCTGTCATCATTTAGTTAATTACATTTAGTTAATTGCCCTTAGCCTATTTAAGTGTCTGGTCTTCAGTTTCACATTGTCAGGTCATCCGCTCTGTCCTGGTTTATTCTCCCATGATTTGGTCATGTTTGAATTTTTTCAGTAAATGTTTAAGTTTCCGCCAACAAGTCTTGTCTCCTGCATTTGGGTCCTTCACCACCACCACTTCATGACACGAATATTAGCTAAAATTAGCATTAAAAACACCTCTGTTGCAGCCAATAAAGCTAACACATTGCTTAAATACTAGCTAAACTTCATTTTAGCCTGAAATTCCTCAATAAACTAAATAAGTAAAAAACGTTAGCCTGTCGCTAACAGAAGCTAAACTCTAAAATAGTCTAATAAAAACCAAGTAAATAACAAATTAGTATAAAACGTTAGCATGTTGCTTAAATATTAGCTAAACTCCAATTTTTTTTTGAAAATTAGTATAAAAAATGAAAACATGACAAATGAATATATTTAAGACTTGATGATAATATACTTAGAAATTTGAAGACTTTCTCATTCTCTGTGTGGAATATTTTGTTCAATATTTTCAAAACTAAAATAAGATACAATTACAATTGGAAAATAACTAAAATAATACAATTGCTTGAAGTGTGCTTTAGTTTTTACGTGCCAAAAAACATGAGGAAAGGAGCAGGAGAGTCACTATTGTGTGAATGTCTACCAAACATTCACACAGTTAAATGAGGTTGGCATCTGAAACAAGCTAAAGATAAAGTTTTGGTCTCATTGACTCAAAAGTGCATTTTGTGGTGGTGAACACTCACAACTTTAAGATACTCTGACTCTATAGAATTCCAAACCGTATGATGCTCTTGCTCCATGCAGGAAAGTTAGCATTTTTACATTATCTTACAGAGAGACTTGATCTCTTAGAGAGCAGATATTCCTTCAGCAGAGACATTTCACTCTGATTTAAATTACAGGGATGCACAGAAAACATTTAGCTAGCCTTGACGATGTGGGGAAATGCCACTTTTTACACTATTTTAGCATTTACTAAGATTCTTAAAGCTATTTTGGAATTTAGCTAATATTTTAGCTACATGCTAGCTGATTTTGGTGATTTAGGGTTTGTTTTAGTTTCTTAGGCTGTTTTGGAGTTTAGATAATATTTCAGCTACATGCTAGCTGTTTTGGCTAATTTCCGCTTTTTTCATTTTTTTTTAGGATATTTTGAAATTTAGTTACTTTTTCAGTAACATGCTAGCCAGAAACCTTTGACGGAGTGAGACAAAGTCAATTTCGTGCACCACCAAGTTGGTTCAAGGATTTCCCCGCCCAATGACCCAAAAGGCCACACAGATGTGGAATGTTAATATCGAGCTAGCAAGCTTTGCTATATCGAGCTAGCGAGCTCCGGTGTCCACCAGGCGGCTGGCTACCGTAGCAGGCCCAACCCACTGAGTCCAATGTGGGCAAACACAGAAACTGTGCACAAATCCCACATTTTCCCCCCACTTTCAAACCATATGGGGCCCTCCTTTCTGTACACTGATGGTGCAGTGGTGACTCAGCCCCGCCCACAGAATCCTGCAGCTCATTCCTTGATTTCCGCAGTCACACTCACGGCTAAATATTTGTTAGCTGTTACAATAGAATAATGATGATTGTTGATAGAAAGCGCCAAAGGATGGGCATCATACTGCAACATATGCCCCCAGTCTGATGTGGACAGAGTTTAATTTCACTCAGTTATGTCAGTTAGTGTAAGTTGATGGAAGCTAGAGTTAATTGGTGCCAGTTGGCCTCCATTGATCCGTGAAGCAGTTTCAAAGTCACAATCTTGATTTGCTTCCAGTTTTGTTTTCAACACAATGAATTAAAGGTATTTTAAGCCCAAGTATGTTTTCTTTTTTTCCCCTTACATCAAACTGTCTGTTTAATGAAATGATTCAATACAAATAAACATTTATAGATAATATTGGAACCCTTTCATACTCGGTTCATGTTGTGCTCCGTGTGACTGACCGCTCCGCACGCGCTCAGCGCACACTGAATGTTCAACGCGGTTCAACATTTTTATGCATAATCGCAGCAGCACGGCTCAAGTGTTCACTACAACCTGATGCCCACAGCATGTCCATTGAACATTTTGGCCTTATGGGCTCGTTGGGTTGTCTACGATCCTAAAATTCCGTGCTCTGCACAGATTTTCAGCCACAGACACCTGTATCCACCCGTTGTTATGAAGATTCCGTGTCAGATGTTTTTCTAGACGTCAGTTTGCTGGTAGCTGGTGTCAGTGATGCTGTTGGATCTGTGGTGCAATGCTCACCTGCTGGGTGCAGGCTTGGACCAAGTTTGGAGGGAACATGTTTCTGAAACGAGAAGGTGGAGTTATCGTCTGTCAACATCTCAACCTCAAACGCTGACTCCCTCCAGAATACCTGATCAGATCCAGGAAGGCATCTGCAGGGCTGACTTGTTCAATCGTCTGCTGCTTTCCAAACTCCGCTTTGGAGCCTTTTCCCGGGTGGATGATGAGCACAATCAGTATACCGACGAAGACTGCAATGATGGTTGTGGTCATGTAGTAGATCACGGCTCTCATGCCCATCTTCCCAGACGCTTTACTGTCCAAAGCTGCCATTCCTGTTGGAGAAAAATACACTTTATTCATGGTTTTGTGGCCATTAAAATATTAATTTATAAAATATAGCTTTAAAAACAATAATTGAATGTTTACAATTTTTTTTTATTTGAAACAACTTTAACTTCTTTTACTTTGACAGCAACAGATCTGTTTTTTTCAAAATAAAGTGTCGAAGAAAGCTCTTCCTGCTGTAACAGATTTATATCAATTAAAAAATACAAGAAAGTCAAATCAAATATGGGATTTTCTGTCATTAACTTCGTTAATCCTTTATCCCCTTTTACTATTGAATATAAACATGTCAACATTAGTGTAGAATCAATTTACAAATAAATATGCCTGTGAATACGATTCTATACTTTAAGAATTTGCCTCTGAATAGCCATAACACACTGATAAAACCAGCTATGAAACGACCTAAGAATCTAACATAAACACTGAAATTAATGTCTTAAACTCAGACTAATTAAACCGCTCAACTACAGTTTAACTTTGAATACTCAAACAACAGTGCCTATTAAACTAAAACAAATTAATTAAAGCTTTAACTCAATGGTAATTTGAATCTAGTAAGCTTTTGCATTTGATCTGGCCACTGTACAAACAAACATGTCACCACTTCACCATCGAATCACAGTCAAGGCCCGAGGGCCGAATCCGGCCCCCGGGTAATTCCATTCGGCCCTCCAGATCATTTTATTTTATTGTTATTAATGGCCCGATGTTATCTTTCGCCTATTTCTAACTTGTAACATTCTGACAAAATATATTTTTATGGAAAGTAAAGTATTTAAAGTTATTTATTGCTTAAGTTGATTTATTCTGGAATAATATTCTTTTTTTTTTATTAATAATTATCCATAAAAGTTACCGTTAATTGTAATTTTCAATTAATTAAAAATTGGAATTCTGCCAGCTTTTTGGACTAATTTGGCATTTAATATGATTTTTTAGGATATTTTGGAGCTGAACTAATATTTCAGCTACATGTTAGTTGTTCTGGCTAATTTAAGCTTAATTTTTTTTTTAATGCTGTTTTAGAGTTAAGCTAATGTTTACACTCTACTTGTTTTGGCTAATTTAGGCTTTTTTCTTCCATTTTTTTAGACTACTTTGAAGACTAGCTATTTATCCGGCTCTTTTGGCTAACCTAAGTTTTTTTTTTTTTTTTTTGGTTAATTTGACATTTAGCTAATATTTTAGCTGGCCATTAGCTTCAGCGGTTTCCAGTATTAGCTTCAGCATTTTTAGCTATCAGTTTCAGCATCTTCTGCTATCAGCAGCCAAATTCAGCTTACATCATTCACACTGGCAATATTTCTGGTAATGCTCTGATTTAGTTCATAATTGTGCTAAAAAGTTATGCTTTTAAAGTTTTAAAAATGTAGTTTTAGAGTGTTTGATGAATGTTTATCCCGTTCGACCCGCGACCTAAAGTTGTGTTTGATTTTAGCCCCTTGTGCGATTGAGTTTGACACTCTTGATCTAAATGTTTTTAAGCCCTGAATCAAACGTCCCCAACGTCTACCTGATGTCCCACTCTAGAATCTTTCAACCAATTATAAGCCACCCTTTCTTCTCTCAGTTTTACTGCCTCATTCTAATCCTGTCCAGGTTCAGTCAACATTTGTTTACTGTAACTTGTTTGTTCTGATCTTCAGGAGCTTTTTTCTAAACAAACTGAATCTGTTGTGTTCCTATTCTATTGTGCTGAGTGTACCTGTGATGAGACTGGAGACGAGCAGCGGCAGCACCAGCATCTGCAGCATCCTCATCAGCACCTCTCCAGGAAAAGAGAAGTACTTGACCTCCCGGTAGCTCATCTTGTAGGGGCGCAGTGAAAACCCCAGAATGACCCCTGACGATGAAAGAAGAGTTCATGCGCCGCTCGGCCCGGAAGACTGCGATGCTCCGTGTCACTCACCCAGAACGACTGCTCCCACTGTGAAGAGCACAAAGGCGTTCTTCTTGAGGAAGGCCTGGACGTCTTCTTTGGAGATCTCCTCCACTTTCCTCTTGGCCTTCATCGTGCGGATGTGGATTCCCTCCCTGATGCGCTGCATCCTGGTGGACGGTTGTTGGCGGTCAGAAACTCGTTTTTGAGCTTCCAGATGAATGCAGCTGAAGTAAAAAAACAAAAAAATGTCATTATCGCTATAACCGATGAGGAACAGCATCACGACGATGAAGATGTTGGGAGGAACAAAAAACCCCAAACATGTTTCCTGCTGAGACTGTTTCCTCTTTTCTAGCCTGGTTGGACTAAACACTTCAGAACCAGAGCATTCACATTGACTCTATCTTTGGGTTATAATATGTGCTGCAGCAGAAAATCAGCAAATCATGGCGGACAGGAGAGCTTAGACCAGAGGTCTGCAACCTCTAACACTAAAAGAGCCATTTAGTCCAGTTTCTTACAGACCGAAATCCAGCAGGAGCTGGAAAGTCCCACATTTCTGTTTAAAATATATACAATATTTATGTTTTTGTGGCAATTAAAAATTATTTAAGAAAAATATTGTTTAAATATCACATTATTGAATTACAACACTGTTTATCTTGTTCTGTTTTTATTGCTTTTACTTTTGACAGCAGCATAAACAAGTTCCTTTCAAAATAAAATGCACCAATTAAGATCCTGCTGCTGCAGCTGAGTGACTTCAAAATAAAATCCAAGATAGTCAAACATGATGTTTTTATCATCAGGATTTGGTGCGTAATTTTTCTCCTTTTACTATCAAATATAAACAACATTGAATCCAATAATTAAAGCAAAATGAAAATATTAAGAATAGTGTGAGCTTTTTAATGCTTATTTTTAAAGATCTAAAGAACAAAACATAAAATTCTGAATAATTTTTTATTGGTTTAACTGCATTTGGTTGAAACTTTAACCACTTAAGTTTAATTTACCAAAATATAAGACTTGTAGAGTGATTCTCCTGTTCCTTTCTGTGCATTTTTTGACATGTAAAACTTAATTTTACATTACTGCTTGTATTTTTAGTATTCATAAACATTATAGTTTATGAAATATTGAGCAAAATATGCCCTATAGGGAATGAATGAGAAAGTCTTCAAATTTCTAAAGTTTAAGTAGATTAGCAACAAGCCTTTAAATATATTCATGGGATATGTTTTATTATTTTATAGTAATTTCCTAAAAAAAAATAACTAATGTTTTAGCAACATGCTAACATTTTTGGCTAGTTTGTTATCTGCTTGGATTTTTAGGATAATTTAGAGTATAGCTTTTATTTTAGCAACATGCTAACGTTTTTGGCTAATTTGTTAATTACTGGGGTTATTTAAGATAATTTAGAGTTTAGCATCTATTTTAGCAACATGCTAACATTTTTACTAATTTAGTTGACTGAAGACCGTTAAGCTGTTCTGGAGTTTAGCTAGTAAGCAACAAGCTAGCTTTTTTTTAATCTAATTTTGGCATCTACTGAAGTTTTTTGGGTTAATGTTGAATTTAGCTAATATTCATTAAATATTTTTGCAAATTTGCATGTATTATGGATATTTTTGGCAATTTTACTACAATTTCTTTCAGAAATTTGGATTAACTTCAGCACTATTCTTAAAAATTCTTTAACAAAATTTACAGTCTTTTAGCAAATTTAACCTTTTTTAAATAGCTTTTACATTTTCAGCAAATCCCTTCAACAATTAAAGTAAATTGCGTCACTATTTTTAGCAAAAAGCTTCAGCATCTTCACCAACTACTTTCAGCAAAAATCCTCCACCCTAGCATTATCACAGGTAGTGTAACTTTTCTAGTTTGAGTAACTTTACAATAAAAAGTCACACTTAAAGAACATTTCTACAGAATTTCAATGACAATAAATTAAACGTTTTGTCCACTTTCTGCTTTGTTGTTTGACATATTAAAATCTTCAACAGAAATGGCAAAACTTAACTAACTAATCGAACATTTATTTGAATCATTTTGTCTTTAAAGCTAAAGAGCCACAATAAAGGGATTAAGGAGTCGCAGGTTGCAGACCGCTGACCTGGACTGAGAACTTTCTGAAGAAACCATCCACCAACCAACCAACCACAACAAACAATCCATCTGGCGGCTGCTTTTCTGCAACTGTTTCATCTTCATCTCTCGCTGAGGTCTTTCTCTGGAGGTTCTTTAATCCTTTTTCACTGGAGCTCCAGTATTTTATGTTCTTTGATTAACTGTAACTTTTCAACGGCGAGCCAATTTTCTCCTTCAGAATCTGCTGGAATTATCGTGTTGACGGTTGAAAAGTTACAGTATGTTAAATATTTTGTGTTTAAGTAGAAGAACAGACCTCCACCTGTCAGTCTGGATCAAAATCAAGTAAAACCTCTTCTTGATCTGAGGAGGAAGCAGATTGTACATTCATGTAAACTGGAAGGGATCTCCCTTCTTCTTGGAAATAAATACTCAGCATGTTTCCATGAGTGACAGCAGATCCCAGCAGCTTCTGGGTCAGACGTACCTGTTCGGACGCTATCGATCCTGAGGTGAGGGTCTGGAAGGGACCGGCTGACTGCTGGAGGATCGATGAGGATGCTGAAGCTTCAGTGGACTTTCTGGGATTCAGCAGCAGAAAGTGGAAGCTCCTGCAGTCAGAGGAAGTGGGAGGAGCCTCATCCACAGGAGGAGGTGGGGTCCCATAATGACATTGATCTCAGCTTCCAAATTAAAAGTAAGACTTCCCAGGATGACGTTTCCTTCCTCTTCAGCCTCCTCCCGTCTTTGTGTTTCCATCATTTTCCTGCTGTTTTCCTGCAGTGAAAGCTGAAGTCATACTCACTGTCTCCGTTGGGACGTGTCACAGTTTGACTCCAGAGAGGATTCAGACGCTTCAATTAGCGGAGCCAAGTGGAGCTGGCGCTGAAATGACTGACCTGACTGTGTGGAGAAACAATCTCCAGTGAGATGAGCAGAATTGAAGGAAAAGCTCCTTAAACAGGTCACACTGTTTTACAAACATCTCAGCATGGAGGAAGTGAAGGAAACATCTCCAGATTCTGTCTTCAGAGCCTCAGTTCACACTAGCGCTGCCACAAATGATTATTTCAATAGTCGACTAATCACCGATTATTCTTCCCGATTAGTCGACTAATCGAGTAATGGGTAAACTGGATGTAAAGCACACATCTTAACCATCATTAGCTTTAAACAATCTAAAAACTAGATGTATAGCATTACCTGCGATAATGCTAGTGTAAATGTTGTAAGCTGAATTTAGTCGCTGAAGATGCTGAAATTGATAGCTTAAATCATTGAAGCTGAAAGCCAGCTAAAATATTAGTTAAATGCCAAATTAGCCTAAAAAACAAACAAACAAAAACCAGAAAAAACAGCTAGTTTGCAGCTGAAATATTTGCTAAACTCCAAAATCACTTAAAATATTGAAAAAGTCCTAAATTAGGCAAAATAGCTAGCATGTAGCTGAAATATCAGTTAGCCTAAAAAACAAAACAAATCCTAAATTAGCCAAAACAGCTAGCTTGCAGGTAAAACATTAGTTAAACTCTAAAATATCCTAAAAAATTAAAAAAAAAATCTAAATTAGCCAAAACAGCTAGCATGTAGCTGAAATATTAGCTAAACTCCAAAACAGCCTAAAAAACCTTAATAGATGCCGAAATATTCCCAAAAGCTAACAGAATGCCATTATAACGTTCAACTTTCCTACTCTCTGACTCCATATAATATAAAGTAACGACTAATCGACTATTAAATTTGTTGTCGACTATTTTAATAGTCGATTAGTCATCAATTACTCAACTAATCGTGGCAGCCCTAGTTCACGCCTTGATTGTCTTCTTGCTCCTTGAATGACCAGATCTAGTTTATGAAGTTTATGTTGTTTACAGTTGGAGCATGACCTGCTGAAAATGACCTTTAATCATTCATTAGTTTGGAAATTCTCAGTTTTTTCTAGTTTTTTCTGGGTGTTCTTTACAGAGTGTGCAGTTGGGATCAATTGTTTTATTATATCTTAACATGTACTGGTTAGTGGGACAGATTCTATGTAGAAGTTAGTAAGAAACATCTCTCATATTGTTATTAATTCATAATTTCTGATGCAGAGTCTGAACATTATTCCATGGTGGGATACATTTTCTCCAACAGAAATGACATTTTGTTGTTTTTCCGAGAAGAATTAAAACAGGATTTTCCAACAGGGGTGTCATTTAGAGATAGAAAGGAAACATTTTCATCAATGACAGTATTTTAAAAGAGTTCATAAATTTAATTTTAAAAGCATCAAAAGCAAAGGAATATTCTTTGAGAGGAACAGTAAAGTTATCCTTTAGGTTGAATTCTTCATATTTAAGTTGTTGTCCATTGTGGTTAAAAAGTAGATATTATTGTTAAACCAATTATTATAAAATACAGATTTTTTTAATCTGTTATTCCAAAAGTGTTATTTCATTTTAAAGAAGTAAAATCAAGAAATGTAGGCCTCCTTTTTCATAGGAGTTCATTAACAGATTTCTTTAAATAATGAACACGATTCTTCCAGATTAAATTTAGTAAGATTTGGTCAATAGATTTAAGAGTCTGATTGCCTAGCAGAATAAGTGAGTCGAGAAATTCATTTTGGAAAGAAAAATTCTCCCTCCTAAACTTAAGTCCCTTTGAAGCCACTGGATAAAACAGTTTTGGGTTTTATCGATTAGGGGAGAAAATTTTAAAAAGCATCTTTCTAGATTATTAATACTAAAGTATGTTACAGTTTCTTTCACTGGAATGTTACAGATTGATTGTAAAGCACAATCTTTGAGTGAAAGAAGTTCACATTTGTTAAGATTGAGGTGAAGACCTGAGACACGAGAGAAAGACTGGATAAGGTTTAGAGCATCAGAAGTTTGACTCTCAAGAATAGAGTGGTATCATCAGCTAACAGACTAATTAACTGTATTACAGAAAAAAGAGCTAAAAACCAAATTTATGAAGACAGCTGAAGATAAAGTTGTGATTAACAGAGTCAAACGCTTCAAAAAAGTCTAAAAAAGAAAAGAAACAGAAATCTAGAATCTCATGAACAAGACAAACATTGTTGATGTGTCTGTCTCGTATGAATCCTGATTGTGTCTCTGCAATAACTGAATTTAGAACTGATTTAAGTCTTTTGGAAAAGGCAGATGCAAGAATCTTGTAGTCAATAGACAAATAGGGCGCCTATTGTGAATGAGAAGTATATCTTTCTTGGGTTTAGGTATGAGGGTGAGTACACCTTAATTTAATGTTAGAGGAAGGATGCATTTTTCTATGCGCTCTAAAAATACCTGGGTTAGAAAAGGAGCCATTTCATTATTAAATTGTTTATAAAATTCCCCAGTTAACTCATCTGACCCAGGAGACTTGTTATTTATAAGATGGTTAATAGAGGAAAGAACTTCATTTTCTGAGACAGTAGAGTCACATATGTCACGTTCAGATACCTGTATTTGTTGTATATTGTATTACTAAAAAGAATCAGGGTCTTTACTGGGTTCATAAAGTTTACCGTAGAAAAGTTGCAATAACTTTGGAATCAGAGATTACCAAGCCTTCTTTATTTAATTGTTGTAGAAACTTCATTTTTGCAACTCTAAATGCTTTTCAGTATCTTGTGTGCCCCCCACGAGCTTGTATGCATGCTTGACAACATCACGGCATGCTCCTAATGAGACGA
The DNA here is from genome assembly GCA_003999625.1 of Oryzias javanicus. Taxonomy (NCBI): domain Eukaryota; kingdom Metazoa; phylum Chordata; class Actinopteri; order Beloniformes; family Adrianichthyidae; genus Oryzias; species Oryzias javanicus. The sequence continues at coordinate 896,010 of CM012448.1, forward strand.
CGAATGGTGTCTTGTGGCATTTCCTCCCAGATCTGAGTGAGGGCATCCCTGAGCTGTTGTACAGTCTGAGGAGCAACCTGGCAGCGCCTAATGGACCCAAACATGATGTCCCAGAGATGTTCTATTGGGTTTAAGTCAGGGGATGGTGAAGGCCATTCAATTGTTTCAATTCCTTCATCATCCAGGTACTGCCTGCAGACTCTTGCCACGTGAGGCTGGGCATTGTGGTGCATTAGGAGGAAACCAGGACCTACTGCACCAGCGTAGGGTCTGACAATGGGTTGAAGGATTTCATTTGGATACCTTATGGCAGTTAGAGCTCCATTTCCTAGACAGTAGAGGTCTGTGCGTCCCTCCATGGATATGCCTCCCCAGACCATCACTGACCCACCACCAAACCTGTCATGTTGAACCACGTTGCAGGCAGCATAACGTTCTTGTCTTCTCCAGACTCTTTCACGTCTATCACAGGTGCTCAGGGTGAACCTGCTCTGGTCTGTGAAAAGTACAGGGCGCCAGTGGAGGACTTACCAATTCTGGTGTTCTTGAGCAAATGCCAGTGGAGCTCCACGGTGCTGGGCAGTGAGCACAGGGCCCGCTACAGGACGTGGGGCCCTCAGGCCACCTTCATGAAGTCTGTTCCTGATTGTTTGGGTAGAGACATTCACACCAGTGGCCCTCTGGAGGTCATTCTGTAGGGCACGAGCAGTGCTCAGCCTGTTCCTCCTTGCACAAAAGAGCAGGTATCGGTCCTGCTGAGGGGTTGAGGACCTTCTACGGCCCTGTCCAACTCTCCCAGAATAACCAGCAGTCTCCTGAAATCTCCTCCATGTTCTGGAGATTGTGCTGGGAGACACATTAAACCTTCTTGCTGCAGCACGTGTGGATGTTCCATCCTGGAGAAGTTGGACAACCTGTACAACTTCTGTTGTTAATTCATGATGAACACCAATACAGCTGAAATTGATATTTTGATATATATATATCATATATATATATATACTAATTATATATATATATTATTATATATATATATATATATATATATATATATATATATATATATATATGATATAAATAAAGTTTTGTTTATTAATAATCATTTTATCAAAATTAAAAAACACAGTTTATGAAATAAAAAATTACTAAATATCTTTCTTTGCTCTTCATACAAATTAGTCCTGAAAAAAAATACTAACAAATTTCAAAACTACAAAACTACAATCAACGCCTTTTCCTCTCCTGTCCTTTTTTATGAAAGGTTGCCTTTTTTCTTTATCTCGTTTCTCCTCTTCTCCTTTTTTAAATTTTCTTATTTTTATTCTGTTAAAGTGTGTTCCAGATGCTTTTGGCCTTTTTTCTGTCAATATTTCTGGCCTTTGGGCAAACTTCCCCGCCAAAGGCGTCGATTAAACCAATTCCCACCTCAATACGTTTTGTGTTCTCCATTTTTATCTGGCCATTTCACAGAAACATTCATTTTTAAAAATGCAGAAATTTTAAATATCTGTATTCTCTCACGCGCAGACAGATGCAGAAAGAGCCAGAGTCCACGCGAGCGCACATGACCAAAATGTCGCGCATGCTCACTGACATCCTGCCATCGACATCAATGCATTCTGCTGGCGCGCACGCGTCACTCGTATCCCTGACTGTGAAGCTGCGGCTCCCTCTAGTGGACATAAATGGTAAAACAGGCTCATCCTGTCTGACTGCAAAAGCGAGACAAAAAAAAAAAAACCAGAACACTTTCACTGTTCTAGAGAGTGGACTTAAAAAATAACAACTAAGCACTGAGTTTTTTAACTTTGCTTTTAAATAAATAACTGTTTCAATATATAACTATTTTTATGTATTGATTTGTTTCTGAATATCAGTTTAATGATTTTATGTTGCTGTTACTATTATCTTATGTCCAAAATCTTTTCCAAGGGGTTCATCAAACTGAGAGAAGAAAACAACTAGAATCAGGAACCAGTAAAAGGTCAAACTCTCCTAACAAAGGTGGAAATGACAGAGTCGTACCCCCAGCGTTCCCTCTTCTTCACCCGCTGTACTGGAACCCTCCAAGTCCTGTTGGACGCTGAACCAAAGCAGGACTAGGAGGAGAAGCTTCATTTCTGCTTCAAGTCCAGACAGGAAATCCTGTTTTCATCTAAAGAAAACAGCTGAAAGGATTAAAAAAGGAAGAGACTCTTATGTTTTATCAAAGAATTAAAAGAAAAGAAAAGTATTTGAAAGAAATACTTACCGTGGAGTTTTCAGCCTCCGTCTAAAAACATGCTTTAATGACAAAAATCTGGACAGGTCACATTAAAGTTCATAAAAGGAAACACTAAAAGAAAAATTAACAAATCTAAAATATAAAACACTGAACAATTTTACCAGTAAATATAGAAATTATAAATGTAAATATTGTTAAGTTCCAAGCTAATTTCAAGATCATTTATCATTTGTAAAATTTAAATACATCTAAACACAACACTCAAATAATTGAACAAGAATAAATATTTATAAAATTCCCTTCAAGGAAGAAAATGATTAATAGGAAACATGATCTGTAAAACATAAATAATTGAGAACAGCAAACTAATAATTGAACAACAATAAATGTTTAAAAAATTCCCTTAAAGAAATAAATTAATTGAAAGGGAGCTTATCAAACAATAACAATTAAATAAAAAAACAGAACAATCTAATGAATAAAGAAATAATAAATGACTGTTCAGTTTAAAAGGTGTTCAAGTTTACTCAGAGGTGAACCGCATGCTGGAAGTCGGTTGGAGGAGGGTGGAACAGCAGACGTTTGGCCGGAGGTTCCTGGTCTCCCTCCGGCTCCCAATGCAGGGGATGGATGAGATCTGGTGACTTCAGGAACATCAGGAGTTTGACAAACAGCTGTTGTCATGTTTACCTTCTGACACCTTCCAGACGCATCTCTCTGGAGAGAGGCACCGGGAGAGGATAGACGGACAGATGGATTTTTTTTTTTTGTACGGTTAATAATCATTTTAGAGATGAAAAAGCAAAATAAAGAAATAGTTATTAAAGGGGAACGACAATGAAAATTCTACTTTTTAGGTTTTAAATGCATTTTACTGTTCGTTCCTCTCTATAAAGAACCCCAAAGCGGTATTTTGATCCGTTCATGCATTTAAGAGTAATCCTCTAAAAACCTGCGCTGTCTGCAGCAGCCCCTCCCATACCTACGAAAAGAGGGGTTGGAAATGTGCTGACATAAGATCGATGCCAACAGCTCTCTCCAGGAAGAATCTGATCTAACTGTTATGGTTTGGAGCTTTCATTTATTGGTTTTGGTGTTGTTTTGTGCTTATGTTGGGTGGCGTGGGGCAGGAGGCGAGGCCTTCTCTACCTGATGGCCTTGCACACCTGCAGCCCATCCTAATTTATGAGCCTTCAAAAGCCTCTCCCTGGCTCCTCCAATCTGACAGGTTATCCTTCTGATCCGGTCGCTTCCTGGTTCCAATGAAGCGCTCATCGGCCTAGCTTCCTGCCTCCACCGCCAGTGTTAGTTTTGTTGTTCTGAGCAATTAAAACCTTTTCTGTTACCCATCTCGTCTGGCTCTGCTGTGGGATCTGTCTACTCACCCCGTGACACTAACAGCTCCGCCCCCAGACTAACAACATTCAATTTATCCCCTTAGTGATTATCTGCAAAAAAAAAAAAAAAAAAAAATCAGCTTTCATTTTAGAAGCAGAATACTAATAGATGATCTTATATACAGATATTGTTCACTCTGTGAGGCTTAAGAAAATCATGGTAGGGCCCCTTTAATAATAATAATAATTTTAATATTTTCTTTGTTGTAATTATTATTTAGCACCAAATAATCTATTTTCTATTATGATTATCTATTATAATCTATTATTTACTTCTCCTGACAGAAAGCCTTTTTGTTTTTGCCATTAATGTTGTTCTGAAATAATAATAAAAAAAAAAAACTATATTCAACTGACACTCGTTTTAAGTTAATTATAGAAACAATTACTGACAAAGATGTTCGAAAACAGTATAATAATAAATAAATAAGTATAATAATATATAGTGATTGTGGAAAGAAACTGAAAAGCCAGAGTAATAATACTTATCAAACAGGAAGTGTTAATTTATGTAACATAAAAATGATATAAACCTTATTTTAAAAATTAACCTTATGAACAATCGTATTAAAGTTACCGTCTTTGGTAAAAAGTTATAATTTTGTCTTCCTTTTTACATTTTTTTTTTTATCACTGTCAAAACAGAACGGCATTTCTACGTTGTGCTGTTTTAACCAATCATATTAGCGCTGAAGTCTACGTCATCGACGTGACTGCGGCGTACGTGCCTGGCTGCATGGCGCGCGCCTCCACAGTCGTGTTTGCGCTTTAAGTCACTAACTTTTGTTGCCTTTCGTCTGCGGGGACTGTGCGCGTGCGAGCGCGGGAAGTCTGGCAGCGGTGAAGTGAAAGTTACCGGCTAGCACCGAGCTAGCTTACTTTAGCCCTGTTAACGTGACGTCAGCTGACCCGAACTCGGGTTAACGAGATCACAGATTCAGCTCCGCGGTGTCCCGGCGCCTGAGGAAACACTCGGCGTGTTGCGGAGGGCTGTCCCGCGGCGAGGAGCCCGACAGCTGGGTGAGTGAAACCGGTCCGGACCGGGGTTGACCCGGTCAGGATGGCTCTCCGCTCGATCCTGAACAGCATGCGCCTCGGGGACCGAGCCGCCCGCTGTCGGTTCCCCCCGCACGCGCCTGTGCGCCACGCCTCGTGCCAGCCCAGGTCCGGTTTCAAGCCCGAGAGGGTGGCGGTAGTGACCAAAACAACCCGGTACGAGTTCGAGCAGCAGCGGTACCGATACGCGGGACTCTCCGAGGAGGACTTGAAGCAGCTGGTACTGTTCGAACCCGTGCACGTGCCCGTTTCCCGCGCGCCCACAGGTCAGACTGAAAGTGGGTTCCCCCCTTGTGTCCGCAGCTCGCCCTGAAGGGCTCCAGCTACAGCGGCCTGCTGGAGAGACACAACATCCACACCAGCAACGTGGAGCACGTCGTTCGGAGCCTGGAGTGAGAGCCGAACCGGAACCGCTCCACTGCGCGGTCCAAACGAGTCTTTAAACGTTTCAATTCCTCTGCAGAAGGGAAGGGATCGAGGTGCAGGTGGTGAAGAGGGGGGCCTACAGCGAGGAGGTGGTCCGGTGGGCCGATGCCATCATCTCTGCGGGAGGTGAGGGGCCGAACCGAACCGGGTCATGGAGCTGGCAATGGAACACAGAAAGGTTAAAGGTTAAACCTTACAGATAATGATGGTTTGCTTCCGGGCAGATGTGAGTGGATCTAAAGTCAGAAGGAAAGCTCTTATTTGGACAGGAATTTCAAAATAAAATGTCAAAGATTTAAAGATCCATCCTGATTTAAATGTTGTTTTAACACTTCTCGTGGTATTTTATGATAATAGTGGACAAATGTTAAGAACATTAAGCGTAAAATTGTATTTCTGAGTGTGTGTAATATATATATATATATATATATATATATATAGGAGTCAGCGACCTTTAACAGTAAAAGAACCAATTGAACTCGTTTTCTTCTGATCAAAACCTAGAATGGGCTGCAGAGTCTTAAGAAATGTGGACCGTTGAACCTTCTTTATTATTTAATTAATATAATTAATATGACTGATGTCTGATGTCTTTGGCACAAACAAAATCAAATATTGAAAAAGAACATAGAATCTCTCAAAATGTGTTTTTAAAACTTATTTTCAAAATAAAGGATGCTCTGTGCCAAACAGGATCATCTTATATCATCATATTTTTTATATATATATATATATATATATATATTTATTTATTTATTTATTGGTCAAGGAGCCACAATGGAGAGATAAGAGACATGTGTGGATCTGGAGCCACAGGTTGCTGATCCCTGATTTAGGCTAAAAATATTAGTCATAATTAAAAGAAAACTCAAATTCAATCAAAATTCGAAATTCAATCAAAATATGATCACACTGGTACTTGGACCTGGATTTAGACTTGATCAGAACAGTTTACTGAAGTCTCTGTTTGAGTCACCATTTGTAACAAATGCTGATTCTGCAAAATTCTCACCCTGAAGTTTTGTCCAGTCATCCATTTCCCCAGTTGCTTCATTTTAGGGTCGCGAGGTTGCTGGAGCCTATCCCAGCTACTGTTAAGGAAAAGTGGGGTTCAGCAGTCCAATTTTGTTTTTTCTTTTCCTACCTCGATGTGTTGAGTGTGAATTGTCCCTCCAGGATCTGAGGACCAGAGTGGTTAGTTGAGTGGTTAGTTGAGCTGTAGTTACCTGTTAACCAAACAGGAAGCTCCACAGACACTATAGTTTCTGCTAGAATAAGAATGCAGAGAATGTGACGGGCTGGTCAGCGACTGCAGTTAAGTTAGCGCTGAGCTTTGTCCTGTTCTTTACCATGAAGCCAGGCACCCCACCCCCCCGATGTCCTATTTTAACTGTCGCAGGGAGCTTTATTGTTGCTGCACAGCAGCAGCTGACTCTTCATGGTATTCCATATCCTCGGAGAGCGGTCCTCTTGTTGTCGAGGTCAGGGAGACGTCCTTGTGTGGCGCTTCTGTAAAGTTCTAGGCAGCCGGTTCTGTTGATGTTCTTGTGTTCAGGGTTGAAATAGGCGTCTCCTCATGCTTCTCTGATCGATCATCACAGAAGTTAAAGTTTGAATCTGCTCTTTGGACGCCACAGCTCCGTTAGAGGAGCATGAACGTGGAGAATGTTGAACAAAACGCTTTTTTCTTAGTTGGGATTAACCTACGGCTCACTTTAATTCACAAATCTGGGTAAATGCTGGCGTCCTGGACCGAGTGTGACTCTAGAGGAGGGGTGTCAAACTCAATCGCATGAGGGGCCAAAATCCAAAACACCCCTGAGGTCGCGGGACGAACAGGATAAACATTTATTGAACGAGTGTTCAATAAAACGGCATTTTTAAAAATGTAAAACCGTAACTTTTAACCTAATTATGAACTAGAATGTTAGTATAACCTGTGATAATGCTGGTGTGAAAGCTGTAATCTGAATGTGGTGCTGAAAACAATGAAGCTGATAGCGGCGAAGGTTTAGCTAAAAGCAAAATTAGCCTAAAAAAGTAGTCAAAACAGCTGACATGTTGCTGGAAAAATAGTTAAACTTCAAAATATAAAAAAAAAATCTTAGTTAATGCAAAAACGTAGCAGAATGCCAATTTTTAATACTTTAAACTGTAACTTTTAACATAATTATGAATAATAAAAAGGCAGGAATAATATTACAAAAGAAATCGACTTAAACATTAAATAACTTTTAATATTTTACTCTCCATAAAAATATAATTTGCCAAACATGTTCAAGTTAGAAATGAGTGCAAGATAACATTAATAACATTAAAGTAAAAATGATCTGGAGGGCCGGATCCGGCCCCCGGGCCTCGACTTTTACACACGTGGGCTAGAGTTTGTATTCAAGTCAGATTCTGATTTGATCTGATTCATTCTTCTCTAACAAATCAGTTTATCCAGTCACTAGTGATTTGAACAAATAATGTTTCATTTTTTCAAACAGCAGAAAAGAAACTTCTCACATTGATTCTAAAAAGTTTGTTGTTTTGGTCTGTTTCTTCTGCTCTCTGGTATCATCAGGTTTAATCTGGATTAAACCTGGTTAAATACATGTAAAATAATCCAAACTAAGCGCCTCTTGTTCCGTTAGGAGACGGGACGATGCTTCTCGTGGCCAGTAAAGTCTTGAGCAAGGACAAGCCGGTTGTTGGCGTGAACACAGACCCTGAGAGGTAAGCGGGACGCCTGCCGGAGTTGTGAATGAGTGTGAAAGTTGTTTGTGTGTAAACACAGCCACAGGTGCAGCTGTTTCTGAGACTGAACTCTTTCTTTTGTGCTGAAGGTCAGAAGGTCACCTCTGCCTGCCCGTGCGCTACACTCGAGCCTTTCCCGAGGCGCTGGACAAACTGTGCCGCGGCGAGTTCAGGTGTGTGTTTACCTGCAGCTTTAAGCCTTCAGCTGGGACTTCTGCTCCTGGAAGGAAAGTGTTAATCAGCTTTCAGTCAGGCTTCACTCAGAAAATGAAACACTGCTCTACAAGTTCACTGTTTTGAGTCACAGAGTGTGACATAAACTATGATGCAGTGTTTTGTCAAAACATGTATTTCTAGCAAAGCCTCGTTTCATGAAGCTGCAGCTGAGGTGTGAATCTGTCTGCTGGGGAATCCTGAACAGCTCCGGCAGGATCTCCTAAATCCAGTTAGACCCTGTGAAGATGTCTGCTTAGTGCTGCAGACGTGTGCGTGTCTCTCACTGATCCTCTGGCTGCCGTCCACAAACAGCTTACACTGGTGGAAACGTCTGCAGCACCCAGAGCTGATGATTAGTGAAGACGCCTTCAGGTTCATCTCCGTCCTCTCTCTTCTTCAGCCTTTTCATCGTATTTTAGTCCTCGGCCTAGGTTGCCATTCTCTGGAGGGGGTGCCAAATCAATCTGTTTACAGTTTAACGCACCAGTCATTTCAGGTTTAAAAAAAAATGTAATAATTTAAAACCATAATTAAAATAACTCAAAAGTTTGATGTAATCAGTAATTCAGAATTGCCTCTGTTGATGCTTCTTTAAAACTTTAAGGATGTAAAAAGGAAGAGGAGGAAACACAAAGCAGGTTTGTCTGTTGTACTGAACTAAAATTGCTTACAAATTCACTCCGTCCTGGATTTTGGTTGAAAAAGACAAATATAACTGACAATCTAATGGGGTTTTTTTTTTTTTTAGACCTTTTAAAAGTTGAAAGCCCTCAACTTTCTCCTTAAACTGGATGGTGGCGCTGTCGGTCAGCGCGCGTGCCATCCAACCCTTCAAAAAAAAAAAATTAAACAATTTCAGACACTCCTACAAATGCCCCAACAACTGGAGGAGTAGGGAGAATCCAGAGGGGAAGTATTTGGATCCAGCATTGGAGTTGAAACTACAAGCTTAAAAATGGAAGGCATTGTGAGGTGGAAGCCCCCTGGAGCAGCTTTTACTTTATTGATGTTTTATCGTATTTTATTGACTTTGTGTTCAGCGTTTTGGCAGCTGTACAAATCATGACCTGCTGGATGCTCCGTCAGGTGGCTGTGGCGTCAGAGGATCCGTCTGCACCTGGAGGGCACGGGGATCAACCCCACCCCGGTGGACCTGCACGAGCAGCAGCTGAGCCTGGAGCAGCACAGCCAGGCGCACCGCTCCGACAGCCAGCAGGGTACGAGTCCACCCGCTCCCTCCCACCGTCCGGCACCGCGCCGATGTTTGAAATGACCGATGCCCTCTCGTCCCGCGCCTTTTTCAGGATCGGGAGCGTTGCACCAGAGCGTCTCCACGCCGAGCCTGCTCCCCGTCAGAGGCCTCAACGAAATCTTCATCGGAGAGTCTCTGTCGTCCAGGTACTTCAAGCTCCTCTTCCTCATCTCATGTAACCATTTCTGTAATCGTCACTGACACCCCCCACCCCCACCAGCCCCTGCACCTCCAGCATGCTCACCTGTCCAGAACTCATCAGGTGAACTCTCTGTCCACCGCAGGTCAAAGTCTTTCAAACCCCACCTTAAACTCTTGCTCCATAGGGCTTCCTACTATGAGATCTCTGTGGAGGACGGCCCGTGGGAGAAACAGAAGAGCTCCGGGCTCAGCATCTGCACCGGAACGGGGTCTAAAGCCTGGTAAGACCTTTTGTTTTAGACTATTTTAGCATTTACACAGAATTCTTTTGGAATTTAGCTAATATTTCAGCTACATGCTAGCTGTTTTGGCTAACTTGGGCTTTTTTTTTTAGTTTTTTAAGGCTGTTTTTGAGTTAAGCTAATATTTGCACACTAGCTGTTGTGGCTAATTTAGGCTTTGTTTTTTAAGTTTAGTTTTTTAGGCTCTTCTGGAGTTAAGCTAATACTTACATTCTAGCTGTTGTGGTTAATTTAGGGTTTATTTCAGTTTTTTAGGACATTTTGAAGTTTAGTTATTTTTTTCCAGCTACATGCTAGCTCTTTTTGTTAGCCTTTTTTTTAAGGCTAGCTTGGTATTTAGCTAATATTCTAGCTTGTTATTAGCTTCAGCGTTTCAGATGTCAAACTAACATTATCACAGGTAATGCTGTATATTTAGTCCATAATTATGGCATTATGGATTCTGGCCCCTCGTGCGATTGAGTTTGCCCCCCCTGTGCTAAAAGACCATGAACACGATTCATCTGGTGTTTGTTTTGGTTGTTGAGTCTGGAAGGTGTCTGTCATGAAATCCATAAAGTAGGCTAAGCTGTGCTTATTGACGCTTTAGCAAGACCAATTGAGCAGGACTGGTTCTGTAACCTCTTGTTCTCCTTTAGATGTTAAAGTCAGAAATGTTGATTGAACTTCTTCTGTTCTTCTACCTGCAGGTCTTACAACATTAACAAACTTGCAGAACAAGCCGTTGAAGAGGTTCTGAAAATTGGTGAGTTCATTTGATCTTCTTGTATGACGTCAGACTCTTAGACACTACATTAAGTATATATATATTATTCACTCGCCCATCCAAATGATCAGAATCAGGTGTGCTAATCTCTTAGCCCAAAAAAGGTGGACCCACATCATACTAAACTCCATGAGTCAGGAGTTGGATGGTACTTCGGTTTACATGTGAGTCAAGTGAAACGTGAAAAAAAAACACAACTTCCAAACTCGTCAACATGTTGAGAGATGCAGAAAATAAAAAAAAATCTTTTTGTCACGGCCTGTGCATAAATTAAGAAAAATGCAGAGTAGATGACATTTCTCCATGCAGGCTTCAATTCAATTCAATCATTTATTAAACAGGAAAAGATAAGAACAATCGGGCCTGACTCAGTTCAAAACTGGTTTTCAGCAGGTTCCTGCTCTGCAGAACATAAAAAAACACCATACAGTATACGCAACAAGACAGACAGCAACAATCACACACTTGCTGTGAGTTTGAGTCGTGGACGAGCTGCGGGCTGTACAGCTGCGCCCCCCTCCCAGGAAATTCCTGCAGCCCCTCTCCGATTTAAAGTTTCACATAAGTCAGTCCCTCCAGGATTTTGTGATGTTGCGATCGCAACTATTAACACAAATGGATGCTGTGAGTCATGGCCGACGGCGCAGCTTCACAACTGTTTCCGTTCGGACTCCTTCTCTTCTGTATCAACTCTTTAGCCGTCTGTCTTTGTTTTCTCCGCAAGCTGCGCGTGAATGGTCATTTGCGCTGGGGGGTTGCGCTGAGCACGGAGCTGGTGTGGAGCGGTCCGTCATGTGGAGCACAACATGAACGGAGTATGAAAGGATTTGAGATCATTTCAATAATATGTATAACAGATTATTTGTACTGAATCCCTTCTGTTAGTAAGAAAACAGTTTGATGTAAGAAGCAAAAAGAAAACATTAAAATACCTTTAATTTGTTTTGTTAGGGAAAAAATCGAGAAGAACAATCAAAATCATGACTTTGAAACTGTGAATCAAATTGAATTGTAGCGTGACTGACTCGTTACATCTCTATTAAATGCAGATTTCTTTTAAAATAGAAGCTCTTCCTGTTTCCTTATTGGATCTTTCTGCCTAAAGAAAACCTTTCAAATACATTTTGAGTTTTTTCGTTAACTTATAACTTTTTTCAATATATATTATATATTCATATCAGATGTGATGGAGAGAATCCAGAAGTGTCCAGTAATAAAACTTCCCATAGAATAAAATTTTATATGAAACTTAAGAAAGCGTAAGTTGTGTTTCTTTTTTTTTTTTCCCCTCTACCATCTGTCCCACTGACTGGTACCGGTCCACGACCCGGGGGTTGGGAAGTTGTGATTTAGAGCGCCCTCTAGCATCTAATACAGGGAGAGGGAACTCCAGGCCTCGAGGGCCGCACACCTGCATGTCCTCCAACATGCCCTGTTTTGGCCTTTTCTATTGGCTGAACAGACATGAAGCAAGTCATCAGTCATGAGTGTGGTTTGGTCTGCAGACACGGCAGCCCTAGAAATGCAGATCCCTGATCTGATCTGATCTACTCGACTAAAGCACCAACGTGTCCATAATAGAGCTGCCACGATCAGTCGACTAATCGACTATAAAAATAGTCAATTAGTCGTTACTTTATATTAAATGGATTCAGAGTTTAGTGAGGTTGAAAGATATAACAGCATTCTGCTAGCTTGTTGGAATGTTTTGGCATTTATTAAAGTTTTTAAAGCATTTATTTCAGTTTTTTAGGCTATTTTGGAGTTTAGCTATATGCTAGCTATTTTGGCTAATCTACGATTTTTTTTGTTTGCTTTTAGGCTATTTCGCTGTAGTAAAGGTGATAGTTATGAGGGCATTGTGCTAGCTTTTTCGACTAGTTTGGCATTTAAGATTTTTAGGCTATTTTGGTGTTCAGCTAACATCTCCGCTGCATGCTAACTATTTCAGCTAACTTAAGCTTTTATTCCGTTTTTTAGGCTATTTTGGAGTTTGGCTAATATTCTAGCTACATGCTAGCTATTTTAGCTAATTTAGGATTTTTTTTTCCAGTTTTTTGATTATTTTATAGTTAAGCTATTATTTAGCTGCATGCTAGCTGTTTTAGCTAACTTAGGCTTTTTTCAGTTGTTCAGGCTAATTTGGCGTTTAACTAATATTTTAGCTGGCTATCAGTTTCAGCATCTTTAGCGACCAAATTCAGCTAGCAGCGCTCACACTAGCGTTATTGCTGGTAATGCTATCGATCTAGTTTTTAGTTATTTTAAAGCTGATGATGGTTAAGATGCATGCTTTATATCCTCTTGCCCATGAACCGATTAGTCGTCTAATTGGAAAAACTAATTGGTGATTAGTCGACTGTATAATCCTTTGTGGCAGCTCTCGTCCATGAACAGCTGCTAGCGAGTTTCTGCTCCTCCGCACTGAGACGGCGCTGTGTTGGTTCTCCTCAGGGAGGTCACAGGCAGGAGTGGACGTTCCTCTGAGCCCAGAGTTCATAGAAAGAGGTGAGTTCCCGGCCGTCCTCGGGCTGCTCGTCAGAGGCTCCTCTAACGGGTGTTTTGTGCTGCTCAGTCACGGACCAGTACAACGAGTCTCTGGTCTTCAGTCCAGACGACCGGCGCCTCCTCTTCAGCATCCGGGAGCCCATCGTGAACCGGGTTTTCTCCAGCAGCCGGCAGAGAGGCTTCGCCAGCAAGTCAGTAAGAGCCGCTCGGTCCGGATGGGACAGACGCACACGGTTCTGACGGGGAGTTCTGTGCCTTCTCAGGGTGTGCGTGCGCTCTCGGTGCTGGGACGCCTGCATGGTGGTGGACGGAGGGACCTCCTTTGAGTTCAACGACGGAGCCATCGCTACAATCAGCACCAGTGAGGAGGACCAGCTGAGGACGGTGGTTCTGGAGAACTGAGTCAGTCCATCACGTCCTCCATGAAGTCCAGGACTTCTCTAGTGAACAGGAATGTGTTTTTCTGAAGTTGCTTTTTTATTCCTTTTGATTTAGTTGTATTTTTCTGGGTTTTAACTGAAACTGTGTGGTGAGCTTTAGAGCTGAAAAGATCCTCATCAGAGAATCATTTATTTATTACCTTCTGCACTACGTCTGCGAGTTCCTACTTTAACGCCGAAGCTCGGACCTGCAGACTTTGAATGTTTGGTTCTGGAGCCACAGACTGACGCTGAGCCGAAGGTGGGACGGACGCTCAGCAGAACCGCTCCAGTCTGTCTGAAGGAGCACTGACTGTTACAGGCTGCTTTCCACTTCTGAAAGTTCTCATCAGACATTTGATCCTCAGATGTTTCATGGGCAGCAGTGAGGGTTTTGGAGCACAAGTTGTATATTTTCTAGCTGTTTTGGTCGTATTGACGGCTAAGCTTTAGTATGAATTGTTTTTCTAAATGACAGAAAATAACCGCCAACCAGCCGTGGCGCCGGGAGCACAAACGTCACGACCCATGTTAGGAGCCACGCTGGAGCTCAGATGAGTCTGTTTTGAGGCTGCGCCAAAGTCTGAACAACTGAGTGGAGATAAAACTATAAAACATTTCAGAGATTTGGACTCTTCATTTTTACGGGACGTCTCGGTGTGCATCTCATCTATTCATATTTCTGATAGGAAAATGTTTTATTTAAATTTATTTACATGAACATTCAGTTCTAACAAGATGTTAAGAGTTTACTAGTTTTCAGTGACTGTTTTTTCCAATATGTTCAATTAGTTGAACTTTCAATCATTAAAATAGCATTTAAATAACTCAAGAGCAAAGGTGTTGAATCCAAAACACACCTGAGGTCGTAGGAGGAACAGAACAAACATCTATTGAACACAGTAAAACTATATTTTTGAAAATTTAAAAATGTAAATTTTTAGCATAATTAAGAGCTAGATATATATCATTACTTGTGATAATGCTAGTGTGAATGCTGTAAGCTGAATTTGGTATCTGAAGAGGCTGAAATTAATGGCTAAAAACCCTAAAGTTGATAGCTAAAAATGCTAAATCTGATAGTCGGCTAAAATATTAGTTAAATGCCAAATTAGCCTAAAAAACTTGTGTAAGCCATAAATAGCCCCAAAAAACAAAACTAAATTAGCCAAAAAATCTAGCGTGTAGATATTAGCTGAACTCCACAACAGCATAAAAAAACTTTTAAAAAAGTCAGAACAGCTAGCATGTAGCAAAAATATTAGCTAAACTCCAAAAAGTTACAAATTGGCATTATGGTAGCTTTTAGAAAGTTTAAATGTGTAACCTTTTAACATTATTATGAATAATAATAAAGGTAGGAATATTATTTGAGAATAAATCAACTTAAGCCTTAAATAACTTAATATTTTACTCTATAAAAATATATTTTGTCAAAATTACACAAATGAAAAATAAGCGTAAGATAACATCGGGCCATTAATAACAATAGAATGATCTGGAGGGCCGGATCCGGCCCCCGGGCCTCGACTTGGACAAACGCTCAAGAGCAACTAAAGTAGAGAACAGTTTCTTTTTGTATTCCTGGTGCTTCCTTTAGGGGGCGCCAGAATCCATCCCAATAATCTATGGACTTCTAGTTTAGAATTCCTCAACCTTTCACACATAAAACCTTATAAAACTCTTTTTTAAAAACGATTCGTGCTACAAATGCACCGTTGTTTTAGTGGCTCAGCTGTATGAGCAGGTCAGCTGGTGACCGAAGGGTTGATGGTTTGATTCCTGCTCCCCCTGTCAACTGTTGTGTCCTTGGGCGAGTCGCTCCACCCTCCATGCCTCCAGTGTTGTTCTACTGGAGTGTGAATGTCCCGGTGAGGGTCAGAGGGTCAGATTTGGTCAAAGACATTCCTCTAATGTGTGAATAACCATAACACGGTTACATTTATTTAAATACTTGTTAATAAGTTATACGTCTAATTTTTGTTCTGTAGAGTCAAAACTTCAACATTTGTGTGAAACTTTGTGTTTTAAAACAATTTGTTCTATACGAGTGATTTTCACCATGTAGACAGTAAAACAGTTCTCATTTTATGATAAATTAATATGGGTAAAAATACCATCACTTAAAAGTTAAACTACTATCTAAATATAAAAAATCTAAAGATTTTTTACTCTTACGATAATCTCATCCCTGGAAATAGAAACCGCTGGAATAAATCTACTAATTTAATGACATTGATACAGTAGGTTGTTATTGGAGGCTGTTAAAGAATTTAAAACAAATATCTGAACTTGTAAATACTCATTTTTTTGGGGTAATTTAGTTCACATCTGTCTTTTCTCGTTCTACTTGCACTATTTTAAGACATTTTTTGGTTTAAATTCGCAGAAAAGGAAAAAAAACATTTCACAGAAACCCTTGAAAACTAGATAATCATATTTATTTCCATAAAAATAATAACTTTAATAGAAAACAGATTCAGGGCTGCACTTTGTTCATTATTCTGACATTAGTTGGGGTTCCAGCTCATAAAAACCACGAGAGCAGGATTTCAGAGAAGTAGAACATTGTGAAGAACAGAGTTTACTAACACCAGCGCTGGACATTAAAACCCAAATCCTGACTGACTGTTGAGATTTCCCTCTGAACCTCCAGCAGTTTGGGTTCTGCTCCCTTTGGACCTTGAAGGACCCGTCCCCAAACTGAACCCGTTGAACCACGTGTGGGATCGGTGCAGGATTTCTGTTTTAATTTGTTGGTGAAACTCAGAAACCTTCATGTTCTGTGCAATTTGAGCAGTTTTCCACAGTATTCTGATTTTTTTAACTCCTGTTTTTGTGGGTTTAATGAACCACCGGTTCTGTGGACTTAAAGTAGAGGGTCTGATCTGAGACCGGAAGGTTCAGAGTTCAGACCTAAGAGTTTGGATGGGGGGTTAAACCACCAAATGATTCCAGTCTGTATCACAATTCAATTGTATTTATATAATAGCCCAGTATTACAAAACAAACGTCTGAACGGGATTGAAATCAGTCATAAAATACTAACAAAACCTGATTGCTAAATTAAACCGGGCATTCCTGCCCTTAGACCCCCCCCTCCTCTGTAAGGAAAAACTCCTAAAAAACAGATTTTAAAAAAAGCATTAACCTCAGGGACATGAAGGAGGGATCCTCTCCCAGGACGGACAGGCGAGGAACCCGGATTATTAAAGGAGAATCAGTTTATCCAAATCTACGAATATGTCATCCAGATGTAGATGGGGTACAGTTGGGGATGTGAGTCGAGCCAGAGGCGAGGTCCACGGTCCAGGGACAGGACAGGAGCACAGACGAACCATCTGGAATCTCTCCAGCTCCCCCGGAGGGGAGTGGAGGAACAACACATGAATCACACTGCACCAAAAAGGAGAACGAAAGGAAAAATAATGAGGAAGAGAGGAAGGATGGGACTTTAACTTGATAAGATGGAACTCATATTTATGTGAAAAAAAATGCTTGAAATCATTTAAATCGATTTTCTATGAAAGTTTTTTGGGGAAATGAGGACTTTTCTATTACAATGAATCTGGAATGCGTCTGAAACATTGAGAGAACTTACCACATTTTGGTCCCTTTTCCTCTCGTCTTCTTTGTGTTCATGAATGTAGACCACCTGACTTCAACTATTCCACTTCAGAATGTGTTTTTAAATTGAAGGTTTAAGTTGCAGTTTGTGTCCCTCCTGATAGCCTTTGGTTATTAAGCCTTTAACAGCAGAGCTCCAGTGTTTATGATCTTTGATTTACTGTAACTCTTCGACCGTTATCACAATAATTCCAGAAGCTTCAGAATCTAGTAGAATTATCACGTTAACGATGCTAAAGATTTAAGCGTCACTGGAGACGCCTCAGGTGTTAAAGGGTTAATATTAAAGATTAAGATTGTTCTCATCTCTGTAGCTCTGAATATATGTTCCACATCCTGTGTGATCAGCTTTAGCGCCTTTTATATCCCAGTTACCAAAATCCATGATGGTGGAACTGTGGGACGGTCCCACAGCTGCTCACAAACTGTAACTTTTTAACATAATTATAAACTAGATAAATAGCATTAGATAATGCTAGTGCTGATAGCTGAAGATGCTGAAGTCGACAGTCAGCTAAAATATTGGCTTAATGCCTAAAAGACTAAAAATAAAACCTTATGTTAGCCAAAACAGCTAGCATGTAGCTGAACAATAGCTAGACTTCAAAATAGCCTAAAAAAATGCAAAAAAGCTGAAATTAGCCAAAACAGCTAGCGTGTAAATATTAGCTAAACTCCAAAACAGCCTAAAAAATCCTAGTAAATGCTAAAATAGTCCAAAAAGTTATCGGAATCCCAACTTTTACAACGTTAAAACCGCAACTTTTTAACATAATTATGAAGAATAAAAAGGCAGGAAGTTTGTTACAAAATAAATCAACTTAAACCTTAAATAACTTTCAATATTTTACTCTCCATAAAATATATATTTTGTCAAAATTATATAAATTGGAAATGAGCGCATAATAACACTGGGCTAATAATAACAATGAAACGATCTGGAGGGCCGGATTCGGCCCCCGGGAACCAAAAAAACGCAGAGAAAAGTCCCATTTGTAGTGCAAAACATTAAAGACGATCTTTATTGTTCACAGTTACACACAAGCCACTGCTTTAAGAACTTCCTTTTGTTGTCTTTTTTGCCCGTGTTCTCCAGCTCCACTCACAGTCCTGCTTCTGCGGTTTGTGCTGATTGTACCTTCTGTCCTGCTCGGCTGCAGCTTCTACAGTTGGCGTATAAGGAGGGCGGTTGAACATGCTTTAGATAGCGAGGCAGAAGGAAGTGACAGCAGGAGTTCCCCGGTGGACAACAGGATTCAGACAACCTTCAGCTTGACGTCAGTACAAAAAAAAAAAAGGGAATTGGAAAGAAGTCTGAACGGGACGTCTGGTCCACGGCTGAAATGAGCTGGTTTAAGGAAGAAGACGAGGAGGTTCTCGTTGAAATGTACTGATTGGAATTTTTTAAAAGTCAATAAATACATAAATAAGTGGAGGAAAGATCCAATCAATGACTGTCTTGTTATCCGTTCCCGCGTGCCGCTGAGCTTCCTGGCTGCCAGGCTTTCCGCCGCCACGGCAGATTCCTGCAGGTTAGGATGGAAATGTTCCTCTTCACTTCACTAAAGTGCTCGTGTTAAAAAAAAAAAACTCTCCAGCCGCACGGTCACATCTGTCTCCATGGCAACGCGTCAGAGCTGTCCAAACATTTTTGAGGGGTGACACCTGACATCAGCAGGAGTTTCCCTCCACGTCGGGGTGGGAGGGGTAAAAAAACATGTTTTCCGTTCATGACATTCACTGTTTCGTTGGTTTGGGGGCAGCTTCCGCGCTGGCGCAACAAAGATGAGGAAAAAAATCAAACGGTTCTCGCTTTGGTCTCCTGATATGACCCTCCCAACCCCCCCGGGAGCGGATAATGGTATGCTCCAGCGTCGGGGAGCGGTTCCGCTGGACTCACGAAGGCTTTCCATCTCGTCACTAAAGCAGCTGCTCTGACACATTCCCAGAATCCTTCACTGCTCCGGCAGCAGAAAGAGGCGGGGCTTGTGGGAATCCTGCTGTCCACTCGGGTCCGGGACGATAACACTGATGGACTCCAGCGGGTTTGAAGCTGTTAAGATTCAGTCTTTGCCCCCCCCGGTTATGTTGGCTGTTACCTGCCCCCCCAGCTCTCGTAACGATGTCATTAACTGTGCTCCTGATGCGTTTCATTATAGTCCATAATTTTTAGCTGTTGTTGCCGGGGACGACCCGACCCCATCTGCCCCCTGCCCCCGCCGTGACCCCCTCCTGCCTTTCTGCGGGGGCTTTCCTGGCTCGACGCTCGATGCTTGGTCTCGGTGGGGGGGTGTTTGGAGGGCGAGGCGTGGCCGGAGGCTTTGAGGGGTGAGGCGGGAGCGGCTGAGGGGGCCGGGTCGAGGGGGGCGGAGTAGCCCGGGCAGGGCGGCTCCACGCACATCTCCGTCTTCAGGCCGTGGGCGAGGCCTGCCAGGCGCGGGGGGGGCTGGTCCTCGTCACACTGGCTCTCGCTTTTGTTGCGGAACAGCTCGCGCGCCCGCATGCCCAGGAAGCTCTTGGCGCTGGGGTAGGAGCCCACGGTGACGGGGGCGTCGGACGCGGGCCGGGGCGCCAGAGGACCGGAGTGAGGGCAGGACGGGTGGGGCTCGACCAGCAGGGGAGGGGGCAGGTCCTGGCCCCCGTTGATGGAGCTGGTTGGAGAAATGGAAAAGCTGCTCACTTTCGGAGGCATCAGAGTGCTCCCGTTGCCCCGGGGGGAGTCATGTGGGGGTGCGCCGTCCGACTCCTGGTTTATGTGGTTTCTCTCGGGCCCGTCCGGTACCAACGCACTGGGGAACAGAAAATGATTTCATGAACATCAGGGATGCTTAAACACTAAATCTTTTCAACCGTTAACAGGATCATTCTAGTAGATCGTGATGCTTTTCTCCTTCACAATCTACTAGAATGATCCTGTTAACGGTTCAAAAGTGACAGTAAATCAAAGAGATAAACCACTGAAGCTCTGGCACTAAAGGGTTACATCTTCTCGTGTGACGTTGGTGTCCCTCAAGGGTCAACTTTGGAACCAATGCTTTTCTCCGTGTTCGCCAACTGTTTTCATACAGATGAACACAAATCAAATCAACTCCGGCTGGCGGCTTCTGATGCGATCGGTGCTTGTAAACCGAGTTCTAGTGCAGCTACTGAAAACACAAGTCAGTCGACACGAGTGCTGGCCGACACTTTCAGCACTAGAGGGGTACGTCTGGGATTTGGTTACATTTTAGATTCAAAACGATGAGCGGGAATATGTAAATTAAGCTAGGAGGCTCTTCCTGCGCCGATGCTAACACAGCAAACCTTCTGTCACTTGAAAATGAATATAAAGAAAAGAGATAAACCAAGCTGTGGAACGAGTATCTGAGCTCTATCTGCTCCAGAGTAGGAATATTCACGGCGTAAAAGTATCATGTAGTAAAATATGTTTTGCTCTGAAATACAGAATAATGTTGGATTTTAATTTATGAACTAAAACAAAGCGGAGCGACCGCCGCTACAGTCACAGGAAGTAAACAAATCTTCAAAATAAAGAGTCAGGGAAGCTTCCCGTTTTCAAAATAAAACCAGTGAGTGTTATTTTTTTTTTTTGTAAAAACTGAGGCTGACATAAGTCCAGGAAAAGAAAAGAGACCAGCTTTAACGTCAGAGCTTCTATTTGTGTTTTTCTACTCAGAAACATGAAACTTTTGAGCACTTTAAAAAATGTTTTTCATAAAAAGTTTTGTTTTTCTACTGATTCAGTCTAAATATCTTTGATATTTGACATCTGTTCTCAATGTATTTATATTCTTGCACTAAAATGTTTGTTTTTCAATGACTATTCAGTCATCTGTAACTTAAAATAGACAGAAAAGAAAGCTGTGACTCTTTTTTTTTTTAAATTACTGAAAATATACTTTATTGTCATATATCGTGATATATATCACAATCATGATATGAAAGACTTCCTATGGTGATCGACCGTCATATCCCCGAGCGCTCTCTCACCTGGGGTCTACGGCTGTGTGCAGCTCAGCTCTGCCCCCCGGGGGCAAGCTGCCGCTGCTGGCGGGGGCCTCCATCTCCACCCGGCTGTAGAGCTGCAGCAGTTCCGTCTGCAGCAGCTGAGTGATCTTCCTCTGAACCTGGTACCTGCTGTCGGAGGCCTGCAGCTCCACCCTGAGCGAAGGCAGACGCGGTGTCAAATCCACCACAAACCCACTGAATGTTCTCCGGTTCAGAGAGAGAGAGAGAGCAGAGAGAGAGAGAGAGAGAGAGAGAGAGAGAGAGACGTCCGCTCACTTCGCCTGGGATTTGACGTCCTCCAGGAACTTCTTCTGCTCCGCGATGAGGTGCTCCTTCTTCGACAGGTGAGTTTCCAGTTCAGAGACTCTCTGCTGCGCCGCCTCCAGCTTCTGGCCCTGAACCAGCAGACTCTGCCGCAGACCCTCCACCTCCTTAGCACAGGACGCCTGCAGCATGCGGCCCTCCAGCTGTCCAAAACCAGGAGAAACGTTCCCGTAAAGAAAGAAGGTTCAAAACGTAGCTGGATCTCTGATTGTGTTGTCAAACTGAACTAAAGATATAAATTTGAAGATGGTCACTGTCTTTCTTTCTCGCTCCTCTCTGTTCTGCATGCTACACACCTTTGTGTTATCAGAGCCGGCGTTCTGTAACTCCTGCATGGAGAGTTTGTGCGCCTCCCCGAGGAGCAGCAGCTGCTTGTTCAGGAAGCTCATCTGCTGCTGGGTGCTCTCACTGTTGCTCAGCTGAAGGAAAAACAACCGGATTATAAACCGTTTAAGTCTTAGAGAAGGCATCAAAACTTCAACTGGAACCGTCGTGTCATGAAAGCAGAATGTGACAGTAGTGTGGATATGGAAAGAAAACGACAGTTTTAGAGCTAAAACACACAGTGTGTCCCCGTCTTTACCTTGACCGTCATCTGGTTGAGCAGGTGACCTGTGTGACAAACTTTGTTGTTGGCCCTCTGAAGCTCCGCCTCCAGCTCATCCATCTTCTTCTGACACTCCTGCAGCTTGCTCTAGAAAAACATTTCAATAAAAACGAGGTTTGACTCTTCATTTCACACATTTGAAACAGGAAAACCTCGTGTGGACGTGTCGGTCGATGTGTGAAGATCAACCTGACAAACAACAAACACGGGGAAAAGATGAAGAACTAGAGTTCCAGAGGGTCAACGAGTCGTAGAAGTTACATTAGAATCCGGTAAAAGAGAAAGTCAATAACAGATAGAAGTGTGAACCTGCTGCACTACAGGACAGGTGTGGAGCAGCAGCTTTAGGTTGTATGCTTGCTTTTTCATCTGCAGCTGACAGCTCTTGGTTGTGCGTGTGTACCTGCAGCTCCTGCATGTGTACCTGCAGCTCCTGGTTGTGTGTGTGTACCTGCAGCTCCTGGTTGTGTGTGTGTACCTGCAGCTCCTGGTTGTGTGTGTGTACCTGCAGCTCCTGGTTGTGTGTGTACCTGCAGCTCCTGGTTGTGTATGTGTACCTGCAGCTCCTGGTTGTGTGTGTACCTGCAGCTCCTGGTTGTGTGTGTGTACCTGCAGCTCCTGGTTGTGTGTGTGTACCTGCAGCTCCTGGTTGTGTGTGTGTACCTGCAGCTCCTGGTTGTGTATGTGTACCTGCAGCTCCTGCATGTGTGTGTGTACCTGCAGTTCCTGGTTGTGTGTGTGTACCTGCAGCTCCTGCATGTGTGTGTGTGTACCTGCAGCTCCTGGTTGTGTGTGTGTACCTGCAGTTCCTGGTTGTGTGTGTGTACCTGCAGCTCCTGGTTGTGCGTGTGTACCTGCAGCTCCTGGTTGTGCGTGTGTACCTGCAGTTCCTGGTTGTGTGTGTGTACCTGCAGTTCCTGGTTGTGTGTGTGTACCTGCAGCTCCTGCATGTGTGTGTGTGTACCTGCAGCTCCTGGTTGTGTGTGTGTACCTGCAGTTCCTGGTTGTGTGTGTGTACCTGCAGCTCCTGGTTGTGTGTGTGTACCTGCAGCTCCTGGTTGTGCGTGTGTACCTGCAGTTCCTGGTTGTGCGTGTGTACCTGCAGCTCCTGGTTGTGTGTGTGTACCTGCAGTTCCTGGTTGTGCGTGTGTACCTGCAGCTCCTGGTTGTGTGTGTGTACCTGCAGTTCCTGGTTGTGTGTGTGTACCTGCAGTTCCTGGTTGTGTGTGTGTACCTGCAGCTCCTGCATGTGTGTGTGTACCTGCAGTTCCTGGTTGTGTGTGTGTACCTGCAGCTCCTGCATGTGTGTGTGTACCTGCAGTTCCTGGTTGTGTGTGTGTACCTGCAGCTCCTGGTTGTGTGTGTGTACCTGCAGTTCCTGGTTGTGTGTGTGTACCTGCAGCTCCTGCATGTGTGTGTGTACCTGCAGCTCCTGGTTGTGTGTGTGTACCTGCAGCTCCTGGTTGTGTGTGTGTACCTGCAGCTCCTGCATGTGTGTGTGTACCTGCAGCTCCTGGTTGTGTGTGTGTACCTGCAGCTCCTGGTTGCGGGTGTAGTAGTCGTCCCGGGCCTGCTGCAGCTGGCGGATCTGGCTGTGCAGCCGGGTCACCACGGTTTCCCGGTCGTCCCACAGCTGCCGGTACCGGTGCTGCTCCACCTGCAGGCTCTCCCTCAGAGAACTGATGTCCACACTCTGCAAGTTCAGCTGATCCTTCTGCACAGATCACACATAGGACAAGCATTCTGTCACGTTCAAGACCGTGACCCTTTGACCTCGGCCCGAGGTGTTGTTGCTGATGATCTCCTGATCTAAAGGATTGGAGGATCTCCCCCAGCTGCTGCTCTGACCGGAGAGCTTTGAGCCCTCCTCCTGCTGGGGCAGCACTAGCTTGTGATGGTGGGTTGGGGAGCGCATACCATGGCGTTGTTCTGCTCCTCCAGCGCAGTGGCGTTGATGATGCGGCGCAGGAGGCGGCGGTTGCGGACTGCGTGCTGCTCCCTCTTGTAGCGCTCAAACAGCAGCTGGTTGTGCAGCAGTAGCAGCTGACTGCGCAGCGTGTGCAGCTCGTCCAGAGGAGCTGAGCCTGGAAAAACCGCCGTCAACAACTGTTAAAGAGCGAGTTCTACAGGTTCATGAACACATGAAAGACTTTCAGGATTCGTGTAAACATGGAGGAAAAGTTAAAAGTCCATTTTATCAGGACAGATTCTACTTTATTGATCTAATTTTACAAAATGAAGAAAATAATTAATTCCAACATTAACTTTTATTCATGTTTCATTTTTTTCTGTTTATTACAAGTTATATTTCTGAAATAGTTGAAAAATATTCTGTTTATATATTTTAAATACATGTTTTTAATATTTAAAAATAAAGTAATATCTGGTGAATTCTGTGTCTTCAATCAAGTAGGGAAATTATTTTGACAAGAAATTAGAAGTAAAATAGCTAAATAAATGTTGTTAAATAGCATAAAAAATGAAAATTGAATTATCTCTTAGATGTGTGACCTTTTTTAAAGCATAAAAACACTGAAATGATTCCGTCAGTCATCCAAGAAAACTGACCGAATTCCACAATAAAATCAAAATTAAGTTTCTGGATGAGTTCTGAAAGCTGCAGCTAAGAAATTCCTGCTTCCTGTGGAAGTGGAGTGGATTTCCTGCTGAGCTTCCTGAAGTTTGTTTTGAGCCGGAGAGGAATGCTCGGAGCTCGTGACCAATCTGCTCCTGATCAGATGATCCTCTGACCGAGTGTTAGGTTCTCATCCGTGTTTAACTTGAGATCACATGACTCATCACAGATCTGGACCCCCCCACGCAACCGAAACAGGATCCCCCCACCCCCCACTTCCCTCTTTGGTTGTTTACCTCCAAAGTGTGTCCAGTCAGCTGATTTACTCGGCAAAGGTAATCTGTGAAGAAAACAGAAGATCAGATCCTGAACAGCACACAGCCTGTTCTTTTACTCAAACAGTATAATTAGACAGCCCATAATATTCACCCACCATTAAGTCTCTATAAATTTATGTAAAACACTGTAAGGAAGAAGTTCTGTAGCTATTTATGGAATATATCTCAATGATTACCCAAGAATTATGCAATAATGCAACAAGTAATCTGTAATAGATTACAGTTGGAAGTAACAGACAAGCAGAACTGTTATCAACCCCACATGGGCTGACAGAGGCAGAGACCTCTCAAACAACTCAGCCTCTGCATTGCAGCCCAGAGTCTGCAGAGTCAATCTGTCCTGCAGCGAATTACAGAAAACTCAAAAACAGCGAGAGTGTCACCTGCTGCAATCACAGAGCTTCTAGTGAGCTGTTCCATGATGCTCCAGCTGATCTATGAAAACCATCTACCGCCACGGGACTGAGGGATCCAAACAGGAAGTACCTGCTGGCTCCAAGAAGCCAAAATCCCATAGACTTCTATAGAGACATAAATGGCTATTGCCAGGGATGTAAGGGATCACGGACTACACGAGTACCCCCCCCACCGCGTCATGTCCACACCTAATGCAACTGGCGTCAAGTTCTTGTACTGTACACCATATTTGTTGCTGCTCAACGGTTATCCAAAAGTCTGAGGCTCCCGCCGCGTGTGGGAGGAGCTTCCGTCAAAAACGTTTCTAGAACTCGTCATGGAGATTTCGAGAGATTGGGTTTATTTATTTAGAAGAGCTGAACAAAAGCATTGGTGCACGTCTCCGTGTCTGGATCACGCAGCTGCTGCTCCTGCAACAGGAACGTGCCGTCAGGGTAAGGCGGTACGGCAAGTTCAAAGGATCAAAAATCGACAGGAAAAGCCAACGTGGCAGTGCCTCACCTGCACTACAGATAATGATTATTTGAAACATTTAAATGTTTCCAATGATAGTTTCAATTCTACAGTTAATAGCAAAAATAATGACATTTTAATTTAGTTTTCATTTAAGATTTGATTTGGACTGGGGGGGGGGGCATATTTAGCACTCCTTTCTCTCAATTTTTGTAGAAACTACATGATTTTACATTTTTGTTTATTTTCAAAGAACTTAAGATATGTTTATGTTCCAAAGCTTTTTTAAAAAGTTATTTTAGGCTTTTATCTTAATGTTTCCTGATCTGAAAACTGATCCGGACCGTGGGCCCTAAAACTGGGACACGATCCGAACCGTGAGTTTTGTGATTCGTTGCACCTCTAGCTATTACTCAGTCATTCTATTTGTAATCATCCGAACCGCTCCTGCTATAACTTTTAAAATTTTTTCTTAATATTCTTTTTTTTTTTTCTTTTTTTGCAAGTTATAAACTGACCAATCAGATGCCTGAATAAAAGTCTCTTGTTCAACCTTTAAAACATTTAACACACTCCCCCGGCCCAACTTTCAAGTGGTAGGGGTGTGGCCTTCCTACAAGCTCACTCCTGATTGGCGTTAGTGGTTGCCGTAGAAATGATGATTTCTGGTTCCAACATGGAACCAGAAATAATGGCAATTGTCTTCATTTGGTCGGAGCTGGAGGTAAACCATTTTACACCGACTTGCTCCAGTTCTCATGTACAGTCAACGCACTGGACCCCCCTCCCCCACCTGAGCTCCTCACCTCTT
Organism: Oryzias javanicus; assembly: GCA_003999625.1. NCBI lineage: Eukaryota > Metazoa > Chordata > Actinopteri > Beloniformes > Adrianichthyidae > Oryzias > Oryzias javanicus. The sequence continues at coordinate 922,619 of CM012448.1, forward strand.
GAGAACTTTGTCGTGCGCGTCGCTCCCCTGCTGGACGAGGCGGTCCAGCACCTCCAGTGGAGACGTGGGCATAAGCCCCTCCTCCTCGCCATCCTCCAGCCCCTCCTCCCGCTGAAGCAGCCTCTGCATCGCGGCTTTGTTCACAGCTTCTGAGGTTTTCTTGCCCACAAACAGAGAGGCGGCCCTCGGCAGGGCCAGGTCGAAAAAGGGTTCGTATGGTGGCGGGGCGGGGGGGAACAAGCTGAACTTGGCTGCCTCTTCGTCGTGGGCGGAGGGGCTGCGGTGCAGGTGGTGGTCGATGGGGGTGAACCAGGACTGGTCCAGGGCCAGGCCCCGGCTGTCCCCGCCCACTCCTCTTTCAGTGCCGGCGCCTACAGAGTTTTCAACTTTGTCAGGTGTGGAAGCAGCTCGGTGGGGGTCTGGGACGGAGCCCCCGGGCTGGGCGCTGGGGAGGCCTTTGTTCTGAGTTCCCGTCAGCGTCTCGGTCGTGCGGTAGAAGGGCGAGTCGAAGCCTCGGAGGCCCAGCAGCTCCTGTTTCTCCTCAGTGAGCTGCAGCAGCTCCTCGGTGATGTCAGCTGAAGCAGAAACAGTCACGGGCGTTTTTAGCACCCCCCCCGAAAAATGTCTGAGAGACAAAAGAATTCTCAGAGTTCACCAAACCTCTGTGGATCAGATGTGCTATGGAGATCAGCGCTGCGACTATCAAGAGTTTATGCTGAGTACAGCAGAAACAATCAGTCGACTAATTGACACTAATCCACTATTAAAATAGTCCACGACTAATTTAATGGACAATTAGTCGTTTCTTTACATTATATGGAGTCAGAGTGTAGGGAAGTTGAACAAATTGTGAGCGTTCAGCACCAAATTTTTTTTTTAATTCTTTTTTTATTATTTGAGTCAGTGGGATCAAAACTTTCTCTCTAGTAGAAATAGTTCCTTGTTTCAGATGCTGACCTCATTAGAGAGATCAGGAATATACTTTCCATCAAACTCATTTTGACTGGTGACCTTTGACCCTTCCTATGTAAAAGTGATATTAAATTGTTACGTCATCATGAGGGGCGGGGCACCTGTCAAACCGAGTTTGATTGGAAGTATATTCCTCATCTCTCTCATTTGATTGAATCTTCTTTTAATACCAGAAACTAATGAAGGACAGAAGCTGCACCATTGATTAAAATCTTAACTGTCTTTATTGTTAGTTAGTTTAAAACTCAAACTTTATTTATTTATATAGCGCCTTTAATTGAAAAGAAGCTCAAAGCGCTTATCATAAAATCAAATAAAATATATTAAAAACACAGTGTGTTAAAAAGCAAATACACAAAAGGAGAAAAGAACATTTCCACAGAATAGGTACCCCTCCCTTCCCCAGGTCCTCCCTCTCTCAATATAATATTTGACAAAAAAAACCTGAAAAAAGACTTGAGAACTGCAGCTGAACACAGTCTGGCTCTAAAGAAACAGTCCTGATGCTGACTGAGGTCAGATCGAGAGAAGCACTCACCCTCCTCCTTCTCCTTCTCCGTCCTCAGCTGGAGGTCAAGCTCCTGCTTCTTCATGAACACAGACAGCTCCGTCAGCGTCATGGAAACGTTCTCTGATGCTTCTGGACACACAAATGCGAGAGCAGTCAGATCATCGGGAAACTCGACACAACCGTCACTTCATGTGGAACAGAGAGTGAAACTTCAGTGGATTCTCATGCTCCCTTCAACACATCTGCTTTATCTCAGCAGATAAACCAACAGGGCTTTTATTTTGATAGGCAATGACAAACCTCTGTGTGCGGACCCCTCCCCCGCTTTCTCTGGGTCCTTGACGGATTCCTGCCTCACCAGGACGGGCTTGCTGCCTTCCTCCTGCCGACGGTCCTGAATGAAAGAATTTAGTGGTAAGGATTTCCTTTATACTGTGTAACAGAACACAGTTACCCTTTTGAGAGGATTATGGTCTGGGACACACCTGGACCTGAGAGTAAAAGGAATTTGGAACATTGACTGTATATGAGAACTGGACTGAGTGACTCCTCCCCACTGGTGTTTCAGACAGGAAGTACCCGCCCCAAAAATCCTATAAACTTCTATAGAGAAATGAACAGCTGTTACTTACATTTGACAGAATAATCATTCTTGATCTGATACTTTTTTTAACACGTTCTTAAAAATATTAATATTTCACTCATATTTCTTCTTCATCAAAAACTATTCAAGTAATGAACTGACCAATCAGGTGCCTCGATAAAAGTATGTGGTCTAAAGTCAAGTTTTCGAAATGTTTGATTGACAGATTCTCCAGATTCCGCTTTCAAGTGGAAGGGGTGTGGCCTTTCAACAAGCTCACTCCTGATTGGTAGCATTAGTTGCCATAGAAACGTCAACTTAGACCAACTCGCACCTATCACTACTCATTAATGTTGTCTGGCTCCAAATGGCGAGCATAAGATTCCATTTCACTGAAGCCAACAGGAAATGACGTCACACTCGCTGGGTCCAGTTCTTTTATACTGTCAGTGGTTTTGATGAATGAGGTTCACTGTTCTTGAAACAGAGTTAGAATAGACTCTGAATCTACTGCTATTTACTGCAAAAACAGATCTGGTTGAAATAAGTCAAATATTCTGATCCCATTAGCAGATTTTCTTTAATTCTTTAACATCTGAGGCATTGACGGGGACACTTAACCACAAAATCACTAATCTTTAATTAAATTAAAGAACATAAACACAAAAAACATAAACAAAATAGGGTTGTATAAGCAAAACAATCTGCCAATAGGGTCAGAAAGATGGTCTTACTAAGAATTTTAATTTTAAGAAAAAGACAAATTTCCTCAAAACTAAGACAAAAGTCTTTCTACTTTCTTCAGATTCCGTTTTTACAGTATTTGCTCTGTTGCTCTTTCTAGTCTTTTGAAAGTCTGGATGCATTGAAATTAAAGTGAACCACACCAGGGTTCACTTCAAACTGAACAGAACCTCTTTTTAGGACCTTTAAGAGGACCAGAGTTCTATTGTTTGGTAAAATCAGAATTCAGGTGAACTTTCACACCTGATAAATCCAGACAACAAACCAGATCAGGATCTGATCGGGACCAAATCTGGATTAGAGCAGGACTAAAGCTGCCAACTAAAACTATTTTTTAAAAGAAACCTTTCAGAATTCACATCAGGAAACAAACTTATTTTCATCCTCTTGAAATCTTGTCCAACGGAGCACTACAGAAAGCTACGAAGCTCATAAACCACATAAGACTCATTAAAATGAGCTAAAAGGTTGAGAGGAGCTCCTACTTTTCTGGGAGGACTGGACTGAACTGCGTTGGCCTGTAGAGAAACTGCAGGGAAGTCCTCCGTCAGGGTTGGAGGTGGGGATGAGGTGGCAGGAGTGCTGGAGGCCGGCGTTCCCTTCCCACCTGCTCAGATCCACAAAACAGAACTGGGATTAGATCTGTCTAAACATGTCTCAAACCTAAACATGATCAAATCTGGGTTAATCTGTGTTGAACCGGGAGTCAAATCTAAGTTAGCAGAGGTTTAAAGTGGTTTTAAAAAGTGGGTTGATCAAACAAGAATTAAACCTTTGGGAAAATCTGAGTTATTTTAGATCAGAGGTGTCAAACTCAATCCCACAAGGGGCCAAAATCCAAAACACATCTCAGGTCGCGGGCCGAACAAGATAAACATTTACTGAACACTTTAAGAACTACATTTTTAAAACTTTAAAAATGTAATTTTTTAACATAATTATGAACTAGATATATAGCGTTACAGTGGGAATTCTGTAAACTGAATTTTGGCCGCTGAAGATGATAGTGCTGATGGCAGAAGGTGCTGAAATTGATAGCTAAAAACGCTGAAGCTGACAGCCAGCTAAAATATTAGCTAAATGCCAAATTAGCCCAAAAAAAAAAAAAAAAAAATTCTATTGGCCAAAACAGCTAGCATGTAGCTGAAATATTAGCTAAACTCCAAAACAGCCTAAAAAATCTTAGTAGAGCGAATAGCTGAAAACCCTGAAGCTGAAAACGCTGGAGCTAGCTAAAATATTAGCTAAATGCCAAATTAGCCTAAAAGAGTAGAACAAAAAACCTAGGTTAGCCAAAACAGCTAGCATGTAGCTGAAATATTAGCTAAACTAAAATAGCCTAAAAAGTCTTAGTAAATGCAAAAATATTCCAAGAATCTAGCAGAATGTCCATTTTAAAAAATTTAAAACCATAAGTTTTTAATACATTCTGAATAATATAAAGTCAGAAATATTATTTCAGAATAAATCAACTTAAATCTTAAATAACTTTCAACATTTTACTCTCCATAAAAATATTTTGTCAAAATTATACAAGTTAGAAATGAGTACACGATAAAATCGGGTCATTAATAACAATAAATAAAATAATTTGGAGGGCCGGATCTGGCCCCTGTGCTTCGACTTTAACTCGTATGTTTTAGATGAAACCCGGACAAAACTTGAGTTCAAATCTAGTTTAGGCTGTAGAAAACGGCAGCTCTACCTGATGTGCAATGGAAGCGGCTGGAAAGGTGTGAGGCACTGTGGGACAGCTCCAGGTTGGGCGACATGCCCCTCGAGGAAGGGGGAGTGGTCATGCCACACAGGGAGGAGGGGCTCCACAGAGGGTCCTTGCTCCCACAGGAGGAGTTCAGGTCACATGTCGAATTCTGCAAAAAAAAAACAGTAAACAAAAGTCAATAAGAAAAAAGGAAGATTTATTTCCTCCATGAACCACTTCAATGAGACTTTTTTAGGACCCTGAAGCTTAGGCCCAGCCTGCAGGGTGCACGTGCTTAGAAGCACTGTGATGGTGCTGCACGTGCACAATATTGAGCTTTGAACTGTATTCAGAGGGCAGAGGGATCCTAAAGCAAACCCTAAGGCCAATCCGAGGCTGAAAGAAGAGATCAACCAGTCAGTGAAGATGAAGACAATAAATGAGTGAACAGAGAAAAAATACAGTGAAATTTACAGGGAAAATTCTGTTTTTTATCATGTTTTTCTAGATGTTTTTCTGATATATAAAGAAAATGTAACTCAAAACTGGATTTCTGAGTATTACTTTATTCACTTGTGAATCAGGAACAGACAAAAAGGGCAGCTGAAAAAAGCCTGCAGGTGGGACGTAGAATCTGCGGTTGGCGGGCCACGAGCTTCCCGCTCTGCTCCATTCTGATGCTCCCACTTACAGACAAATAGATCCATGAACGTCTTTGTCTTCCTCGTCTGAGCTGGAATCTGGATCAGAACTGTACGGCCGGATAGCTTCAGTTTGGGCCATCATCAACATTTAGATGCACATTTTCTATTTTTGAACAATTGTTACCACAAACGATTATTTTAATAGTCGACTAATCACCGATTATTTTTACTGATTAGTCGACGGATCGAGTCATAAGCAAAGTGGATGTAAAGCACACATCTTAACCATCATTAGCCAACTACAAATAAAGACAATTAAGATGAAAGTTTATTAAACTTTTGAATGAATCATGCAGCTCATGTCCTTCATTAATTTCAGTGATTAAAACATTAAATCAAATAAGAGAGAGATAAATAATATACTTTCCATCAAACTTGTTTTGACAGATGCCCCGCCCCTCAACATGACGTAACAATTTAATATCAAGTTTATATATAAAGGCTATGTAGGGTCAAAGGTCACCTGTCAAAATGAGTGATGGAAAGTATATTCCTGATCTCTCTGATGAGGTCGGCTTCTGAAACAAAAAACTATTTTCACTAAAGAGAAAGTTTTGGCCTCACTCACTCAAATCTAGAAAAAAAGGGCATTTTTGGTGCTGGACGTCACAACTTTATTCAACTTTACTACATTCTGACTCCATAGAATATAAATTAACGATTATTAAATTAATCGTCGGGTATTTTAATAGTCGATTAGTCGACCACTTGTGGCAGCTCTAGTTTGAACAAATAAAAAAGTTTTCGGTGAAACTTAAAGGTTGAAAAATTCAAACCATTTCCTTAATTAGCTCTGATTTAATTTTGGTTACTTAGATTTACCGATTTCTCACTGAGATGCATCACAAACTTTTTTTTAATCACTGCTAACATTCCACTACCTACATTTGCTGCATTGAGATGATCCTTTGTGATTTAAGGTGTCTTATTTTGAAAAATCCTTCAAAGTTACTAAAAGTCTGTTTTCTATTTATATTTGTTTTATTTATAAAAAAAAACTCCAAAAAACAATAGTGCGTTTAAATTTATCATCATTACAATAGTATAAATACAAATCAATGTCCTATTTTTCAAAGGGTGAAGTTAAACTTTTTTGGCTCCTACCGGGTTGTTGTTGATAAATAAAAAAATCAACCTGAAGTGTTGAAGGTTGGAGACCCCTGGTGTAAACAGAGACTTCTCAGCCATGGGGAGAGGAAAGGGGCGGGGCTGCAGTCCCATCTACGACTCAGAGGTGAATTTCTAATGAACTCCTGCCGCTCTGCAGAAACTATGTCCTAGAAAACGACACAAGCTCTTTGATTTTGTCAAAAAAAAAGGGTATAATGATAATTAAAAGACCATTGAGAACGCTTGTACAATTGATCAAAAGATGTTCAGAGTGGGACTTTAAGCAAACCAACAGCTCAGAGAAATGTTAATGTTCGAGTCAGCAGTTTGTCTTGTTCACATGGGAGACGGGGGGGGGTTTCCTTCTGGACTCGTGCTCCCCTCAGGGTCTGAGTAAAACAGCCTTCTCTGCACTGGAGCGTTCTGGGATCAGATGATGACGACTGCAGAGCGGCGCCAAACAGAAGCGCTCATGAGAAAAGGTGAGCTCAGTTTTTACAGCACGAATGAAGAAAACTGGGAATGTTTAGAAAGATGATCGCAGTGGAACTTCAAACAAACAACTGGACTGATTGCAGGTTAGAGGTTACCTGTCAGCCTGATTACAAGACACACCTGAGTCCAACCCGTTCCTGTGGTCAAATCTTTCCAGTTCAAAGTTACTTTAAGTTCGGTTACAGACTGGAATTTTGGAAAATGACTCAGTTTCAGGTCTAACCAGATCAAAAATCAAATTGAACCATGGCTGCCCAGGTGAGGGGGAACAGGTGATGCTGGAGAAAACGGTGGATTTTCCTACAAATCTACTGACTCGTTTCCACTGAGCGGGATGGACCAGCCCCCTCTTGGCTGGTTTAGAATGCTCCGTGAGCGTTGGACCATCAAAGCATATGTGGGGTGTTGACCGATGACGTAGTTGTGCGTCAAAACGCGGAGGATCATTATGATCCAGAGCAGGTGTTTATTATGGTTGAAGCCGGCGTCTATGCTTCAGAACCGTCTATTCCTCTGAATTAAATAATTTTTTAAAAACCTCTTTAAGTTGATCAATACTCCAATGTTCTTCAATAAATGTTTATAAAGCACGATCAGAGGTGTTTTTGAAGAGTATGGATCAATAACAGACATTGAGGGCGGGTGAGACACAGACGGACACTGGTGTGTGTGTGTGTATTCGTGGAATTTGTGCGTCTCCGATCCCCAAACCCCCGAATAAGAGGGAATACTGTGTGTAAAGAATTTATTATTATTCGTAAGATGATTGCAGGTGTTGTGAAACGAGTGTGTGCTGCAACCTGTACGTTGCAGAAAAGCGCTAGTCAGACACTTCCTGTTGTCCTAAAACCTTTCCACCAATCAATGGTTTTACATGGTGTGACGACAGAAGCTCCGCCCTCACAGGTCCATTCTATGGACCATGCACGGGTGTAGAAATGGTACCAGTGAGTCCTGCTCCATCTTGTAATGGGCATGTTAAAAAGTCCAGTCCGGTCCGGACCGCTCAGTAGAAACGAGGCATGAAAGAGCATTTGTGTCTCGTCCATCCCTGAAGAGCGTACCTGTCTTCTGGAGATCTGTGGGCTGCGGAAGGTCAACTGTGTCCCTGAGACAGGGGGCAAAGACAGGGGAGGGGGCAGCGGCTGCCGTGGAGTGGAGAACGGGGTTGAAGAAGAGCTTCCTGTTGTTGAGAAGACAAACAGATCAGGAGCAGTTTGCTTTCAACCAGAAACACATGAGAGAGACTTCTTATACTATGACGACTAGAGCGGGGCATCAGATTCAATTCCATTCACAAGAGCCAGGATCAATTCAATTCCAATTTTTTTTTATCAATTCTTTGGATTCTTCAATTCAATTGAATTTTGAGTTTACACATTTAGACACATTTGTTAAAAAATACATTAATAATCTACTGTGAGATTTGAATGTATTTATATTAATCTGATTCAGTTCACACACAGTAAAATGTATCAGTGAAATACTGAGATTGTTAATATCATCCAGTGTTTCATGGATTCTCTAAAGGAAAAGTTCTAACTAAAATGTTCAGATCATTAACATTGGAAACATTGTTCTGCTTCTCCTGGAGGATGTTTCAGTTTGGCCACTAGATGGCGATCATGCTGTAGTATTACAACTTATTACAAAAGAAGAAGAAAGTCTCAGGAAATAATGTTTTAGACCACAAATTATTACTTTAAAAAATATTTCCTTAAAATAGTTTGGAAGATTCATACCTGTGAGTTTATAAAGAAGTTCATTTAGTCAGTAACGTATGTTTAGGTCGACTGAGTGTTAGCATTAGCCGTCCTATGGGAAATCCCATTAAACGTTAGCATCAAGCTAGGAAACTTTAGCTTTATGTGCTAAATGGATTTATATTTTTATGAATCGATTATTGATCTGTTACCCAGCGCTAATGACAATGCCCTGAACAACTTTAGATATTCAAACACTTGAATACCAGAGCAGCAGGACCAAGCAGCCTCATGAATGTGGAATATCCCGGGAGGTTTAAACGCTCCGTTTCCTCACTCACCAAAGCTGCTGTGCAGTTCCGTGTACGGGCTGGAGGTGCAGTCCTGGGCTCTCAGGTGGACCTGGGGGTAGAAGTTCTCGGGCATGGTGGCGTAGCCCTCCTCACAGGAGGCCTCCTTTGGGTCCAGAGACACTTTGGCACATTCAATGACAATATCGTGGATTTCATACCTCTTCCACCTGCAGGAAAACAAACATCCTTTGGTAAACCGACACACAAACTAGAGACAGAACCTTTCCTCGGGTTTGGATGGCGAACAGCAGTTACCTGGTGGGATCCAGCTCGTGGTCCTTGGTGCCGGTCACCAGCTCCGGGTGAACGCGAACGTGTTCCAGCATGGGCTGCGGAGAACACACCATCCCATCAACATGAAGCGCTCTCTGCTCAGGAGAGACGCGGAGCAAAGAGTCTCACCTTCACCACCTCCTCAAAGGTCTCCATGTTCTCCTTCATGCTGTAGTGCGAGCGCAGGTAGGACACAAAGTTGCATGGATACATGCCGTACAGCCGGTGGAACAGGGAGTAGACGCTGGCGTGCAGGTGGATCAGGTAAACTTCAGACACGTGTCCTGCACGGTCAGGGAACAAACAGGACAACTCACACTCTTTCACAGTTAAACATCTGATGCACTTCAATCACTCCTCTAAACCAGAGGTCTGCAGCTCCAGAGCCACATGAGACTCTTTGATTAAAGTAAAATCTTCTAAAAAAATCTAAGAAGTAACTATAAAGGAAAAAGTAACTGTAACTCATTGACAAACAGTTGAGTGTGAATCATTCAGTGAGGATCCTGACAACGGTAGCTGTGATTCTCCATCAATCCTTTGTAGTTCATCAACGTCACGCTGACACATTTTATAAACTTAATTTATCACAGAAAATCGATTTATAGTCAGTAACCAGAATCAAAGATCCGTTAGATTATAATCCACTGGATTCCAATTCAAGGATTTAAAGTGTTCCTCGTGGTTTTAATATATGGTAGGGGTCATTTAAATATCTCGGATTTAGTTTTTGTTGATTATATTTATGAATTTGTGGCTGAAATGCACCAGAAACAGTAAAATAAACAGATTTTTTTTTTTAAATCATTGATGACTTTACATTTCCGACTGCATTTTCTGCATTGACATGATCCTATGGTGCAAAAATTATTTCTTTTTTTTAAAGGAAGTCTCCATCAAGAGTTTGTAATTTATTATATATATATATAATATATATATATATATATATATATATATATATATATAATATATATATATATATATATTATATATATATATATATATATATATATATATATATATATATATATATATATAATATATATATATAGCTATTTTCTATTCATGTTTAGGTTTTATTTATGCCAAAAAAAGCCACAAACCTTTATTCAATTGAATCATGTCAGAAGCAAAAACATAAATATAAATCAGAGTTTTGCTTTTTTAAAGGGTGATTGAAGACTTTGTGGCTCCTACTGGGGTTTTGGTTGGTTAGAAATGGACCCGAACGGCTCTTTGAGTGTTGCAGGTTGCAGACCCCTGCTTTAACTAAACAGCGATGAAAGCATTTTAACCAATCACGATGCTATTGCATCGTCAACATTTTTGTCCAAGATTTTGGCCAAACAGGATGACGAATGGACCCAAGAACAGTACCTTCTTTTAAAAACCTTAAATTATTCCTGAAGCTTTACATTTTAAAGCCATGTGATAGTTTTTAAGGCAGAAAAAAAACATTCTTGCGGATGATTTTCTTGTTTTGTTTTGTTGTATCTGCTGTTTATCAGAGAAAGCCTCTCATCTCACCTGGATTCTTCAGGTTCCACGACGCCAGGCGGCCGAATATGTCAAAGTACTCCCACAGGTGCTGTTTCCCGGCCTGAGGGATCATGGGCAGCAGAGTGACCAGCACCAGAACTCCGGTTATGAGCACCACCACATCAGTGTCCGCCTGCGAGGAAGCAGAGTTTGACTGAACCAAAGTCTTCCTCGGTTAGAGATCGTAAACATGGAAGACATCTGCAGCGTTTACTGAAGCCTAAAGAGGGGGGTTACCTTCAGACATTTGAGCAGCGACAGCAGCAGAGGGTACCGAGCGATCTTGTGGATCCAGGACGGCTGCTTGCGGACCACGTGGCCGAGCAGCATGAGTGTGGGCAGGCGGCAGGCCGGTTTGGTCATACAGTCGTTCATCTTGTCTAGAAGGTGCTGTGGGACAGAGACAGCAGTCAGGCTGGAGCCATGCTCCTTCCACGTGTGGAGGAACTGGTTTCCTGCTCAAATCACAGTCGGAACGTCCTGAAGCACAAGTGTAAAAGTCAAGGCCCAGGGGCCGCATCCGGCCCCCGGGTAATTCTATCTGGCCCACTAGATCATTTTATTTTATTGTTACTAATGGCCCTATTTTATTTTGTACTTATTTCTAACTTATATAATTTAGACAGAACATATTTTTATGGAGAGTAAAATATTGAAAGTTATTTAAGGTTTAAGTTGATTTATTCTGGAATAATATTCCTACCTTTCATGGAATTCTGCTAGCTTTTTCGACTATTTTTACTATGATTTTTTAGGCTATCTTGGACTTAAGCTAATTTTTCAGCTACATGCTAGCTGTTTTGGCTAATTTATGCTTTTTAAAAAAAAGTATTCTTAGGCTATTTTGGAGTTAGGGTAATATTTACATGCTAGTTGTCCTGGGCTTTTTTTGGGTCTATTTTGAAGTTTAGCTATTTTTCAGCTACATGCTAGTTGTTTTGGCTAACCTTTTTTATCTTCTATTTTTAGGCTTATTTGGCAGTTAGCTAATATTTTAGCTGCCTACCAGTATCAGCATTTTCAGCAATCAAATTTAGCATTTTAGCTATCAATTTCAGAATCTTCAGCGACCAAATTCAGTTTACAGCATTCACTATAGCATTATCACAGGTAATTCTACAGATCTACTTCATATTTATGTTAAAAAGTTACGGTTTTAAAAATGTAGTTTTAGAGTGTTCCATAAATGTTTATCCTGTTCGGCCCGCGACGTGAGGTCTGAATTTGGTTCCGGCCCCCTGTGCGAGTGAGTTCGACCCCTCTGTCCTAAAGAGAAAGCATCTTACCTTATCGTGCGGCTCTCTGACGGACGACAGGATATGCATGGCTTGGGCGGAGTTGGTTTCCAAAAAAAAATCCACCAGCCCGTTCAGCAGCATGGACCCTCGCTCTTCAGGAAGCAGAGAATGAGGCGTTAAGTTCCAGCAGAGTCACGTGATCAAAGAGCGGGTGGCGCGGGCGTACCGGTGCTGAGCTGCTCGTTGATAAGGCCTCTGATCTCTTCTAGCTGGTGGAGGTCGGAGGTCTCCAGCAGTGGGAGGAGATCCCCCACGTTGGGCTGCTCCCTGGCCATGGCAGTGTTGAGGGGGGGGTGGTGAGGCCACAACTGATCACAGTGTCCGTCCCTGTCCGCCTGGAGGACTCCCGGGGCCCGCCCACCGATTCCGTCTCCAGGCCACTCTGTCCCACAAACATCGTGTGAGCGATTCTGGCCTCTGATCTGGGATTAGCACTGCGCTGACTCAGCAATGAGGAAGACTTTTACAGTGAGCAGGAACGTTTCAGGATCACCACACGGCTTTATTTTAGGCAAACGGTTTCTTTATGAGAGGAGAGGCAGTTGCTCATCACAGAGTTTCATTTGGACGTAAAGGATGTGTCGCTGCTTGGTTGAAGCATACCGCCTTAAATCATGATAATATATGGAGTCAGAGTTTAGTAAAGTTGAACAAAGTTGAGACGTTCAGCACCAAAAAAATGCACTTTTTCTATATTCAAGTTAGTGAGACCAAAACTTTATCTTTTGTGAAATATTGTTTTTTGTTTCAGATGCCAACCTCAACAGAGAGATCAGGAATATACTTTCCATCAAATTCATTTTGACAGGTGACCTTTGACCCTATATACCCTTTATAAATAAAAATTATATTAATTTGTTTGTAGGCTGCACGGTGGCGCAGTGGTTAGCGCTCTTGCCTCACAGCAAGAAGGCCCCGGTTCAAATCCCGGCTGGGGGATCAGAAACACCAACTGGAACCTTTCTGTGTGGAGTTTGCATGTTCTCCCCGTGCATGCGTGGGTTCCCACCGGGTACTCCGGCTTCCTCCCACCGTCCAAAAACATGCTTTATAGGTTAATTGGTGACTCTAAATTGCCCCTAAGTATAAATGTGTGAGTGACTGTGTGCACGAATGTGGCCCTGCGACAGACTGGCGAACTGTCCAGGGTAAACCCTGCCTTCGCCCATTAGCCGCCGGGATAGGCTCCGGCATCCCCGCGACCCCGAAAGGGATAAAGCGGTATGGAAAATGAATGTTTGTCATCTTGAGAGGCGGGGCACCTGTCAAAACGAGCTTGATGGATGGTGCAGGGTCAAAGGTCACCTGTCAATATTAGTTTGATGGTGTAGGGTCAAAGGTCACATGTCAAAACGAGTTTGATGGAAAGTTTATCCCTTGTTTCTCTCTCATTTGATTTAATCTTATTTTAATCTCAGGATCCAATGAAGGACAGCGGTTGCATGATTCATCTTAAAGTTTAATAAACCATCATCTTAATTATCTTTATTTTTAGCCAGTTTAAAGCCAATGATGGTTAAGATGTGTGCTTTACACCCACTTTGCACACAACCAGATTAGTCGACTAATAAAATAATCGTTTGTGGGAGAACTGTTGACAATAAAATATTTGATAAATCCTTTTATTTTTCTTCTGTAAAAAACAGTGCAGAACTTCATGTTTGAGTCGTGCCATCTGTGAACCAACAAGGGACCATTGGAGATGCTAATAAACGAGCAGATCGATGGAGGATAGAATTAAAGATGAGCTTCTTTATTGTGAAAGTCACATTTTACCATCCCTGCACATCCAGGATTACATTTAGTGCTTGAAATCTAGTATTAAAATAAGAAACTTGAACAAAGTCAATGTTGATCTGAATCCACAAACGGGACAAACTGCACCAGATTTTCATATCATTAAACGATTTCAACAAGTCTTTGTGAGTAAATTCCATAGAAAACAAGAACTTGAGGGGGAAAGTGGAGCAAACAAAGGTTGTTGAACCTCAAAAAAATAGCACATTAAGATCTGAGTGTGTGTGATGTTCAAAGACACCGCCACAGCTGCCATGTCACCATCCTGGCTCATCATGGGGCCCCAGGAGCCTGCACATCTGAAAAACAGGCATAACTAATCCTGACAGGCAGGTGATTATCAGCAAAAACGGGTCAGCACACCAGGTTACTCAACTCTGACTCAAACATGACTGAGGCGGCAACACCTGACCGCTCCAGAGTCCTCTGATGTTCTTCATAATCAGCTCAGCATTAAGTGATTACACAGCGCGGCTACACGCAGGACGCCACCAAACCTCTGCCCTCTGGAAAGAAGCGGGTCCAAACGGGCCGACACGCATGCCGTGAACTCAGCAAACAAACACAAATCCTGTGTTCTCGCTGCTGATGACTCACGGTGATGAAGACGGGCCGAGCACGCCGGACGAACACACAACAGAGCAGCAGAACCGAGTCAAGCATGAGCGTGATCTCAGCGGGCTCGGGAATGCTCAGGAGCGCACAAAGGCGCTTTGTGCAGCACGAGCACGCCCACGTGCACACGGAAAATTCATTTAGCTGCGTGCACGCCCTTATCAAGGCCCTCCTGGAGGAGCGTTAAAAAAAACAGAATATTTCATATTCAGCCCCAAATTATCTAAATATTAGAATCATCAGAGCTCAGAAATATCCAGAAACACAGCAGACTGAATATCTGAGGAGTATTGGATTCAAATGTAAGAAAATATGATCTTTAAACCCATTTAGATAAAATGGTTGCTCAAATACATTGAATAAAACGTACAATGGAGGTGGAATAACAGGGAGAAAGAAGATAACAAGTACAGAAGTAAAGATGAGGGCATAAACCATGACTGAGGATGAGTATGAATAGTGATGAAGAAGAGTTAAAGTGAAGATGAGGAGCTGCAGAAGAGTTGGTTTGCATGAGGAGGCGCAGGAGTGGAGATGGGGAGCATCATGTAATGAAGTGCAGCAGCAGAGTGTCGCTGACTGCCGCTGAGTGTCGTAAACAACTCCAGAACAATGGGCAGCTCGGCGTCCCTTCATCAAACCACAGCAGCGTCGGTTCAGAACCGAATACAACTTTTTTTTATTCACCGAGAATTCGGACAAAACCCCAACAAACATCCTAAAAAATTCTCCAGCGCGCGGCACCCCGCCCCCCCATCAGAAAAACATTACAGCTAACGTTAGCGGAGCAGACCCGCAGCCTCCCCGGGACCGGTCGCCCGCGAGGGGGGCTCTGTCTCCGTGGAAACGGCGGCAGCAGCGCTTGCTCATTGATCTCGACTTGCACGAGTACATTTGGGAAGCAGAGAGCGCGTGGGACGAACAAACAGACACCTGTTTACCTGCTAGAGTAAATGCACTCCACAGGGCGCCGCCATCTTGAACAGCTCACAGCCCATCCCACCGCCGTCTGCCTCCGCGGCTCCTCGAAAAATAATCCCTAAAATTAGTGCCACAGCCGCTGCTTTAGCGGGACTTTTACCTCCACGACTGAAGCACTGTTCCCCGCGGACAGGTAGCGGCGCGTGGGCGCCACTTCCTCCAAGCCTCCAGCGGAAACTGTCCTCCGGGCAAAGCTTAGTTTGTTTTTCCCTTCGCTGCGCTTGTATATGTGATACGGTTTCGCGTGACCCACATGCAAAACGCGCACGCGCAAATTAGTTTGCAAAAAGGTAGAGACTGCGCGTGCGCATAAGTTTGTCTTATAGTCATTAGTTTCTCAGGGAAAACAAATACATGAAATCCAAGCAGTGACGTCACTCTCCTTAAAAATGTGGATAATAATAAAACACTGGTATAAAAAATAAATGATCTTTTGACATCAACAACTTACAAAGTGTCATCAAATGTATTACACTGCAGAACATAATTTACTCATCTGTCCTTACCTAGCCTACATGGCCTGGTGGGGCAAATAGGGTTTAAAAGTGGGCAGAAAATGTGGGCCTCAAATGGGTTTGTCTACAGTTTCTGTGGTGGCCCCACCTGTGTTTGCCCACACTGGCTTAAGAAGGCACTCAGTGGGTTGGCTCACTAAGCTAGCTAGCCTCCCAATGGATGGTGTAGCACGCTAGTGAGCTCCACTGCAGCCAACTAGCAAACTCCGCTGTAGAGAGCTCCATTGTGGCGAGCTCTGCTGTGTCAAGCTGGTGAGCTTCGCTGTACCCACCTCTCCTGTAGCGAGCTCCACTGTGTCGAGCTAGCAAGCTCCGCTATAGCGATCTGGCATGCCCCACTGTATCACGATAGCAAGCTTCACTGTAGCAAGCTTCACCTGTAGGAAGCTAGCAAGCTCTGCTGTACCAGTCTAGTGAGCTCTGCTGTATCGAGCTAGCGAGCTCCGCTGTTGCAAGCTTCACTTTAGCGAGCTAGCAAGCTCTAGTGTTTTGAGTTAGTGAACTCTACTGTAGCAAGCTTTATTTTTTTAGCAAGCTAGCAATCTCCAGTTTATTGAGCAAGCTAGCTCATGCTGCAGCAATCTCCATTATATCAAGCTAGCAAGCTCTGCTGTATCAGGCAAGCGAGCTCCGCTGTAGCAAGCTTCACTGTAGCGAGGTAGCGAGCTCCAGCGTTTTGAGCTAGCAAGCTCCGCTGCAGCAATCTTTATTTTAGCGAGCCAGCAAGGTACAGTGTATTAAGCTAGCGAGCTCCGCTGTATCGAGTTAGCAAGCTCTGCTGTCCACTGGCTAGCATACCGAGCCAACCCACTGAGTGCCCATTAAAGCCAATGTGGGCAAACACAGGTGGGGCCACCACAAACAAACTCATTAGGGGCCCACCTGGACTTGCTCGATGCATAGACACAAATTCAAGTGACATACCATAATAATCTATAGGATTTAAATTCACATGAAGCTCTTTCTGTTATTTGTTCTCCACAGAAAGTGTCTTATCAGTTCTAATGCCCAAAGATGTGTGTTTTACACCCCTAGCTTTAGTGATGGAACACAGCTGATCGTCATGGAAACCCATTGAGCTTGTCTGGAAGTCTGCAGAAAGGTGGTGACCTCTTTGCACTTTAAGCCTCAGCATCCTCCGACCTGCTCAGTCAGTTCTCCTGCTCCAACACTTCACAGCTGAGATGCTGACCTTCACAATCTCCTCCTCTTTGCTGTAATCACTGTGACAGCTGACGGTGGGGTATTTAGTGGTGTGGAAATTTCAGGAGGAGCATCAGAATGAGCTTTCACAGATGTTCAGAGAAGCAAGCTGCATGATGGAGTTCAGGAAGGAAGCAAACACCTGAACTCAGTTATTACTGTGTTGTGTGCATTTGTTATTAATCATGTCAAATCATTTTCTATTTATTTATCAAGTCAAAATAGAAAGATTGATTAAAATGACTAAATGTATAGGCCCTACAAAAGGGATAAACTAAGCATAACTCCCTTGCTTTTTCCTTTTCTTTTTTATGTTGAGTTCTTCGGATAAGAAATCATATTTCTTTTATAAATCTACTTGCGCTCTATTATAAAATAATTATAATCAAATGTCTTAATCAATTCTAAGTCAATTCACAGATAAATGTTTGTTGAACAAGTTTAAGTCTTGTGTTCATCTGTTCAACTTTGTGTTCAAAACTTCATTTGTCACAGAGAAAAGTCGTCATGTGAAAAGGACTTCAAAAATGTTGATGTTTCCTTATTTGCTTTTACAAAAATTCTTTTTTCAAATGTGAAAAAAACAAACAGGACCCATTTAGGAACAAGTTATGAGTGCAAGAAAAACAAACTGAAATATACAGAAATAAGAAATTAGAAAAGAAACAAAATAAAGAAGATTAGACGCCCATAAAAATGCAACAAAAACCAAGGCCACGAAATAACAAGCCACATTTATCCAGAATGTGACCTAAATTATAAAACTAATCAGTAAAAGCAAATAAAATGCTGATGTTAATTGGAGTCATTAAAACATGATCAAATTCAGTTTTGAATTTTCTTTGAAGTATCAACATAAATATAGCTATTTTATTACATGACATTGCATTAGCAAATAATCAGGAATAAATGAATTTATTTCCTTACTTCTATGAATAAAAAAATTCAGTTTCTGTAATGGTTTTGAAGACAGGAAGAGGAACCCAACATCTGTTGCTGGGAGAAACCCATTAGTCAGTTCACATAAGCAACCACTAGATGGCACCAAGCAGAAGATTTGAAACTTCCACACGTTTGGTTCAAGAGTTATGAAGTTTCAAGAAGTTTTACTTCACTGAGGATCAGAAGAAGAGGTTTTATCAAATTAAAAATGTTATTTGAGCAATTGGGCCAATTCTGATTCTTAAACAGTGATTACATACTCATCCAACTACCATGGCATTGTTTATATTAAAAAGCAAACAATTTTCCTAAGATAGCTTTTGTCTTCATTATTTTTTTGTTGTTTTTTTTTTTTAACAATTTTGCTAAGAAAATGTAGGCTAAACATGTATACAAATATTATTTTATTCTTTTTGACCAAATGAGCAAATAGTTAAGGAGAACAGTCTTAGGAATGGAGGCTTGGGAAGGGGGATCCCGAACTTGTGACCTCTGAGGACTGTGACTCTGGTGAAGGTTTAATTCAAGGGTGTTCAAATCAAGACTCTCTTTCCCAGAAACCCTGCCTTATCTGCTACTGATTACCTGGATCAGGTGTGTTTGGCTAATAAGAAGCTTCAATGGCAGGCTGGTGGGAAAACATTTAAGACACCGGCGAACAAGACCCCAAGATATTTAAACTCCTCCACCTGAGGCAGGAGCACTCCACCCACAGAGGGAGGGTAAACTACCTTTCTCCAGTCCAGAACCATGGCCTCAGACTTGGCGCTTCACACTCGGCTGTAAACATGCTGGAGATTCTGGCTCAATGAAGCCAACAGGACAGTATCATCTACGAGCACAGATGAAATATGGTTCTCAAACCAGATCCCCTCTGGGCCCTGGCAGAACCTAGAAATTCTGTCCACAAAGACTATGAACAGAACCGGTGATAAACGGCAGCCCTGCCAGAGTCCAACATGCACCGGGAACAGGTCTGACTTACTGTCGGCTATGCAAACCAAGCTCCTGCTCCGGTCACACAGAGACCGAACAGCCCTCAATAAGGCTCCCCGGACCCCATACTCACAGAGCACCCTCCACAGGACACCACGTGGAACGCGGTCGAACGCCTTCTCCAAATCCACAAAACACATATGGACTGGATGAGCGAACTCCCACGAACCCTCCAGCACCCTGAAGAGGGTAGAGCTGGTCCACCGTTCCACGGCCAGGACGGAAACCGTACTGTTGTTCTTGAATCTGAGGTTCGACTATCGGACGGACTCTCCTCTCCAGTACCCTGGCATAGACTTTCCCGGGAAGGCTGAGGAGTGTGATTCCCCGGTTGTTGGTCTCCTCTCCTTCCTTGAATAGGGTAATCACCACCCCAGTCTGCCAGTCCAGTGGTACAGTTAACCAAGACACTTCCACAGCATCCAGAGACTTGAGGTACTCTGGTTGAACCTCATCCACCAAGGAAGTCTTTGACTACCTCAGTGACTTCAGCTCGGGTGATGGTCAGCTCCACTCCAGAGTCCTCAGCCTCTGATTCCGTAAGGGAAGGAATGTCAGCAGGATTGAGGAGATCCTCAAAGTATTCCTTCCACTACCGGACAATGTCCTCAGTTGAAGTCAGCAGACCCCCACCCGCACTGAAATGGATCTTCATGTTCATGGTTAATTCTTGTGGATAATTGAGGATGGAGGACCAAGCCAGTGTCCTCAATGAGGGCTGAGTCCATGCTGCTCTGGTAAATGGTGAGCTCTGATTGGTTGAAAGACAGTTCATGCCCCCCCACGATGAGAAACAACCAACAGGGAGGAAGGGCTAACCTTCAAAGTGAGCAAGAATAGCTGTTGATGATTAAGTTGAATATGATGCATATTATAATCAACAGTTCAAAGAGGATTGCTTCAAAAAATCTGAGAGACTTCAAAACTCATTTTTGTCCCATTCAGACCAATGAGAAGTTTTCGGTCGATAAAACAGTTGGCTACAGAGGCGAAACGTTGAGAGGCAAAGACGGACTGGTTTCTGAACAGTAACTTAATATTTTGTACTTATTTGTAGAACACCTCCTTCAGCAAACATGAAGCAGAGTGTCAGTAGATGCTGTGTCAGCGTCCACAGCTCTCAGCCATCAAGACAAAATCAGTCACAGATGCAGGTGTGTGTGTGTGTGGGGGGGGAGGCCAAAGATTTAAGAAAAAAACTTTGGTTAGCCAAAACAGCTAGCATGTAGCTGAAATATTAGCTAAACTCCAAAATAGCCTAAAAAAATCTCAGTAAATACAAGAATAATCCAAAGAGCTAGCAGAAAAGCTAGCTCCTCTTAACACCACACTTTTCAACTGTTGACATGTTTACTCCAGTATATTCTGAAAGAGAAAAGCGGCTTTTCTTCTTTAAAATCTACTGGTGTTACATTGATCCTGATAACAATTTTAAAAATTACAGTAAATCAAAGAACTTAAACCCCGGAGCTCCAGTGTTAAAAGGTTAAAGGGACACTCCAGTGAAATTGAGTTTTTTACGTTCTTGTTACATTTTTCTCATGATGGAGGATATTTATAAAGAGAATTAGGATTCTAATGAGTATTTTTTAATTCAGATCATTGTGAAACAAAAGAAAATAAAAAGCAAATTTGTCATAAAAAACAAATCAAAATATAACAACTCATGATAAATTAGATTGGATTCTGAAGGCTGAGTCGTCAATTCTTCTTCCTGTTGGCTGCGATTTGGCTCATTCACGAGCTAGAAATAGAAAAAGCAGAAGCATCATTTTGAAGCAGCTTCCATTTTTCCATGAACCCTGTTGGTGTGATTGTGAAAGTCCTGGTCTGGTTTTGGAGGGGGGGTCTCACTGCCTTTCATTCTCCTTTGAATTTAAAATGTGTTTAAAGCCAAAGATTAACAAATATACAAATAAATAACAGATAAACAAATACTTGATTATATTAAGATGAAAGTGTTCTGCTTCCTGTTTTACTATATTTGTGCACCAGTTTGGATTAAATGTGATTTAGTAAACTGCACAACAATGAGGGGTAATAAACTGAGAGCGGTTGTGTGTGTGTGTAACCGGATCGATTCTGCGTTGTGTTTATCGGGAGGAAAGACGTGGAAGCACAGCAGCACCCTCGGAGATCACCTCCATTTATTGCGGAACTGACAATTTTCCAGAAAGGAAAGACACAGAAATCACGGTGTTAGCTGCCCGTTTTAGCTCCTAGATGAGAGTGACAGGTAGAGGGAGATCAGCTAATTCTTACATCAAAATAAAATAAAATAAACGTTTTTAGATTTTTCCAGTAACAGAATTATGGGCATAACTAAAATTTAAATGAGGATTCATGTTGTAAACGTTACAGGACACCCACCTCTCCCACCGAACAGTAAAACAGGAAGGGGAGAGAGAAAGCGAGCGCCCAACATATAAAGAAGAAACCACAGAAGAAGAACAAACTAAGGAGGGGTTACTTAACGGTGAATTCAGGGGGAGAAATAAACTTAGAGACAGTCAATATTTTGTGTAATTAAAAAAAAAGATCTAATCTCGTTACATGTGTGCGTGAATCTGCATGTGTGTGTGTTTTGTGTTGCTGATATATCGCTTTATTTGAAGCCTCATTTGTATTTACTTTTGTTTATTTCTCTTGTTTTGTTTGTTTCTTAACTCGACTTTGTCATCTGTTCTTTTGCTATAAAACTGAATGAATAAAACTGAATATAAGTATAAATGTAGGAACCCGTCAAACACAAGATGTGACATCCTAAGGGAATAAACGTCAATCAAATGTTTAAATGAATGAATGAATAAATCAATGAATGAATGAAATAACAAATAAATGAGTAAATGAACAAAATAAACAAGGAAACGAATGAATCAGTTAATGAATGGATGAATGAATGAATAAATGAATAAATCAATGATAGTATGAATGAATGAATTAATTAATTGTTGAATGAATGAATGAGTGAGTAAGTGAATAAATAAACAAATTAACAAGTAAATGAATAAACAAGCAAACAAATGAATGAATGAGTTAATTAATTAATAAATGAATGAGTGGGTGAATGACTAAATGGATGAATATATTAATGAATGAATGAGTGAATAAATCAGTGAATAAATGAATAGATGGATAAGTGAATAAATGAATGAATAAACAAGTAAACACATGAATGAATGAATGAATTAATGAATGAATGAATGAATGAATGAATGAATGAATGAATAAACAAACAAGTAAATAAATTGATGAATAAATGACTGAACAAACCAACAAACAACTGCCCGAGCGGTCGGGCGAGTGAGTGAGTGACTAAATAAATAAATAAAATAAATGCAATAATAGGACCTTTAAAAATAAATGATATAATGAAATTAAACATTGTCATTTATCTGTTTATTTTTACTATCTTGAAGTCAAGAGACACAGAAGTCAGAGACAAACAGCTGATAAATATTAGTAACAAGAAATGGGGACAAAAAATGAAACAAAAACGGATCTTATTTCAAATAAATTTGGTAAAAGAAAAAAAAGGAAAGAAACTTGAGAATATACGAAGAGAACAAAACAACAACAATGATAATAAGAACTGAAGTTTATTGAGTTCAAGTTCTAATTGAATAATTGATTTATTAAAACAATAATTAAATCTGCAAACTTCAACAAGGCTTCAGTTTACACTCATGGAAGAGTTCTAAACCAGAACCTCAGTGGAGCTCTGGGTTCTGTAAGGAAGGACGGGATGAGAGAAGGAAGGAACCTGAAAATCAGTCCTGAAGCTGATGGCTCAGGAGTTGACACATCTGTTGTTTGTTTGTCTGTCAGCAGCTGAATTCAAAGTGTTTCCCCACATTGGACTGGAATGATGGTTGATCAGTTACATCACAACACATAAACCACAATGCCTTGATCCAAAGGGCATACTTTTCCAAGGTTGAAAAAATAGATTTATGTCATTTTGAAACACTTTCATGATGATTCGATTAACAACTGGGCTCAGATAAAATAAATATTACTAGTTGGTAACACCTCGGACTATAGAGTGGAAGGTAATATATCACTGTACATGTAGTGAGTTACTCCCTCATGAACAGGATCCAAACAACTCCTCAAAAACCCGATTTAACCCAAAAATCTGTCTTTCCACTAGAGGGCGCTCCAGTGTTTTCTGTTTCACTTTTAAAAATGCTTCATTAACTTTTATTGTGAATAGTATTGTTATTAGTAGCGGCAGCAGCAGCGGGTTTGACCTGGATAGAAGTGGTAAAGTTGCCTCGTGCCTGCATAGATCAGCAGGTGTCCAGATGCGCGCGTGCGCCAGGTTTTCTGGAGAATCTCGCAACCCAAATTCTGTCAAATCTTTTCATTTTTCTGGAATGAATTCTGTTTCAGAGCAAAATTCCACATATTTTCTTTAAATGTTTTCTCTTTTTTTTTTGGCAGGTTGCGCGCGTGCACAGGGAGCGCGTGCTCGCGAAGTAGCTGTGTTTTGTATAACTGTTCCACAGGCGCGTGTTTTTTTAAGCAAATGTGCGCCTGCGGGTCGGCCGCTGATTGGCTGAGAGCACACTCAGATTGTCCTGCTGAAGTTATCTGATTGAAAATGGGGGTGGGGGGTGGAGGGGTGTTGGGCGATGTTCTTCACGCGGCTGTGCTTTCCTAACTTTCAGGAACGGATTTGGGGACGCGCCGGCGGCCGGAGGACTCTCAGAGAAGCGCGCGTCATCAGCATCTTTGCTCCGTTTTACGCGCCTCGAGCGGAGCTGCAGGTGAGTCGGAGCTGCCGGGAAAACGGTCCTCAGGTGTTCAAAGTTAGTTTTTATTTAATGTTTTAACAATAATTCAGGTTATAGTTCAGGGTTTTTATTCTAATAACTTTAGTTCAATAAATGTCATTTGCATTTTTGTCGTTTACAGACTTTTTTTTCTTTTTGCGTCATTTTCATTTTCCTCGCAGTGAAACGTCATCATGCCGCGGTCATTTCTGGTGAAAAACAAAAGATGCGCGTCCTACAACGTTCATCGCTTCCAGGACGAGCAGCCAAAGGCCGCAGATTGCGCAGGTAATGCGCTTTTCCATCCAAAATATGTGCAGTTTTTTTCAAGTAAAGTAGTAAAATAATGTGTTTCTAAATGCGACTTTTTAGGGGGGGAAAAGATGAAAATGTAACTTTTGCTGCAAGAAAATGGATGCTTTTCATTATTTGGCTTCTGAAAGAGTCTCCTGGTTCTGCTGAAGCCTCCTCAGCAGGATGTTTACCTGCTCTGAAACAACTCGGAGGCATGTTTGTCTTGTATGAATCACACTGGTGTTTGCTGTGGATTTTAGATGTCACGCTGCAGCTTCAGAGCGCAGACCTGTCGGACGTGCCGCAGCCCGGGGAGCAGGCTGCGCCCCCCCTGCGCAGGAGCAGCAGGTGCGTCCCGTACCTGTGCAGCGGGACCCTTCCACCTCTCCGGTGGCGTGCACGCAGCCCTACTTTCTGAGCGGTGAGTCGTCGAAATCAGCGGGTGTGTTTACACGCGCCCAGTAATCTGGTTACCAAACCAGGAAATCAGTTTACCTGTTTCCGCGCCCGGACTTCCTCCTTCCTCACACGTAAGAGTTCAACGGATCTATTTATTATGTAGTGGAGAAACCTGGAATAAATCCATACCACGAGGAAACCAGGTTTCCACAGCCCAGCCGAATGTAATCAGATTACTCTCCCCCTGCACCCCAGATCCCCACGTGGACGAGTTCCCCCCGTACTACAAGCCCGCGTTCGCGTGGGAGCCGGTGGCGTCCTCCTTCGAGCTGCGCAAGCTGAACTTCAGCCCCACGGTGCTGCAGCACGCCAGCAGCCTGTACGGGGGCCGCATCAGCCGCAGCCCCCCCGCGCAGCAGCCGCTGGACTGCAGCACCCACTACACCCCCATGTCCAGCACCTACCACTGCATCACCTGCGACAAGGTAATCAGAGAAAGAACAAAAGGCCTAGGCACACATCTATTCTAAAGAATATATGTGTATTTGCGAATAAAATAAGTGTTTTTTAGATTTTAATTTAGTTTCAAAAGAATTTTTTTTATTTCATGAACTTTTCTTTATTTTTACTTAAATCGAAAAGTCTTTTTGCGCATGGAAGAACCTTTGACCCTTTGCGCAATTTTTGTGCGTAATTGAGGCGCACCTGTTTGTATTCAGGTGTTCTCCACGTCACACTTTTCTTTATTTTAATTAAATTGAAAACTCATTTTGCGCATGGAAGAACCATTGGCTTTTAGCGGAGTTTTGGTGCGTAATTGATGCCTATACCTGCTTGTTTTCAGGTGTTCTTAACTTCAATTTTTTTTCTTTTCAGATAAATTAAAAAATCTTTTTACCAACATTGGAAGAAGTTTTGATCCTTTTGTTGCTTATTTTGTGGCGTTAATGGTACTCTGCAACGCCTGTTATATTGTCAGGTATTCTCCACGTCACACTTTTATTTCTTCTTAGTTAAACCGAAAAATCTTTTTACGCATGGAAAAACCTTTGACCTTTTGCGCAATTTTGGTGCGTAATTGACGCACACCTGCTTGTGTTCAGGTATTCTTCACGTCACACTTTTCTTTCTTTTAATTAAATTGAAAAAACTTTTTGCGCATGGAAGAACCATTGGCTTTTAGCACAGTTTTTGTGCGTAATTGACGCGCGCCTGTTTGTGTTCAGGTGTTCTCCACGTCACACGGGCTGGAGGTTCACGTCAGGAGGTCCCACAGCGGGATGAGGCCGTTCGGTTGCAGCATCTGCAGGAAAACTTTCGGCCACGCCGTCAGTCTGGAGCAGCACATGAACGTTCACTCTCAGGTAGGAGCTGAAATGATGCGGAGCGGCTTTTATTCTGAAGTTCTCCCTCATCCCAGCTCATCCCGCCTTCTGCTGTCTATAGGAGAAAAGCTTCGAGTGTAAGATGTGCGGGAAGTCCTTCAAGCGCTCCTCCACCCTCTCCACGCACCTGCTCATCCACTCCGACACGCGGCCGTACCCGTGCCAGTTCTGCGGGAAGCGGTTCCACCAGAAGTCTGACATGAAGAAGCACACCTACATCCACACCGGTGATTATCTGCTGCGCATTTGCATGCGCGTTTCTTTCCAGGAGCCATAAACTGCTGATAAATCTGAGAGTGAAGCTTAAAAAACACGCGGGGTCATTTGCATATCTGGTTTTCCTGCTCCACGCACAGCTCTGGAAAAGGAAGTCAGTCAGTTCCCGCAACACGTCAGACAAATCTGAACAATAGCTCGATTCTTTAGTGCAGAAAATAGCCGGGCTTCTGACTTTCGGGCGCAGAGCGCACCGCACGCGCGTCCAAACAAATCACCAGCGGGGACAGACAGACGATCAGATTTCATGAGAATTTAGGACTGCTCTCTTCTGGTTTGCTCAGGTGAGAAGCCCCACAAGTGCCAGGTGTGCGGCAAAGCCTTCAGCCAGAGCTCCAACCTGATCACCCACAGCAGGAAGCACACGGGCTTCAAGCCGTTCGGCTGCGACATCTGCGCAAAGGGCTTCCAGAGGAAGGTGGACCTGCGGCGGCACCACGAGAGCCAGCACGGCATGAAGTGACTGCAGACACCTGACGCGCCGTCTGCAGCTGCGCAGACACCCAAACGAACACTGCGTGGAACCGTGCGTGGACCGAGTCACCCGATGGTCACGCGAGAACGACAGAAAACCCGTTAAGTTTGGACAACGTTAATGAAGAAGAGACGAAGTTCTTTTAAATAACTTGAAATCACGCGAGAATCCAAGTGCCACAATCCCGAAGGAGGTGAAAACAAACACAGATGTGACAAAAAATGAAGATGTTTCAAAGTAAAAGATTTTTGTTGCCTCATATAGAGCAGAGACCTCATGGAGCATAGATCTATTTATTCTAGTAAAGCCACAACATCGGTGGTTTTGTCCTCACCTGGCAGTATAGTCCCACGTGGCACGCAGCTGTGTGACCAATGAGGCGCTCATACAGTCATTCCAGAAGTTTACGTTCAGAATATTCAAGTAATGTTCAAAAACCTTCAGAAGGTCCACTGAGAATCTGGAGATTTACTGAAATACATGAGAAATTGTCTGTCATATTTATTTTACCAAATGATATTGTAGCGACCAGCGTTGCTGGGTCCTGTTAATGTGTTCTGTGTTAAATTGGTGCTCCAGTTAGTGAATGAATGTGATTGGATGAGTGTGGATGTGGGCGGAGGAGCAAGACAATAAAAAGGGCTGTAGGAGCGCGAAGGGGTTGAATGAGAGACGAACGGGTGTGAAGGAGCATTTATCTTAGGTTTAGTCCTGTATTCGGCGTGGTTGCGGCCAACAGTAACCGTCTGACTTTATTAAAAGCTTCTCGGTTGGAACCGGTCGCCTCTGCGTCATCATTACGTCCAGCAGGACGTTACACTGGTGTCAGAAGTCAAACACCGGCGCTTTCGGCTAACCGGATCAAGCTAGCTCGGCGGGCGACATGGCCGTACAGCGGGACTGGACTGGAGCTCGACCGAAAATTAAGGAGGAGAGGGAGTTGGGTGATTATGCGACGTCTCCGGGACGTGGAACGGATTTTCCCCGCGAGCACGAGCACGTACTTCGCCTGAAACAAGCGGCCAGGAAGCTGGCTGCGGACGCAGGATTCGGCGCGCGCGCGCGGCTCATGTTGGCGCCGGCGCGAAAACCGCCGTCGGAAGTGACGACAGCAAACCGGATGTAAACAAATATGGCGGCGCCCAGTGCATCCAGCTACCAATGAAAACGCCTAAATACTCCGGTAAGGCTGACTGGGAAGCTTTCTATGCGCAATTCGAACTGTTAGCTCGGGCCGCGGGATGGTCAGAAGACACTAAAGCACTCCAGCTGGCTCTGTGCCTCACGGACGAAGCCTCTCAGTGTCTGTTGCTGCTTAGTCCAGAAGAACGGGGTGACTTCAAGGCTTTGGTTGGAGCACTGCAGAGACGTTTTGGACAATTTAGTCAGCCTGCTATTCTGCGCTCAGAACTGGCAAACAGACAGAGGCGAACGGATGAGCCGCTGCGGGTTTTGGCCTCTGACATTGAAGCTCTAACCAGAAGGGCCTATCCCCACATGCCCGCTGCAGTCCAAAGTGAGCTGGCGAGGGACCAGTTCATTCGAGCCCTGTCCCCAAGAGAACTGCGGGTGCAGACGCAACTGGCCCACCCCTGCACCCTTCAAGAAGCTTTGGAGACAGCTTTATGAGAGGCTGGCTTGGAGCTGCCACTGAGAACACTGACATTGGCTCCAACCCAATCGTGAGGGTTGTGGAAAAAGCAGCTCCCGATCCAGAGAGGCCAGAATGGGTCAAGAGCTCTCAGAACTGATCCGAGCTGTGGCTGTGCAGCCCCCCCCACAGAAGAGCAGCCACCTTCGCCGCAACACCCCTGTCTGTTGGGTGTGTGGCCAGGCTGGACACATCAGTGTGCGGTGCCCCCAAGCGTGCTGACCGTCAGGGAAACGGCCTGGGGTCTGTTTAGGTGGGACGACACAGACCCGTTTTCCCACGTCCCACCCTGATGATCTGCTGGCAGAGGAGCCCTACATGACAGCGGGGGAGGGAGGCTCAACTCCCCCCAGAAGCAAACGACAGCGCGGAGTGGACCAGAGTTGTGGGCTGGACTCATGTTGGGGACTTTTGCCACGTCCCCATCACCATGAAGGAGGTGTCCTGTGTGGCACTTGTGGACACACGGGTCCACCGCCACCCTGCTCCGACCTGACATGGTTCCAGCTGATATGCTACTGGAACCCACAGCTGTCAAGCTGCGAACTGTGACCGGGGACTTGACTCCCATGCTTGGTCGAGGAACAGTGAGCATTCGAGTGGCAGCCTGACGGTGGATTCTAAGGTGTGGGTCGCAGCTGTGCAGGATCAGTGCATATTGGGCTTGGACTTTTGAGAGCGGCCCGATGTGTGCTGGACCTAGGGCGGAACACGCTGGAGTTCCCTGGGGGCCCTATGGTGCACCTGGTCCGACCCATTCGGGCCCAAAGCTCACCCCAGGAGGCATCAAGGGCGGTGGAGATGCATCAAGATTTGGAGGCCCCACCCTACTCTTCCCCGCTTCCCCCTGCTCTTCAATCTGGGATCGAGACGCAGCCACTGCCTTCAACTGAGAAGCAAACAGCATCTGAGGCTGACAGAATGGAAGCTGTGAAGGAGATCTGGAGGCGCAGTTGTGACGGGTTGCAGCCGGGACAGAAAGAAGAGCTGTGGAAGGTGCTGTTGGAGTATAGAGACATCTTTGCACTTTCTGAGGATGAGGTGGGGCTGACGCACCTGGTTCAACATGAGATTGATACTGGGATGCACGTCCCATCAAAACACGCCCCCGCCGCCTCCCCCTGGCTCACCAGGTGGCTGCTGACAGTGCAATTGAGGAAATGCTGCGTGGTGGCATCATCGAACCTTCGGACAGCCCCTGGGCTTCAGGGGTTGTAATGGTCAAGAAAAAGAAGGGTCCGAAAATGCGGTTCTGTGTGGACTACAGGCCCCTGAACGGTGTGACCAAGAAGGATTCGTACCCGCTGCCTCGCATAAACGAGTCTCTGGACTTGGTGTCTGGCTCGTCCTGGTTCTCTTCATTGGACCTGCGCAGTGGATACTGGCAGGTGCCACTCAGCCCCGAAGCTAGACCAAAGACCGCCTTCTGCACCGGGAGGGGGTTGTGGCAGTTCCGTGTACTCAGTTTTGGCCTGTGCAACGCTCCAGCTACGTTCGAGCGCCTGATGGAGAAGGTGCTGGCCTCCATCCCCCGACAGGAATGTTTAATCTACTTGGATGACATTCTGGTGCATGGGGACTCTTTCGAGGGTGCACTAGAATCGCTGAGAAAAGTTTTGCAGAGGATTGCTGCAGCAGGTCTGAAGCTTCACCCCGACAAGTGCTGCTTCATGAAAAGAGAACTGGAGTTTCTGGGCCACAAGATTGGAGGTGAGGGCATTAGCACTTTGGAGGAGAAGGTGCAGGCTGTGAGAGACTGGCCAACGCCCACCACTCTGAGAGATTTGAAGAGCTTCCTGGGGTTAGCCTCCTATTACAGGCGTTTTCCGCGCGGTTCTCCTGCATTGCTGCCCCTCTGTTTCACCTACAGAGGAAGGACTCTGACTTTGTTTGGACGCTAGAGTGTGAGCAGGCTTTCAGCTCTTTGAAGAAAGCTCTGACAAACTCTCCCATCCTCACCCCCCCGGACACCAAATTGCCCTTCATTCTGGATACGGACGCCAGCGATGTTGGAATGGGGGCGGTGCTGAGCCAGATGGGGTCAGCAGGAGAAACAGTGGTGGCTTACTTCAGCAAGACCTTCAATAAAGCGGAGCGACGTTACTGTGTGACTCGCAGGGAGCTCCTGGCTGTCGTCAAAGCCATAGGCCACTTCAGATACTATCTGTGCGGCCTCCCCTTCACGGTCCGGACAGACCACTCTGCTCTACAGTGGCTAATGACCTTCAAGGAACCTGAAGGTCAAATAGCCCGCTGGCTGGAGGAGCTGGCTTCATTCTCCTTCACAGTGGAGCACAGACCGGGCGCTCGCCACGCTAATGCTGACGCCATGTCACGGCGCCCCTGTGCCCTGACAGGCTGCCGGTACTGCGAGAAAAGAGAGGCTCGAGAGGCAGAAATAGGCAGAGAGGAGCAGAGCCACACCTGTGAGAGCAGCGGGCCAGTTTGCAGACTGGTAGAGGGCGTCGACCCCACCGAATGGAGAGCACAACAGGAGCAGGATGTTGATCTGCTGCCAGTGTTGCGGTGGGTGGAGGCTGGCCGCAAACCCAAGTGGGAGGAGGTGGCAGGGTGCTCTCCTTGCTCCAAAGGACTCTTTGAAAAGTTTGATGCTCTAAGACTGAAGGATGGAGTGCTTCAGAGGGCCTGGAAAGAGCCGGCTACCGGAGAGGAGCGGTGGCAGGTGGTCGTCCCTCGGACGCTGAGAGACTCAGTTCTACAAGGTTGCCATGGAGCTGTGGGGTCCGGACACTTTGGCGTATCAAAAACTCTCCGTCGGCTCCGCCAGGGGTTCTACTGGGGCCAGCTTAGGAGGGACGTGGAAGACTTCTGCCGCCGCTGTGACACCTGTACAGCACATAAAGGTCCCCCTGATCAGTCCCGAGCTGAACTCCAGCAGCTGACAGCAGGAGCACCAATGGAGAGAGTAGCCGTGGACATCATGGGCCCATTTCCACGCACAGACAGAGGGAGCCGCTATGTCCTTGTGGCCATGGACTATTTTACAAAATGGCCGGAAGC
Organism: Oryzias javanicus; assembly: GCA_003999625.1. NCBI lineage: Eukaryota > Metazoa > Chordata > Actinopteri > Beloniformes > Adrianichthyidae > Oryzias > Oryzias javanicus. The sequence continues at coordinate 953,934 of CM012448.1, forward strand.
ATATGCCATCCCAGACCAGGAAGCAGAGACTGTCGCAGATGCCCTGGTGGAGGGCATGTTTTCCAGGTTTGGTGCTGCTGAGGTCATTCACAGTGACCAAGGGAGGAACTTTGAGTCTGCTGTGTTCTCCGCCATGTGCGAGCGTCTGGGCATGCGGAAGACACGGACCACTCCCTTACACCCCCAAAGTGATGGCTTGGTTGAGCGTTTCAACCGAACCCTGGTGAAGCAACTAGCCATCCTCACCTCAGAACATCAGCGCGACTGGGACGAGCACCTTCCCCTCGTTTTGATGGCATATAGGTCTGCAGTGCAGGACTCCACTTCATGCACACCTGCTTTGCTCATGTTGGGACGAGAACTACGCACGCCAGCAGAGATGTCCTTTGGGAAACCCCCTGATACACCGGGGGCCCCACCCGGACCTGAATATGCCAAGAAGCTGCAGGACAGAATGGACACAGCTCATGCCTTTGCCCGCAATCAGCTACAGAAAGCTGGCATGAGGCAGAAGAGGAACTACAACCTGAAGGCCAAGGGCAAAGACTTCAAGGCAGGTGACCTGGTGTGGGTGTATAGCCCGAAGAGGAAAAAGGGCAGATGCCCCAAGTTGGACTGTCACTGGTTGGGGCCCTGTGAGGTGCTGGAAAAGCTGGGAGAAGTGGTCTATAGGGTTGAGCTCCCACCCGGAGGTAGGCGTGTGGCCCTCCACAGGGACAGACTGGCCCCGTACAGGGGTGACGCACGCCCACAGCAGCACTTTAGGAGGCCTTTACCCCCCTCAGCTACACCCACCTGTTCTGGGACTGATCCCCCCACCAGCCCCCCACCTTCACCTCCTCAGCAGCAGCAGGTGGTCTCAGGCCAGCACATCTCGCCACCTGTAATGGCTCCACGGAGGCCCCAGAGACTGAGAAAGCCTCCCTCCCACCTGCATGACTTTGTGTGTGGCCCCACGGGACGTGGAACTTTGTAGGGGGGAGGCAGTGTAGCGACCAGCGTTGCTGGGTCCTGTTAATGTGTTCTGCGTTAAATTGGTGCTCCAGTTAGTGAATGAATGTGATTGGATGAGTGTGGATGTGGGCGGAGGAGCAAGACAATAAAAAGGGCTGTAGGAGCGCGAAGGGGTTGAATGAGAGACGAACGGGTGTGAAGGAGCATTTATCTTAGGTTTAGTCCTGTATTCGGCGTGGTTGCGGCCAACAGTAACCGTCTGACTTTATTAAAAGCTTCTCGGTTGGAACCGGTCGCCTCTGCGTCATCATTACGTCCAGCAGGACGTTACAATATGTTGTTGAATCTTTAAATAAACCTCAAAACAAAGAGATTTTCTTTATTTCTTTATCTTGTAGATCATGTGTCAAAGTCAAGGCCCGAGGGCCGGATCCGGCCCTCCAGATCATTTTATTTTATCGTCATAGTGGCCCGATTTTATCTTGCACTTATTTTTAACTTGCATAATTTAGAGGAACTTTTCATGGAAAGCAAAATATTGAAAGTTATTTCAATATGATTTATTCTGGATTAATATTGCTGCCTTTTAATGATACATATTTATGTTAAAAAGTTACGATTCAGACATTTTAAAAATTGGCATTCTGCTAGCTTTTTGGACTATTTACTTCAGGTTGATTTGTGGTTCAGATAATATTTCAGCTTCATGCTAGCTGTTTTAGCTAATTTAGGCTTTTTTTCAGTTTTTTGGGGCTATTTTGAGGATTATCTATATTTTCAGCTACATGCTAGCTTTTTTAAATTAATTTAGGTTTTTTTAAGTTTTTGAGTTTAGCTAATATTTCAGTTGGATGCTAGTTGTTTTGGCTAATTAGGGCTTTTTTTATGTTTTAGGCTGCTTTGGAGTTTAGCTAATATTCCAGCTACATGCTAGATGATTTGGCTAATTTAGACTTTTAAAAAATTGTTTAAGTTATTTTAAAGTTTAGCTGTTTGTTTAGCTACATGCTAGCTTTTTTGGCTAACCTATATTTTTTTTTTTTGTTTTTCCGGCTAATCTCCGGCTAATATAAGCTAGCGTCAGCATTTTCAGCTGTCAGTTCCAGCGTTTTCCGCTATCGATTTCAGCATCTTCTGCTATCAGCACTAGCATCCTCAGTGGGCATAATCAGCTCACAGCATTCACACAAGGATTATCCCAGGTAATGCTATATATCTAGTTTATAGTTATCATAAAAAGTTACTGATTTAAAGTTTAAAATTCCGTTTAAGTGTGTTCAATAAATGTTTATCCTGTTTGGATAAAACACGCCTCATCCTAAGGTGTGTTTTGGGTTCTGGCCCCTCGTGCGATTGAGTTTGACACCGCTGTTGTAGATGAAGTAAAGTTAATCCAGAATGTCAGTAACTGCAGATGAACCGTCGTTTCCCGTGACAGCAGAATGATCATGACAACCTGTCACGTGACCCGGCTTGTAACACAGTAATCCTGCATTCAAATGAGACCTGGAAGGCCATGCAAATGCAGGTTTAGATAACTGTTCATGCAGACTGCGGTGCAGCTGAGGGACGGCTGCTGCTCCGGTCTGTTCCTGCAGAGACAGATCTGCTCTGCAGCTGAAACACACTGCTCTACACTCCCAGAAGATCCAGGCTTAATTAAACACCTCTGGAAAAAAAGAGGTTGAGTTCTTAGTTGAGACTCCCCCACCACACCCTTCATCATGCTGGATTTACCTCCAACAAACAAACGCCTTCATCAAACAGAGACGCTGCCAACAAAGACGCTCAAGGAAATCACATCTTCAAATCTGACCGTAGCAGCAAGAAGGTTTTCAGGAGAGGAACTTTAAGAAAATAGCACCTATTAAAATGATACATAATATAAAAACACCTGTGTCGTGGTCTGAGACATAGTTTCTGCAGAGCAGCAGGAGTTCATCAGAAATTCACTGAATTGTGAGCAGTTGTATTCAGACGGAGCAAGTCCATCCCCACTTCCCATCATCCATCTGTTTGCACTCTCTCCTTCACAACCCCAACCTAACATTAGTGGTGCAACAAAAACTGGTGAACAACGTCAGAGCTTTCCAGCTGTATAGATTCCAGCTCAGACGAGGAAAACAAAGACGTTCATGGATCTATTTGTCCGCAGGTGGATTCATCAGAATGGAGCGGAGCTGTTGTGGCACCTACGTCACTGCTACAAGCTTTATCAAACAGCATTTCGTCTGCTACTGATTTACCATAATTTGGATAAAGAAGCACTCATAAATGAAATTTTAAGCTTAATTTTCTTTATATTACGAGGAAATGTCACAACCCAGCCAGCAAAGGCCAAGTGGGCCCCACATGGTTTAAATTTGAGCAGGAAATGTGGCCCCACATGGAGTTAAGAGGGAACTCATTGGGTTAGCTCGCTACGCTAGCCAGCCACCCAATGTACAGTGTAGCATGTTAGCGAGCTCCGCTGTAGCATGCTATTGAGTTCTGCTGTAGCATGCTAGTTAGCTTCCCTTTATGGAGCTAATGAGGTCCACTTCAACATGCTAGAAAGCTCCTCTACAGCGTGCTAGTGAGCTCCACTGTAGCGAGCTAGCTAGTTCCGCTATGTTGAGCTAGCAAGCTCTGCTGTATTGAGCTATGGAGCTCCACTGTCCTCATGCTGGCTAGCGTAGCAAGCTAACCCACTGAGTGCCCTCTTTAGTCAGTGTGGGTAAACACAGGTGGGGCCACTACAGACAAACCCATTCGGGGTCACATTCTCTGCACACTTTTAAACCATTTGGGGCCCACTTGGCTTTGCTGGCTCGGAAGAACATGTTAAAAACAACAAAGACAAGTTTTTCAGGTGCAGGACACTCACCAATAGATTTTTAACATTAGATTAAAAATAAATAAACAAACAATTTATGATAACAGAGGATTGTGAAAGGATTTTTAGAATGTCAGATTTCTTTTTTCTATTTGTTCAATATTTGTTTTATAAAAATCCAAAGAGAAGACAGAGCTAACAGTAGAGTGTCTCTAACCAACACCTGAGTGGAATCCAGGTTTTTACTGCCGTTCAGGTCCAGTAAAGATGACTGTGCATGATCTGTTCAACTGAGACTATTTCACAAAACAAAAGATGGCTTTAGAGAGCTCAAATGACAAAGACTTCATTCAGCTCATGCTTCATTTCAGTAAACTCAAGTTTATTTGTAGACATGCTACAAGTTGCTTACAAATAGTAGCAAAAAGAACCATTTCCTCTCTACTCTGCTTTTAACAAACCAACGTCAATAATGCCTGAAGTGTGTTTTCTGATTTAGACTTGACCTTCTAACTGTAAATGTCAGATTTTCAACAAAAAGACAGATCGCTCACAGGAAACATTCTTCTCTGATGGTTCTGATCCAGTTTGCTGATGTTTCCTCAGGCAAGAGTCGGGATGGGAATAAAAAAAATACTTCAAACTTTAACAGAACTGGAATGAACTTTGATCAATTCTAACGTAGCTTGAGGAATTCTGTATGACAAGTATTTCTAAATCAGCGGTGTCAAACTCAATCGCACAAGAAGCCAAAATCCAAAATGCACCTCAGGTCGCGGGCCGAACAGGATACATATTTATTCAACACTCTAAAATAAAATTTTCAAAAATTTTTAAACTGTAACTTTTTAACATAATTATGAATTAGATATAGCATTAGCTGCAATAGAGTGAATGCTGTAAGCTGAATTTGGCTGCTGAAGATTTTAGTGCTGATAGCTGAAATAGATAGCTGAAAACACTGAAGCTGACAGCAGCTAAAATATTAGCTGAATGCAAAATTAGCCAAAAAACTAGAAAAAAAACTTAGGCTTGCCAAAACAGCTAGCAAAAGCGAAAAAACTGAACTTCAAAATAGACAAAAAACTAGCAGAATGTCAATTTTTTAAACTTTAAAACAGTAACTTTTTAACATATTTATGAATGATAAAAAGCAGGAATATGATTCCAGATTAAAACTTAAACCTTAAATAACTTTCAATGTTTTACTCTCCATAAAAATATATTTTGTCAAAATTATACACGTTAGAAATGAGCGCAAGATTAAATCTGGCCAATAATAAGAATAAGATTAAATGGAGGAGGGCCGAATATAATTACCTGGAGGGCCGGATTCGGCCCCCGGGCCTTGACTTTGACACGACTTCATGATACAGAAAAAAAGATGTAGAGCTCAAACATATGCTTTTATTTTAGTATACAGCTTTTACTTTAAGTGTCTTCTTCTCAAAAAGAATAAAAGTTTATTAAAAATTAAAATGGAAGTTTATTTTTTAAGAAGGTCTAAAGACATTACACTTTTTGTTCAAAAACTTCAGAACTGAAAAAGGAATTTTTCCCTCTCGGGGTTCATCTTTGCAGAAATCAAAGTCCGGGGAGGGAAGAAACTGTCTGACAAACAAATCTGAGGTATTATGCAAAATGAGTTGGCAAACAGGGTCGGGGGTGGGGGGTTCACAGCGGTTAGACCTGCTTCTGCAGCTGAGAGGAGATGGAGCAAATCAGAATCCTGCACAGGTTCCAGCAGGAGGAGGATCCTCCTGGCTGGGGCTGAACAAACAGGACATGAGTCCTGAAGGAGGAGGGGCGTTTGCCCGGGGAAAAACGGGAGAAACTGAAGGAAGTGTGCAGGTCTGAGAGCCTGGAGCACGGGAGAGGGAGTATCATGGAGATCTGTTTATTCAAACCGCAGCTTTGGCATCAAGAAGAAACTCTCTGGAGCTTAATGAATGAAAATGTTGGTAAAAAAAAAAAAAAAAAATGAGGTCTGTAGAAACTGAATCAGAGAAATGTCAGAGAAAAACTAGGATTTTCTGCTTTGGCTGTTGACCAGACAATGATCAACCAAATCTGCTGCATCCAACAAACAGTCTGAACAACAACTGAATCAAATCAAGACCAACAGCAAGCCTCTGTCTCACCTCCTGATGCAGTACGAGCAGCATGCAGCGGGATTTGTTTTGCAAATCAGCTCCATGCAAATGAGGCGGGACCGGTACTCTGGAAACTCTTCAGGATGTGAGCGTGATGGCGCCCCAGGCGTCAGCGTTCACGGATGTCAGAGCGGGGCATCCCCCCCACAAACGGAGATCTCGCTCCTTCTCAATCCTCTGCTCCACATCCTCACCGTTTTACAAGGAAGTGCACTTTGTTGCAGCATAACACAAACATCTCTGCACTCTTCACTTTAGTAAACTTTCAAATGTTTACACAGAAAGACCTTCTCAAAAGTGAAAGTGTCAGGAAGAACACGTCCAAACCCTCAGGCTGTGAACACTAACAAACTGCTGCCAATGGGCTCCGTAGTAAAGTCCAATCATCTTCTGATCTATTTTAAAAGTGTTACTAATGGTCGTTGGCGAGGAGCAACCCGTCTCCCTTTCCATCCCCATTGATAAAAGCTCTTTGTTTACACACCAGCTTACAGTCCCTCACACCCCAGTCTACTGTTAATGCTGCAACAAAAAAGATGAGCAACATCAGAGTTATCAAGTCGTACATTTCTGATCCAGATTATAGCTCAGACCAGGAAAAAAAAGACCTTCAGGGATCTATTTGTCTACAGGTGGATACATCAGAATGGAATGGAGCATTTTCATTGGAGTGGGTCAAAAAAAAAAACACGACTCCCCCACAGATCTATCTTTCTCCTTCTGTCCATCATTATCTGATGAGATTACACACCATCATCTCAGTATGTCTTTATAAAAAGACAAAAAAAACAGTGATTTCTGCTACTAAAGTATAATATTTAGTCATCATATACACGCTCTGTCAAGCTCTGTAAACTAACAGGATTTTTTAACACTGAGTTTTTTTACTTTTGAAATTCTGAAATTTACCCCTTTTTCCACCTGCTTGCAGAATTTCTTGACATGTTAGATGTTTTGTTTGGTTGTAGCGCAGTACTTGAATAGATTTTCCACCAGGTACTTTTGTAACTTCACATTTCATTAACTGCCATACTTGACATATCCAAACATACCATGCCACGTAATGCCATAATCAAGCCATATTATGTCATAGTATACTATGCCATAAAATACTGTTTTGTACTGTAACATAAGGTGGCTTACCTTACAGTAACGTAACCTAATGTACTGTGACATACTGTACCATGACATACCGGATCCTTCCATACTACTCCGTTCCGTACCTTAAAATAACTAAACATAATGTAACTGACATAACATACCGTACCATACAGTGACGCAACGCAACATAGAGCAACCTAACATTATTGACGTAACGTAACATACTGTAACGTACCGTTACATAATGTACCGTAACAAAACATACCGTAACATAACGTACATTAACGTAACGTAGCTTGCAGTGAGGTAATGTAATGCAATGTAACGTAATGTAATGTAGCTTGTAGTAACGTAATGTAACGCAATGTAACGTAATATAGTGTAACGTAACAAAGCTTGCAGTAACGTAATGTAACGCAACGTAACATAACGTAACATAATGTAACGTAATGTAACGAAATGTAATGCAACGTAACATAACGTAACATAATGTAACGTAATGTAACGTAATGTAACGTAATGTAACGTAATATAACGTAATGTAACGTAACGTAATGTAACGTAACGTAATGTAACGTAATGTAATGAAATGTAACGCAACGTAACATAACGTAACATAATGTAACATAATGTAACGTAATGTAATGTAACGTAATGTAATGTAACGTAACGTAACGTAATGTAACGTAATGTAACATAACCTAATGTAACGTAACGTAACATAACGTAACGTAACGTAACGTAATGTAACGTAACGTAACGTAACGTAATGTAACGTAACATAATGTAACGTAATGTAATGTAATGTAACGTAATGTAACGTAACGTAATGTAACGTAATGTAATGTCATGGAACGTACAATAACATAATATAACATAATATAACACAACATAACGTAATGTAATGTAACGTAATGTAACGTGACGTAATGTAATGCGACGTAACATAATGTAACGAAGCGTAAAGTAACGTAATGTAATGTAACGTAACGTACAATAACATAATATAACATAATATAACATAATAAAACACAACATAACGTAATGTAATGTAACGTGACGTAATGTAATGTAATGCAACGTAACATAATGTAACGAAGCGTAATGTAACGTAATGTAATGTCATGTAACGTACAGTAACGTACAGTAACGTACAGTAACGTACAGTAACGTACAGTAACGTACAGTAACATAATATAACATAATATAACACAACATAACGTAATGTAATGTAATGTAAAGTAATGTAATGTAATGTAATGTAAAGTAATGTAATGTAATGTAATGTAATGTAATGTAACGTAACGTAATGTAACGTAACATAACGTACAGTAACGTACAATAACATAATATAACACAACATACAGTAACGTAACGTACCGTAATGTACAGTAACGTACCGTAACATAACTTAACATAACATAACGTACCGTACTGTAACGTAACATAATGTACAGTAACGTACAGTAACGTGACGTAACATACGTACCATTGAGCAACGTACCGTTTCGTATCATAATGTACCATACTGTAAAGTATTATACTGTAAGGGAACGTAGCATCATGTGACATACTTGAACGTACATAATGTAACTTAATATACTGTACTGTACCATAAAATACCATACAATTTCAATTTTGTTTATGTAGCACTTAAATTTACTGTGCAGACCTGAATTTCTGTACAATCATGAAAACAACCAGGGTTTTAAGCAATACCGATACTTAGAATCTACTGAGACTCACATTAAATCTTTTTAAAGCCACTTGTAGAATCGTACTGTTAAATTCAATAATGTCTATTCAATAATTTAAAACTGAAGTGGCATAAAATAAAGAAAAGCGTTTTTACTATGCGCCAAGTCAAGTTTAAAATAGAAACCAATTAGTTGACACTTTTTACGTAAAAGACTACCGTGTGATCTCATTTTTAACATACTTTTACTAGAGCACCTCTTCACCTCCGGTGTGGCTGCTACAGATGATAATTTTTTGACTGTTGGTGTCTGATAAAAATGGTAATTTGTCATCTGTCAATCATTCAATCAATTACTTTATTTACACAACACGTTCCAAGTAAACAATAAGAAGACTGCAGAAGATTAAGAGTTAAACTTAATACATTTAGGTTTATTAACTATTACATATTAAAATTTCCTTTAAAAAACACTGAAAACATGTCTATGAAAAAAAGAAATAAGTAGAACAATGTTAAAGTTGTGAATAAAATACATAAAAAGGTATAGAATAATTATTAAAATAGTAACATTTTTGTGTAAATGAACTGGAGCTGGTATACTGCAATAAAATAAATGCATAACTATAATTATTTATAGAAACTGTTCAAATATGTAAGAAAAAAATCAGATTAAAAAAAGTGTGACTGTGGGAATTGTTAGCAGGTCAGCAGCTGAAGACCTAAGAGTCCTGGAGAATTTGTGGGGTAATTAAAGATCAGGTTTAAGAGCAGAGACTGAAATCAACATTGAAGTAAATCTGAAATCATGAAACTTTGAAACCTGAGAGATGTGAGTTCTGCCTTTGGTCTTCAGTGGCATTCATTCATTCATTCATCAGGAAATGAGACAAACGTAAATAAAAAAATTTCTTTTCAAAAAAACAAACTTTTAATACGAGTGTTGCATCCATCCATTTTATAGAGAAGACTTATTTGCATTTGATGATTTGATGTAAAATGTTTTCATTTAAAGTGGTGGAGGCGTCAGACGGATGCAGACCCTGTGTGTGCGTGGGGGGGGTCAGTTTGATTGGCAGTGACAGTGATGCGGTTCTGCTTCACTGCAGATAAGTGCGGCGCTGACGGCAGCCTGACGCGCTGGAGGCCACGCCTGAAGGCCGCAGCAAAACAGAAAACTTTGATAACCAAGTTTTGCTTTTTTGGAACATAATCTGTATAATAAGACACGGGGTGGGGTGTGCGTGAGTGTCTGTCGGGGGTCCACTGTATCCAACAGTTCAAGCTAAAACCTGGAGTGTATTGCTGTATCTTTAGCGTCATCAGACGACGTAACCTCTGTCTTTAGTAACAAAACATGGCTGTGACTGATGCTTTGATTTGGTAGCAACAGGCTGAACAGTTAGTGGATGTAAACATGGCCTTCTGTGTCATTATATTTGACCATCCAGATCATTTTATTTTATTGTTATTAATGGCCCGATGTTATCTTGCACTTATTTCTAACTTGTAGAATTGTGACAAAATATGTTTTTATGGAGAGTAAAATATTGAAAGTTATTTAATGTTTTAATTTGATTTATTCTGGAATAATATTCCTGACTTATTATTTTTCATAATTATGATAAAAAGTTACAATTTTAAAGATTTAAAAATTGACATTCTGCTAGCTTTTTGGGATAATTTGGCATTTACTAAGATTTTTTAGGTTATTTTGGAGTTTAGCTCATATTTCAGCTACATGCTAGCTGCTTATTTAAGGTTTTATATTTAAGTTTTTGAGGCTGTTTAGGAATTAGGCTAATATTTACACACTAGCTGTTTTGGCTAACCTAGTTTTTTTTTTTAGGCTAATTTGGCTTTTAGCTAGTAATTTAGCTTTCAGCCATTAGCATCAGCGTTTTCAGGTATTAGCTTTGGTGATTTTAGCTATCAATTTCAGCATCTTCAGCAGTCAAGTTCAGCTTACAGCATTCACACCAGCATTATTGCCGGCAATGTTATATATCTAGTTCATAACTTTGGTAATAAGTTACGATTTTAAAAAATGTAGTTTTAGAGTGTTCAATAGTTGTTTATCCTGTTTGTCCTGCGACCTAAGGTGTGTTTTAGATTTTGGCCCCTTGTGTGATTGAGTTTGACGCTCCTGCCATACAGAGATAAAACGTTGTCCACAAGAGGAGTGCTGCCTCTTCATCTTCATGTTAGAGGTTCTGGACAAAGTGAATCAATCTAACTTTGCAATAAATCCAACCTGTTTTTGATTTTAGCAAAGGATCAGAAACAGAAGAACAAATTCCAGTTTATTATCTGTATCCGGCGCAGAAAAATCCCTGCAGATACAGAACCAAAAAAAGAACATACTTCACCTGTCCTCTGGGTTGCTTAGTGAAAGTGTTTGTGAATCTTCAACGATTTTCCATAATGAAAAAGGAAATCTGTGTTTGCTTTATGATACAAATGAATTTAAAATAAAAATGTGATTTACAAAATGAAAACGTTGCATTTGATTGAACCCTTTAACATCAATGCATCTTTCTGATAGAAAAGATCCAAAGATACATCAATGAATTATACAATTATTTTAATAAGTGGCTCCATTAAAGGCACTAAACCCTGAATTAGACCCGGTGGCTCCGGTACCACCAGGGTAGGAATGTGAGAGGGACTTTAAGGTCCATTTGGGCTCGATAAAGTTAGAAAAAAGTCTTTAAAAATTGTCTGGACTCTTTTTATCATTTATTTTATATTTTACAGTATAATCTACTATTTTGTTTTTAAAAACATTTTTTTGTATAGATATATACATATATTGTATATAAATATTTTTTGTACAACCCTTAATTCTTTTTTAATAGATGCATTTTTGATTATCTTGCACAATAATTCCACATCAACCCTGAAACTCTCAAAAATCCTAAAATCTGAGTGGTTCATTTTGTCATTTTTTTAAATGCCAAAATCACAACAAAATGAAATCAAACCGTTTTTATGTTTTAAAATTAAAAATCAAACACGTAAAGACAAAATAAAAATGTTTAAATCCGCTAAGACAAGGTCAAAACTATGCCTAAAAAAATAGACGAAGCTCCCCTCAAAAGTCCCAAAGATTCATTCTATTAGAATTAGGTGTCATGACTCGTGAAATGTTTGTCTTAAAGTAAACATTTCAAAGCTGAAGAGTATTTGAAACCTTCATGTTAGATTTGAGTAAAAACTTTTCTAATGGGGAGGTTGGCGTTCTTCCTGTGTCACAGTGAACATGTGATTTGATTGGTAAACTCGACAGTGACTGCTGAAGGTCAAAGTTCACACGGTTCATCAACCACCAGGGCTCTGAAACCTGCTGCTCTTTAATTGAAGAAACTTTTAGATATAAAGTACTTTTTGACTAAATATCAAATCTAGCTAAACAAAACGGTCGAATAAGTCAAATTTTATTCAATTAATTTACAAAAAGTTTATACTCCTGACTACAATACCCATAATGCTCCAGCAATCCATCAAGCCATTTGGGTTTGTAGATAAAGCTGAACATGTTGACAGATTTTTGTGAACTACAGAAAGCACAATTCATACTTACGCCGCACTAGTACTTAAGACAAACTGTCTATTAAAAAACAGAATTCCAGGATTTTAAAAACGCCATATTGTCCAAAAAATATATAAGCTTCAATAAATTAGCTCTGATTCAATTTTAGTTATATTTATAGATTTTTGGCTGAGATTCACCAATGAAGATTATCAAACTGTATAGTTTTTATTCTTAAATCACTCAAGACATCACAATACCTACTGCTATATTTGCAGCTTTGATGGAGTTTTATGCGACACAGGGTGTCTTATTTTGAAAGGAAGTCACGTGAACCTTTGTCAAAAGTTATAAATTGCTCTCTATTTCAAAAAAGTATTGATTTATATGCATCATAATTGTAATAATAAATAAAAACCCCTGTTTATTTTTCTAAAGACTTTGTGGCTCCAACTGCGTCGCGGTCAGTGGAAAATTGACCTGAATGTGTGTTTAGAGGTTAAAGGTTGAGGACCCCTGAATTAGACCATGTGAAGACAGGTTACATGAAACATTGCAAAAAGTGAAGACTTAAAGATCGGTTGTTGTCAGGTTGTTTCAGATGTTGTTTTGACTTAAGGAAAAGTTCCTACCTGTTCATTTTAAATGGGAAATGTATGTTTTTGTGTTTTCTGAGTTGGTGAACCGTCATAGATGCAGCGTCAGCTCTCGGATCCTCTCCATTTGACTGCAGAGATCGATTGGGCCTTGTGGGCGTGGACCAGAGCAAACATCCAAATATGACCATATAGTCGACATTCAGATTTCCTCTCCGCTGATTAGCGCCCGGCTCTGACAGGAAGGACGAGCCGATGAGTGAGAGCTGAAAGCCGTGGAAGCGGGCACGTTGAAATCTTTGGGCAGCAGACTCCAGCAGAGCGAGCCGGGCGCTGGAGGCCGCCTGATAACCTTATCTCCGCCCCCCCACGCTGTAACGGCTGAAGCAGCCAGACGGGGAGGGGTGGCGGGCCTCAGCTCAGATAACGGCAATAACTGAGTGAGCATCCCATTGATGAGAGCCCCGAGAGACAAACGACTTTAAGATCAACCAAATCCTCACCACAGCACACAACAGATTGTGAGTCTCGTCTTCTGTCTGAAGACCCCTCCCACAAAACCCCACCTTTACCCCACCCTCTGAAACGGGATTTGTTTTTCATTAACTCTTCTTCACATTCAAAGTAGTGACAGAGACTAAGTAAATCATTACACCAAAAGTTGAATAACCTCCTTCTCTCACACTTAAAGCCTTTCGTCTCCTCACAGTTGCAAAGTTTGGGAATTTCTAAAGTGAAACTGAAAACATCATCGATGTTTTCAAAGGCAAAGGAGACAAACTTGAATTAAAGTCAACAGTTTGTCATCAGAGAGCTGTGGGGCAGCATCTGCAGTAATCCTGAGAACACAAAGACAACATGGCGGTGGCGGCGGAGGCTGCTTCCCTTCCTGTGAGGCGACAGGATCTGTTGACTCGCTGGGGAGGGACAACAGCAAATCTGCAGGAAAAACTTCACTAATGTTTGGACAAACACTCACCTGATCCAAACACTCAGCTCTCAGCAAGGATCTGCTACATTCAGCAACCACAGCAACTCCAGAGTCATGATGCTCAGCAGTGAAGAGGAGCTGAGGGCTGTGCTGCCACCGTGAGGCCGAGAGCGTCACTGCAGCTGCCTCGTCTGTTTTAGACTGACTGTCTTTTTTAGTTACATCAAACAACTTTGCTATTTTCTTTTAAACAGTTTCTAGTATTTATTTTGGTTTAGTCATATTTTCCCACACAAGAATAATAAAGACTTTTTACTTTTTATGTGTTAAATGATTCTCCTCACAACTATATTTTAGTATTTACACTTTTTTTGTTTAATTCCAGATCATAATTTGAGTTAAAAAAAAAAATCCTTTAATTCAGTGTCACCCAATCCAACAAAATTAACTGCAAATATGCAGAAAATATTTTGAAAAATTAAGACCAGTAATGACACAGACTCTTAAACTTTAATGAAAAATGCGAACGGTTGGAAAAATAAGAAATGAGTTAATTTAATTTTGTCTTTTCTGTTTAGTTGTCAAGCAACAAAGTAAAATAAGTTTAATTTACTGTCAGAAAGTCTGTAGAAAAGTTATTTAAATTTGTGTTTTAATTTTATAGATTGTCAAATAAAAGCCTCTACAAGTTTTTTTTATTTTTAAAATTACACTAAAGTGATTAAAGTTTTGAACAAATGTGGTTTGAAATGATTGAGAATGATTTAGAGTTGTGTGTTCTCAATTAAAAGCTCAGGTTGTATTATGTCATTTTTTAAAATAAATAGATTCTACTAAAATGTTTTTTTTTTAATTAAAAGGAGAAAAACAAACCAAAATCCTTTGGTTTTGGCTTTTTAATATAAAAAAAGCTGCTGCAGTGGGAGGACATTTTCTGATACTGGGTGGGTTTTATTTTGAAACTAACTAGTGTGCACTACTTTTAAAAGTAGAAGTTACAACTGTTATGTATAAACATATAGACGCTGTTGTAATTCAGTTATTTTAATATTTAAGTTACATTTATAAATCGATATTTAATTGACAAAAAAAGTATTAATATTGCACATTTTTTTAACAAGAAAGTGAGACTTTGTGGCCCTGGCTGGGTTCTGGTCTGTGAAGAACTAGACCAAATGGTTCTTTTAGTGTTAAAGGTTGCAGACCCCTGCTCTAGGAGGATGCAGAATAGCAAAATGGGGTGGATAGGCCAGAAATAGAGGATCTCTGGGTGGTCTGTGAGGTGAAAGGAAAGACCAAGACTGAAAAACATCAAAATAACTCAGAAAGTTTAAGATCTTTTGTTTTAATCTGGGTCAGGAGGAGGAATATCTGCTCAGCAGCGCCAGAAGTGAATGTTTTAGGTTTATATTTTGTGTCACTCATAAAATATTGGGACTATTCATTGAATACAAATGTAAACCTTCGATAGTTACAGTTTTGTCTGAGTTTCTCTCGGCTCAGGGAATATTTAAGTGTCACTTGAATACTGTACCAAATTCTGATTTTTCTACATAAACGTGGTGTTATCCAGCAGGAGAGAGACATTCTTTTGCAGAAACAATAATTTGAAAAACTTGTTAGAAAAAACGGAATTGAGAAAAAAATAACAGGCAAGGAGGAACAGGCTGAGCACTGCTCGTGCCCTACAGAATGACCTCCAGAGGGCCACTGGTGTGAATGTCTCTACCCAAACAATCAGGAACAGACTTCATGAAGGTGACCTGAGGGCCCCACGTCTTGTAGTGGGCCCTGTGCTCACTGCCCAGCACCGTGGAGCTCCACTGGCATTTGTTCAAGAACACCAGAATTGGCAAGTCCTCCACTGGCACCCTGTACTTTTCACAGACCAGAGCAGGTTCACCCTGAGCACCTGTGATAGACATGAAAGAGTCTGGAGAAGGGCACACAAGATACTGAAAAGCATTTTGAGTTGCAGAAATGAAGTTTTGGAGAAAATGGACTAGCCTGCCACATCTTCATTTCACTCTGATTTGATGGTGTCTACACAATTGAGCCTCTGTAGGCTAAAAACTTTTATTTCCATTAAAATACTTGGCATCCTTTTGTTCCTAAGACACTGCCCTGTCGTTATTTGTATAGATATCCAACTTTATAGTGAGATCTGATGGATCTAATGTCTTTCTTTAAAGTGATTTTTTTTTATTTTTGTGAGCAGTGTGTGTGTGTGTGTGTATATATAGAGCTCAGCATAAATGAAGACAGTCTCTTAAAAAAGTACCAATTAAATCAGTAGTTCAATGAACAAAAGAACAAAAGAACAAAAGAACAAAAGAACAATTTCCAAATTTTCCACAACAATGAGTTTTATTGACCACTTGTTGATATATATATGTTGATATATATATATATATATATCAACCACTTGTTGATATATATATATATATATATATATATATATATATATATATATATATATATATATATATATATATATATATAGATATATATATATATATATAGATATATATATATATCTATACATATATAGATAGATAGATAGATAGATAGATAGATAGATAGATAGATAGATAGATAGATAGATAGATAGATAGATAGATAGATAGATAGATAGATAGATGTTGACCAGTGAGCCTTTTGTATAACTCATGCAAAAGTAAAATGTAGATAATTAAAAAAATCTTTTGATGTTAATTTCTTAGTGATAAAAAAATATATATTTACCTATTTTATTTTATTTTATTTTATTTTATTTTATTTTATTTTATTTTATTTTATTTTATTTTATTTTATTTTATTTTATTTTATTTTATTTTATTTTATTTTATTTTAATACACCGGAACTTTAACCAACTTGTTTCTACCCGGCTTTATTTTGTAGACGGTCAAGACAGATAGACTTCCGGTTTCAGCTTTGCCGCTTCCTTCACGAGCAGGTATGGCAGAGACAGAACTCAAGGACCCTATCGCCACTCAAATAGTCCCGCGGCTGGACTTCAGCCTGAAGGAGCTGACCCTGCAGGGCGCGGCGGAGGACGCGGTTCCGGGCAGCTCGTCCACCGTGGAGCTGCGGGACAGGAAGCTGGTGTGCGTGGAGTACCCCGCGGTGGTCCGCAACACGGACAAGATGCTGGAGACTCTTGGCGGGGAGCAAACCGTGAGCAAAGTGAGTGGAGGAAACAATAAGTGACTGTTGTGAAGTTTTATTACAATATCGTGAGAGTCTAAAGGATGTAGTTTGTTAAAATACTTTTAATCAAGTTTGATTGAATAATTCTGCACAGAATCTGCTGACATGAATCTCCCGGTATTTTTCAAACAAATAATAATTGTTTTTAATCTCCAAGACAGAATGAACTCTCTTTACCCAGACAGCTTCTTTCGATTTTTTTCATTTTTATTTTTTAATTAAAGAACATTACTCAAATCAGTTTTAATTGTTCTGATGTTACAATTAACTAAAGAGAAACCATTGAGATTCTTAAAAGTTGTTCTTCAGAAAATCTTGTGTTTTTATTGTTTATTAATATGAGTTTAAAATATGTTTTTAAAAAGTTCTTATTGAAAAGCATAAACAACCACAACGTCTGATCCTATTCATAATCAACGGGGCACAAAAGGTGAACCTTTTATCTTAAATTAAATAAAAATTGATTTTACAGTTAAGACAGTTCATAATCTGTATTCTGTGTAATCCCATTCATCATTGAGTTTAGGACACAAAGACAAAAACACAACAGAAGACACACAGTGGATTAAATATGTGGATTAAAGTGCCACCACCATAACACTGTTGAGGTCACACATTTGACTGTATGTGAGAACTGGACTGGGTGACTCCCCCCACTGGTGTTCCAAATAGGAAGTACCTGCTGGTTCCAAGAATCTAAAATCCAATAAATATAGTCAGAATAAACATTTTCCTCTAAGTAATGCTCTTTTTAATGTTTTAGATATTTTTAAAAAATATATATTTTCTGTTTCTCAAGTTATTCTAGTTATAAATTGACCAATCAGATGCTTCAATAAAAAATATGGTGCCTGCTGGCTTCCATGTGAACCATCCAAATTCTAATTGGTTTGACGGAATACTTCAAGCCCACTTTCAGTTGAAGGGGTGTGGACTTCCAATATGTTCACTCCTGATTGGCTACTGGAGTTGCCATAGAAATGTTGACTCTGACCGGATCAGACCAGTCACTTTTTACTAGTGCTGCCACAAACGATTATTTTAATAGTCGACTAATCACAGATTATTTTTTTTTGTTAGTCGACTAATCGGGTCAAGAGCAAACTGGATGTAAAGCACAAATCTTAATCATCATTAGCTTTAAGCTAACTAAATATATATATATATATATATATATATAATATATATATATAATAATATTATTATATATATATATATATATATATATATATATATATCATTATATTACATTAGTGTGAATGCTGTGAGCTGAATTTGTCCACTGAAGATGCTAGTACTGATAGCTGAAGATGCTGAAACTGATAGCTAAAAACACTGAAGTTGAAATCTGAAATTGCTGAAGCTGATTAGCCATTTAAAATATTAAATTCCAAATTAGCCTAATAAACTGAAACAGGCCTAAATTAGCCAAAATAGCTATCATGTTGCTGAAGTATTAGCTAAAATTGCAATAGCCTATAAAACAAAAAAAAAAAAGCCTATATTAGCCAGAATAGTTAGCATATAGCTGAAATATAAGATAAACTCCAAAATAACCTAAAAAACCTCAATAAATGCTAGAATATGAAAACAGCTACCATAATGGCGTTATAACATTCACCTTTACTACACTCTTACTCCATATAATATAAACTAACGACTATTCGACTATTAGATTAGTCATTGACAATTTTAATAGTTGTTGACCAATCATGGCAACATTATTGCTCACCAACCTCGTCTGGCTCCAAAATAGAACAGAAAATGTCACTGAATTGGATAATTTCTTTGGAGCTGGAAGTTTGACAAGTTTGTCGATTCTGGTTAAAACGGCATCATCGTAAAAAAAAAAAAAAGTCACCAGGAACGCTTTAAAAACAGATGATTTGAGTGGACTTGAATGCATGCAGAGAGCCCGACATGCAAACTCTGCAGACTCGAATCTGGTCCTTTTTTCTGTTGGTGCAGACTTTTGCCGACCCCAACAGACGCCTGGAGCTGCGTTTCCGGCCCCAGGACCCTTTCTGTCACCCTGCCTGTGGGAACCGCCTCTCCTCCAGCAACATCCTCCTCAGAGTGAGGCGGCGGGTTCGGAGAAAAGACCCCAAGGACACCGAGATCCAGATGGAAATAGTTGGGATCATAGGAACCACCTATAAATTCCAAGGTGAGAGTTTTCATGCATCAGGGCTTCTCTACAGGCGTGGCTGAACATTTTCAACTTTTTCAACTCTGACATTTGTTTTGAAGATAAAGGTGCGAGTTCCTTTGCTGAGGAGTTTTGGTTCTGATCGTGCGTTTGGATTCTGCAGGTCAGGTAGACTTCCAGTACCTGGCCGTGGACTCTCAGGGGGGAACGCACACGTCTCTGTACGATAAGATAATCCTGCGAAAAACGGAGACTCAGGAGTTCTTTGAGCAGCCCGTGCCGTACTTCCTGCCGCCCGCCATCTTCTCGCGCCTCGACAACTCCATGGATTACTTCTACCGTCCCGAAGCCCATCAGACCCCGTAAGTCATTTCTATGGAAACATTAAGTCCAAATCAGCTGGATGACGCATCTCCTCATTTCTGGTTGTAGCCAAATGTACTCAAACAAGAACGCAATTGGTTTGAATCGCGCTCGCCGGCCCCACAACGCCATATTCGTCAGCTTCAACGATGCGGAGGTGCCTACAGAATGTCTGAAGGCGGCAAGGGAGAACTGGGCCCGCTGCTGCCTGAAGGACAACGACAGGCTGGTCGAAGAGCAGATGAAGAAGGTGGGCTGCAGAGGCGTCTGGAGATACTTGTGGTGCATTCACACGAGTCACGCAGCAGGGGCGTGGAGTTTCAGTGTTAGATAGTGATGCCACAAACCATCATTTTAATAGTCACCGATTATTTTTCCCAATTTGTCGACCAATCAGGTTATGCGCAAAGTGAATGTAAAACACGCATCTTATCCATCGTTACCTTTAAACTAACTGTAAACTATTCACACTAGCATCTTCTGGGATAATGCTAGTGTGAATGCTGTAAGCTGAATTTGGCAGCTGAAGATATTAGTGATGATAGCTGAAGACGCTCAAATTGATAGCCAGAAACGCTGAATCTGAAAGCCAGCTAAAATATCAGTTAAATGCCTAATTGGCCTAAAAAAAAAGATCCTATGTTAACCAAAACAGCTAGCATGTAGCTGAAATATTAGCTAAACTCCAAATTAGCCTAAAAGACATTAATAAATGCTAAAATAGTCCAAGAAGCTAGCAGAATGCCATTATAACTTTCAACTTTACTACACTTTGGGCTATAGTGTAAAGTTCGACTAATTAGGCGTCAATTAGTTGACTAATCGTGACAGCCCAGATGTCAATGTACAGATGCAATCTGAGGTCGTCCACCAATCAGGGACTCAGCTTTGGGTTCATGACGTTTTCAGTGGCTCGATCCAAGGGTAGAGAAAAAAATCCAATATGGCCGCCCAATGCGGGAATTTTTGTCCTGAATTTCCATACATTTTCCTTAACTCTAACCATGGTTCTAATCACCCGTCCTATCTTGTGATATTTTTCTACCCGTAGCTCAAAATGAAAGCTAGCTATTCAAATGTCCTACCGTATCAGATAATCCTACCTATACGAGTAAACGCACAGTTTTGATGTTGGGTCGGAAACACTGCAGGATAAGAGCGAATTACTGGAAAGAAGCGCGGTCTCACGGGTTCAAATGTATGTAGTGTGTTGTCATGTGCAGGTGGAGAGTGTAGGAAACCTGTGCGGCTGTTAATAAGCGATATGGAATTAATCCACTAGATCTGCAGTAGATCCATTTCTACAGTGCATCTCAGTCAGGGAAGATTTCAAACCGAAAACTGCAAGTGTGGAGTATAAATTTACTCTGAACCACTCCGCCAAGGTTTCATTTATATATATATATATATGATAGCTAAAAACTCTGAAGTTGATAGGTGAAAATGCTGAAGCGGATAGCCAGCTAAAATATTAGCTAAATACCAAATTAGCCTAAAAATTAAAAGAAAACTTCAGTCATCCGACACAGCTAGCATGTAGCTGAAATATTAGCTAAACTCCAAGATAGCCAGAAAAAAATGAGCAAATGCCAAAATAGTCCAAAAGTTAGCAGAATGCTGTTTTTTAAAACGGTAATTTCTTAATATAATCATGAAAAGTACAGACAGAAATATTATTCCAGAATAAATCAACTCAAATCTTAAATATCTTCCAATATTTTACTCTCCATAAAAATATATTATCTCCAAATTTTACAAGTTAGAAATGAGCGCAAGAAAACGTCGGGACATTAATAACAATAAAATAAAATGATCTGGAGGGCCGGATAGAATTACCCGGAGGGCCGGATCCGGCCCCCGGGCCTTGACTTTGACACATGTGGTTTATGTCGTTTGGTTTGAAAATCGCGAGCGCAGATTTAGAAATATTCACCGCGCAGACAGAGGAACAGAGGAGTTATGGTGCAGAATGAAAACTGTTTACGAGTTCCAGAAGTGAAGTGGAGAGCTCAAGTGTGGCATTACATTAGCTGCATTAAGCTACAGATAAATGTAACTTTAAGTAAAAAAAAATAAAATAAAAAACTGCATAAAACAACATAGTGACTACAAGATGAAACATTTATGGGCGGTACGTGACAACTAAAAAACTGAGAAAAGCAGGTGCAATCGCTCCAGCTCCATTAGCTTATGCTTTTATTTTTACACAGCATCCCGAGTAGGGCTGTAACGAGTATCCGGGTGCTCGGGTATTCGCGATCTGCTCCCGAAAATCCGAGTATGAATATTCGCGACGTCCAAGATCGCTTGTTTGCGATCTTTATAAATATAGTAAATTGTAGTAAAATATGATCAGAATATTATCTGTCAATGATGTATTTTTCTTCTGGAATTAAGATTAATGTATTATTTTAAGTTTACGAACTAAAACAAAGCCGAAAGAGCCGCGTTAGTAACCGAAAGGAAACACTTTTTAGTTTCGGAGAAACTTCCAGTTTTCAAAGTAAAACTAGTGAGACATATTTTTCCGTTCAAAAACTGAGACTGAAGTTCTGTTCAATGACATAACTTCTGAAAAAATGAATTAGCTTTAACATCTTAGCTTTATCTCAGTGTTTACATTCTTTTGGTTATGGTAACTCTTCAACAGTTGAAGCAATTAACGAAACTCCATCTGAAGAAACGCAGCCTCGCGCTGCTGAAAGGAGGATGTAAACAACGTGAATCAGATGATTCTGCTGCGGAGGGAAAAAATACTTTTTTCACACGGGCTACTGAAAAGATTGAAGAACTTTGAGGATTAAAAAAATGTTTGAATCATTTTTAAGTTTTGTTGTTAAATGATCCAAAACAGCAGTAATTTTTATCCTCTTCATGTTGTTTATGTTACTGCTGAACTTAACCAGAAGGCTGACAAAAAAAAAGTTTAAAATGACAAACAAAATTTCTCTCTATCTGAATCTTTTTGGGTTTTTTTTTTATCAGTTTTGTTGATTCTGATCTACTGTTCTGAATAAATGTGTAAATGTTGGTGATTTAATACAAATAATTTCAATTTTCCTCCATCTAGTAAATATTCTCATAGCAATAAACATTATATTAAAAAGT
Organism: Oryzias javanicus; assembly: GCA_003999625.1. Classification (NCBI taxonomy): domain Eukaryota; kingdom Metazoa; phylum Chordata; class Actinopteri; order Beloniformes; family Adrianichthyidae; genus Oryzias; species Oryzias javanicus. The sequence goes on from CM012448.1 coordinate 976,543, forward strand.
AAGAATCGTGATTCAATTCGTGAATCGTTGAGCTTGATTCGTGAATCGTATCGGATCGCCACCTAAGCAACGATCCACAGGCCTAATCCCGAGAGACTCTGAAGGATCTGGTGAAGTAGAGTTCTCCAAAACATCTAAACTCAAGCTACTCGCTCAACATCATCCATGTTTTCCATAAATAGCAACAAATGAAATCCAGATAAACTTTGGCGGTTGTTCCAGAGCCGGGGCGTCGAGCAGGAAGTTCAACGCGCGTTAAAAGAGAGGCGGCAGACGCGAATTCAACGCGAGAACCGCGTCTGGTGTGAATGCAGCTTCAGGTGTTCCAGCAACATTATCTTCAGTAAACTGAAAACTGTGATGATTGTTTTGCTTATCTCTGACAAACATGTGTCGCTCAGATGTTTGAGAGCCGGCCCATCTGGTCCAGGAATGCAGTGAAGGCCAACATCAACATCCACCCAGAAAAGCTGAAGCTGCTGCTGCCGCTGTTCGCCTACTACATGGTGAGAGGGAGCAAAGAAGCAGGAGTTTACAGTCGGCTTCATCCTGTGGGAAGGATTCTGTCTATACCATGCAGGGAGTTTGTGTTTCAATGGGGAAGTTTTGCACAGTTTCTTAAATGTCTACATTTAATCACTGCAAAAACTGAAACAGTAAAAAAAAAAACAGTTTTATTTCTGTCTTTTAAGACAAATAATAGAGAAAATATAGAATTTATTTAGCAAAATAAGTTTTCTATTTGCAGAATTATTTGCTTTTTTTTTTTTTAAAGAAAATTTGACAATGAGGCAAAAGTTTTTTTTACTTATTTCTAATCGACCTTTAACAACACTTTATGTTTGAGGCCATTTCTCATTATTGTAGTGCTGTAAAAAAAATAAAAAAATTTAGATTATTATATATCACAATAACAATAAATATCCCAATATATGACAATAAAGTATATTTTCTGTTATTCTCCAAAAGAAAAAAAATATATATCTTAGTTTTCTGACTATTTTAAGTTACAGAAAACTGAACACTCACAATGGAGAAAAACATTTTATTGCCGCAAAATAAATCAAATGAGAACAGATACTGGAGTCTTCACGTTTGTTTCAAAAATCAAAGCTGGATTTGTAAAAAATTATAATTTTTATCAAACATTTTTTAAATTGCACAACAGTTTGAAGATTTGAAGTAGAAAAACACATTCTTGCTCAAAAGTTCAGGAATAGAAATAGACAAATAAAACGTAAACCTTTTTTAACATTTTTACCGTTTTAGTGGGACGTTTTCTCATCCACAGCTCTTATTTTTGTTTTGTCATATGCCTCATTTTTGTGGACTTTCCTTGAGTGATTGAATGTTTGTTGTGTTAACATCTACGCGGGAATCGCCTCCTAGCATTGTTTACATGTTCTTGTTTTCTGCTCATCGTCGGACGTCTTGAATCCAAAATACTCCACGGAGATTCTTGATGTGACCACGGAAATGTGAACGGCGGCTCGTTTCACCGCACTTGGAAAGGCTTGTAAATCAATCAAAGAGCATTTGGATGTTAGCTTTCATTATTTTCTGCTCTGAGAAACCAATGGATTGAATGGATGGATCACAGCAACGTCAAGAAACATCAAAGAGTCTTTAGTGAACTGGAAGGAGAAAGAATCAGGATTTTGGAGGAAGTTCTGTCCATGAAGATCTGAGCTGACATCCGGATCAGAACCATACGGATGGACATTACCCAGAATGATGGATGTTTTTATGTAGCAGCGAGATTTATGCTAAAGAGAAACATAGCTATCATAATTAGACGGGGTGGATCAGGGGCGGAGCTTCAAAAGCCACGCCCCCCCTGAGAGGAGTTTTTAGAAACAGAGGCTTCAGATCAACAAGAAAAATAGCTTTTTAAGACATTTAGTTTGTGGGATTTTTTGTTAAAAACTTCATAATCATAAATCACTACTGGGAACATGTTCTTTTTTAATAAAAAATTGTTATGGGGGACTTTAAGTAACATAAATCATGTGGTAAAACCTGCGTAAGTATGAATTAAAGCAGCTTTATGTTGCAAAACCACAAGATGGAGTTTCTTTGCTAAGAACTTTCTTTTAATTTGCCTTTATTTTGTGTACATACTGACACAGGAACTCCTATGCAATCGTCTTAGGATGTTGAATGATATATTTTTGCGTAATAATTGATCAAATTAGGTTAGAAACGATATAAAACGATAAAACAGAAAAAGCTTGATGACACTTTTCTATCGCCCACATGATGAGTATCGTCATATCGCCCAGCTCTATATTATTATATAGAAATCTCCTGCATGTGTTGCTCTGACAAACACAACTGAAACAGCAGAGGTGTGTCTGCAGGTGACCGGACCGTGGCGAAGCCTGTGGGTCCGGCTCGGCTACGATCCTCGGAAGGACCCGGAGTCCAAGAAATACCAGATGCTGGACTTCAGGATGCGCTGCAGCACCAAGCATGGTCAGAACGCAAAATCCATCAAAGATTTGTTTTAAAAATGACTGTTTTTTTAAACTCTTTTTTCAGGATACTCCATGTCCAACATACTTGTGAAACCCAAGCGGAGCTCCCTGAGCTACAGCCTTCCCATCATGCTGAACAAAGCAGGTGTTATTCAGATTCAGAAACATATTTGAATTATTTTTTACCAGATTTTTTTCTTATTTAAAGAAAATCTTCCAATGTGGAGAGATTTTTTTTTTTTTGCTGATTAGTGATCTCATGGTTTCAGTCCCTCAGCCCACCAGTGTGATGGATATTCCCGATCAGGAAAACCCGAGCACCAGCCGGGCTTCTGCTCCTTCCTCCTACCAGCTGAAGGTGAGCGTGGGTGGAGGGCAGCAGCCGAGAGCCGTCTGGTGGATCCACTGAAGATCTTTCTGTTTCTGACATTAGGAGAGGGCATACATCTTCAGAGAGGGCATGCTTCCTCTGTACAGACAGATGTTCTACCAGCTCTGTGATCTGGACGTGGACAGGTGAGCGCAGCTCCAGGTGAGCGCAGCTCCGCGGGACTCCTCCTGAGCAGAGCTCGTGTTGTTCCATGTGTGTCCAGCATCAGGGAGATGATCGAGCAGAGCACCGGGACGGGGCAGCAGTGCTTGGAGCGAGACGGATGGTGTGTCGCCGGCACCACCGACAAGCTGAGGGACCTGATCTCCTCCATGATTAAAAAGGTCACGCCCGCTGAGAAACCAGGTCAGAAAGCCCCGCTCCTCACTCCTCCTCCCTTGAAGCTCCTTCATCTGGGGAAGGGAGGAGCTCAGCAGGCTGAGTGACAACATGCTGGAAAATCAAATAAACACAAACATTTTATGACGTTTATTTATGACTCCACTGTGTTCTGATGGTGAAAATGTGGAAGATTTATTCAAATATTACATTTAAACACATTTTTGTTCAAATCCGTTCTACCGCAATGCATTGTGGTCTATATTCGCTAATCTAAACACATCGAAACACGCAAAGAATTTGATTTTGGAATTAGTAGATTCAAACAGCACAAGAAAATGGCGAACGCTCTAGTGAGTAGGAGGAGAAGTCGGACACAACCCTGGACTTTTTTCTTTCTGGGACAGGTGTGCAGAATCACCTGGATTGCTGATTAACGCCGATCTGGTTTAACTTTCTCTCAGATCAGAACCTAAAAGTGAAGTGGATCAAACAGCCTGGAAAAGTTCCAACGGCTATTATCTAAGACAAGCTCTGACCGGAAAGTCCTGCTAACTCTGCCTAAAACCTCCTCCATCACCATGGTTACTGCGTTACACACTGTTTGACATATTGCAACTCTTTTGTGGGTCTAAGTAAACTAATTTTTTTATTTGATTGGGACATTGTGCATTAATAGACATCTATTCATACCAGATTATTTGCATCTGTAGTGTTCTAAAGGTGCATTAGCACCGAACTTGATTCGCGCGGCAGATTTTTTGACAGGCGACAACCAGCGAAAGAAGGGGCGGGGCATGCGAATTTGTCACGAGAATCGCGTTCTGTGTGAATACACCTTAATAGGTACACAAGAAAACTAGAGTCCCACACGTTGCACAGTTACATAATGAAAGAAAATACAGTAGTTGAATATTAAAAACCAGAACATTAGATCTTGATAAAGGCACTTTATTCAAAAGTATTCAAAAGTAGAATACATCTCAAGAAGATGAAAGTTCAGCACCGTCAGCCTCCATGGCAGCATGTTCTGTTTTTCACAATACTCATTGACTTGATGTCCACACCTTTAACTGAACCAACCCCCTGCCAGAGTTCAGACGATCTTTCACGTTTGCAGGAAACAGAAGGCGTCCTGAACCACAGAGGCTCACGCTGGACTGTGGAAATGACCTTGTTTCTTTTCTCTAGGGTTGCCTGAAATCCCTAAAAAGAGGCGGCGCTGCAAACCGGGCCCACCATCTCCGTTAAAAGACGTGGATTCAGAGGAAGAGGAGGAAGGGGAGGAGGGGGAGGAGGGGGAGGAGGAGGGTGCAGACGAGGAGGATGAAGATGAAGAATTTCAACCGTCTGATGGAAGTGAAAATGAGATGGAGACAGAAATTCTTGATTATTTGTGACAAAAATCCCTTTTTGTGTTTTGAAATCGCATGTTTAGTTCTTGTAAATAAAGTTGTTCAGTTTTATACAAAAAAAATGTTTTTGTTCGTTTCTCCATCAGTATTAATACTTCATTAGACACAACTTTTTGGTGAGTCTTTGAATAACTCAAGAAAATAAAAATAGAGACCAACTTTATGGTGAAGGAGAGCATGAAAAACGTAAATAAAACGGGTTCTTCTGAGCTTCTGGTCCTGTTTATTGAACGCTGTACTTGTGCACGAGTTTTCTTTATAACGATTATTCTTGATTAGTAGAAACTTCCACAGATCTAAGTTTATCATGAACTTCAGGGAGTGAACAGTTTAATACTTACATTTAAATAACTCCTGATGTTTGGTTTAGTCTCCCTAACAGACCCTGAAGAAGACAAAAGTATAAGTTCATGGATGTAGTGAGGAGGATGGAGGATGTAAAGCAACGGTGTCAAACTCAATTATGAACTAGATCTATAGCATTACCTGCAATAGTGTGAATGCTGTAAGCTGAATTTATCCGCTGAAGATGCTAGCGCTGATAGCTAAAGATGCTGACATTGATAGCTAAAAACGATAAACCTGATAGCTGAAAATGCTGATGCTAATAGCTAGCTAAAATATTAATGAAAATGCCAAATTAGCATGAGATGGGAAGGACATGCAGCAGGTTAGGGTGATCAAGGATAGAGATGGTAATGTGTTGACAGGTGTCAGTGGTGTCATGGAAAGATGGAAAGAATACTTTGAAGAGTTGAGGAATGAAGAGAATGAGAGAGAACAAAGAATAAAAGAGGTGACTGTTGTGGAGCAGGAAGTAACAAAGTGGGAGGGGCTTTGAAGAGGATGAAGAGTGGAAAGGCTCTTGGTCCTGATGATATACCTGTGGAGGTATGGAAGTGTCTAGGAGAGATGGACGTGGAGTTTCTGACCGGGTTGTTCAACAGGATCTTAGGTGGAGAGAAGATGCCTGAGGAATGGAGGAGAAGTGTGATGGTGCCCATTTTAAGAATAAGGGAGATGTGCAGAGTTGTGGTAACTACTGAGGAATAAAGCTGATGAGCCATACAATGAAGGTATGGGAAAGAGTAGTGGAAGCTAGACTAAGAGCAGAAGTGAACATCTGTGAGCAGCAGTATGGTTTCATGCAAAGAAAGAGCTCTACAGATGCAACATTTGAGGATGTTGATAGAGAAGAACAGAGAAGGTCAGAGAGAGCTCCACTGTGTCTTTGTAGATCTGGAGAAAGATGATGACAGAGTGTCCAGAGAGGAACTATGGGATTGTATGAGGAAGTCTGGAGTGACAGAGAAGTATGTTCATGTATGAGGGCTGTAAGACAGTGGTGAGGTGTGCTGTCAGGGTGACAGAGGAGTTCAAGGTGGAGGTGGGATTACATCAGGGATCAGCTCTGAGCCCCTTCCTGTTTGGAATGGTGATGGACAGACTGACTGATGAGGTCAGACAGGAATCACCATGGACTATGATGTTTGCAGATGATATTGTGATTTGTAGTGAGAGCAGAGAACAGGGGAAGGAGGAGGTTTTATGAATTATTAAATATGTTCAACCAAGAAGTTGTATTTTTATACGTACATGACCGGATTTCTGGAGTGTTCACAGTAATGAAAGATTGGAGCAGCAATATTGCAGTAATTTCTGCACTTCTGGATGGTGTGCAATTTTAAAATAGTTGCAAATCTGCAGACTTTTAAAATATATATAAACGTAATCATTATAAATAAAGTTTATAATAAAATACAACAGGGGTTTATACTTCTTATACTTAATAAACTCCTGTTGTGACAGTAAAATCTGCCCAACACTAGAGGCTCTCAGCCCGTATCTGTTTGCTCAGCTGGTGGAGAAGACAAGTTTAAAAGAAAAAAATCAGAATTTAAACCCACCTCAGTCACTTCTTCAGTGCGAAGTCTTGTTGTTGCCTTGCAGACAGTTCGAGCATTTCCTCTTGTTTACTTCCCCTTGTGTTTGACCCTCGCCTGTTTTCCTCATTATCCTGCCTCGCTTCCAGCCACTTTCGTCCTGCTCGACTGTATACAGTTTGAAGTTATAAATGTTCCTTGAAAGCAACACAGTCATTTCAGTGGACCAGATGAAGAGAAACGGTTGCAAAGACACACGGGAAACTTGAAATTGGTGCTTTTAGAAAAGAAATAGTAAAAAAAAAAATGTATAGAACCTGAAATACACACACAAAAATCATCATATTTCTTTTTTATCCTGATGTTTTTTTAATGTTTTGAAAAAGTTTGAAATTAATTTGTTTGCTTTAGAGGATTTCATGTTGTTTTTGTGTTTTTAAGTAAAGCTGAATATGAGGAAAACATCTTAGAAAAACTAAAAAGGTCTTAATGATCTTAACTTAAAAGAAAATCTTCTGAAACATTTTCTGCTGAGTTATTGGGATAAAAAAAACACATTTTAATTTGAGCTGAAGGACATACATAAAGGGATGTTTTGACTGTAAAGGTGTGGGCAGGAGTTTGTCCCCCTGTCTGGATCGGGGTTTCAGCAGAACCAGTTTGCATTTCGAAGAAGACCTTGAGACATCACAGCATGTTGGGCAGCTGAGCAAACTCAACAGAGGGGCCGGAAATAGAAGTGTACAAAAACACCAGATTAGACTTCACCTGTGAAGAGTTTGACAGTGAAAGCTGTGGCAGCTTGTTAACCACATTAATCAAAAAAATAAATATAATGTTATCATTGAGAAGGTGAACTGAATAACACTCCCTATATTTATATTCTAAATGTTTTATTTAAAATAAAAAAAAAACTAAAAAAAAAAGTTATGTTTTTTGTGAACTTTATTTATATTTCAAACATTTTATGAAATGAATGTGACTCTGAGTGGAAATCTGTATTTTGTTGTCTGACCACTAATTGTTTGTGATAGGACATGTTGGTACAATTAGGTAACCCGTGATTATGTAAGAATTAAACACGTAGTTAAATATTTTCAAAAGAGTGAGAAAAGCAGCTCTTTGAAGGTGTGGTTGGTCAGATGTTGTGCTGCTCAGAGGCGGAGTCTTCTTTATAAAAGTCAGCTAATCTTCCATCCCGACTTCCAGTTGGATCCTGACGACCATGCTTGGGATTTTGGTTGCCGTTGCCGTGTTTTTGCAGACGGTCTCTGCTGCCTCTGTGAGTCATTCTTTAAATTATGAAATGTTTTCTCACGCACAAAAATGGCTTCAGTCGTGTCTGCTCACATCATCCAGGTCTGTTCTTCAGAACTACTGGGCTATCAAAGGTTAGGTCCTGTTTTGGGGGCCGGTCGCCCCACTTAAATTGGCTACGTTTATCAATAGTTCAAAATGTTTCATGGATGCATTTTCTTTACATGTCAGCTTCCCTGAAACAATAAACTCCGTAATCACAGGTTGAAAATGAAAAATCTGAACTGATGGTTGTCTGTCACCTGGAGTGAGAACATTTCAACAGATTTCTTTTTCCATAAATGAAATCCATGTTTTTTTGTTTTTAATAACGCGGGCTGATAGTATCTAAATTGAGAAACTGATTCATTTTGACGATTTGTCTCCCGCTGCTCTTCAGATAAGCTGAAATGGAGTTTTCTGTGTTTATAGCTCGGTGTCGTGAACACCGAGGGAGGGAGGGTGGAGGGCAAAACCATCCGCCTGGGGTTATTTCGTACCATGGACGTCTTCAAGGGCATCCCCTTCGCTGCCGCTCCTGGACGGTTTGAGAAGCCGAGGCCTCACGATGGATGGGACGGTATGGAGACTTACTGAATGGACTCGGAATGAAATGTCAATGCATTGTCATAGTGTTTATAAACAGCTTTTACTAAAAATCTGAAAAAAGTACATCTATGAAGTGAACGTATATAGTATATTTTACATTCTTCCTAAATACAACACCTGAATTAAATATAAAAGTCAAATTGTTTAATCAACACAGCATATACTTTTCCTGTGTGTAGGTGTTATGAAGGCCACTGAGTTCAAGAGCAGGTGTCTTCAGCTGGAAATTACCTTGGTTGGTACCTATGGCAGTGAAGACTGTTTGTACCTCAACATCTGGGTTCCCCACGGCTCCTCAGGTAGGAACTGACAGTTGATTACAGAGTTTGGTGAGAAGTCAAAGTACACCACATCTTTTTATGTCTTTCAGTATCCACCAACTTACCTGTCATGGTCTGGATCTACGGTGGCGGTTTCTTGGCTGGAGCTGCATCAGGTGCCAACTTCCTGGACAATTACTTGTATGACGGGCAGGAACTGGCGGACAGAGGAAACGTCATCGTGGTGACGCTGGGATACCGTGTTGGAAGCCTGGGCTTCCTGAGCACCGGAGACTCTGAACTTCCTGGTGGGTCACTGATAAAAAACAGGATTTGCTAAAAGTTTCATTTAAAAATCATTTCACTTCACGTGACCCTTTGTCCACGCTCAGGAAACTATGGTCTGTGGGACCAGCAGGCTGCCATCGCGTGGGTGCACAGGAACATTCGGTCATTTGGAGGAGACCCCAGCAACATCACCGTCTTCGGAGAGTCAGCGGGTGGAGCCAGCGTTAACTTCCAGGTGAGAAGCCAACATTCCTTTAGATAGCTTTGCAGAAGAGAGAAATGTCCAATTCACAATTTATTAGTAGATCAGATCAACGAGAAGTTCTATCTAGCACAGGGATCTGCAACCTGCGACTCCAGATCTTTTATCTCTCCATGGTGGCTCAACGGCCAAACATAAAAGAAATCAGAGAGACTTCTGACTCAGACATGTCGACTATCTGAGTCAGCAGCTCTCTGTTATTGGCTGCTTAACCAAAACTACCTGAAGAAAACAAATAAACAAATCCTGTAAACTAAGACTACCAAGATCCAACCCCAAACTAAAATAACTAAACCCAGCAGTGGAAGACTGCTGAGGACAAAGAGGGGAAAAATGAACAAATAAATAAATAAAAGAAAAATAAATAGTAATTTTTTAAAGTAAGGATCAATTAATTAGCATTTATTTAATTTTGTTAAATAAAAAATAGTTAAATTTATAAATTGATGGCTGAGGTTCACATAGACGATAAACTCTGCAGTTTTTTCATCCCTGTTGACCTGAAGACGTCTAGTTTATTCAACTCTACCTCCAGAATGAACAGATTTTACATGTAAAGCAAAACTTTGGTAAAAAGTTTGATCTTAATGAGTCAAAAGCACACATCACTGTATGCTGTACGACATTGGTTACCAGCTTTACTGAATTGCTACAGAGAGTCTTTTATTTTGAAGTTATTTGAGCTTCTGAAAAATGTAAAAAAATATATATCACATTTTGAGAGATTCTAGGTCATTTTTATATTTTTGCTTTTGTTCGTGCCAAAAGAAAAAAAAACATAATTCATTTTATGTAAAAAAAAAAGAATATGAATGCAAATCCAAATGTCTTGGCTCTTTGCCGACCCTGATCTAGAGGTAGATTGTTTGCTCTAAGACATGGTTCAATCTATAGCCAGCTCGTATCTAAAACTCTATAAATGAGATCCACTGGCTCTTTGGGGTTAGACCACCACAGGTTTCCCGAGAGCTGCTGTGACTGCGCCTCGCCGCTCCTTTAGCGCACGGGTCAAATGCAGAGGAAAAATTTCAGAGTGACTTAAACTGATCACCTTTTCTCTTTTACCTGACAGATTCTCACTCCTCACAACAAAGGGCTCATCAGGAGAGCCATCTCCCAGAGTGGGGTTGCCCTTTGCCCTTGGGCAATTAACCACAACCCCCGCAAGTATGCTGAGGAGGTAAACAGCAGCTTCTCTGTCTGAAAACACTCTTCATTTGGATTTTTTCTTTTTAAATATACAAGATTTCAGTTATGGTAAATAACTAAGAATTGCTGGAAACTTGTTTAAGGTCGCCCTCAGAGTCAACTGCCCCACCGATTCCAGAATGGCTGCCTGTCTGAAGATGACAGATCCTGTGGCCTTGACAAAGGCGGGAACTATTCATCTGTCTGGCTCTCCTGATCGTAAGCTAAACGCTGTTTTCCTTCTCTGAGGACTTGGGTCCCACACTGAAGTCTATCAGCTTGCTTAAGCTGAGAGGTACAAACAATACTTCACACAGAGTGAGGTCTGACCAGTGCTTAAGTGTCCTGTGGGGGATTTGAGAGACAGCCAAGCAGTATCCAGGAACTGTGCGCTGGGGTTGCTGGGAGATGTAGTGCAGTCAGATCTCTGGAAATGGCTACCGCCAGACCAGAAGGGGGAGACAGAGCGCTGACTCTTGATAGGCTGTATAGTAGCGTGACGGGTCTTTCACAAGGACTCAAACTGGATTAAGCTCATTGCGCCCCACAGGAAACAAACCCGGGTTTCCCTCACGCCATCCGCTCGCCAGGTAGCGAAGCTGTGATTCTGGTGATATTTTTAAGAGGAAAACGCCGATGACCTTGTAGATTCCTTTTAGATAACACCACAGATTATGAAATTACTGCTCCAAGTCCAGGAGCATCACTATTGTTTTCCCCAAGGTGACGTCTTTCCAATTACCTCTCCAATTCATGGTCCACTGTGGGGCCACGCCTCAAACGTGTTATAGCAATTTGAGTTTTTCACATTTTTTTTGATGTGTTTAAATAAAGTTTCTATTTTAAATGATTCCTTACTACGATTTCACTGATTGCATTGAGCTTGTCATGCATGCATGTCAACATAAATGTATGGATACCACAACCTTCATGGTATGACTTTGAATAGCATCAAGAACCTGCTTTGATACTGTCATTTAAGTTTTTACTGTTTTTTCAAGAAATTTTTATCTTTACTGGTGCTTGTGGCCAACATAGATAGATAGATAGATAGAGTACTTTATTAATCCTAAAGGAACTTGACATAGGGATCCTTCCACCTTTGTCATGGAAGAGATCACACACTGGACCCTGTAAAATAGCCCAAAGTTTATGGGAGTATTGCACACTTCTGAATGAATAATCCATAATCCAAAGTGAATAAAGTATCGTAGCTTCCAATTATATAAAGTTGTTCAAAATGAAAGTCTCAAAAAGTCATTTTGGCAACCAATATGAAATGTACATTTTTAAAAATTCCATACAAAAGGAATTACATTTTTGCTATTTTTATTTTGAAATAATAATTTTTTTAATGCATGGAAACAGGACCTTCCATAACATTTCTATCTTAAAAACTGTGATTTATAAAACATCTTTTTCTATTTTCTTTGTAATTTTTGGCTGAATCATTAATTCAACTTATGCTGCTTGTTCTAGAGCCCATTGTGAACAACCTGGTTCTGTCCCCCGTGATCGATGGAGACTTTCTGCCAGATGAGCCTCACAACTTGTTCCACAACGCCGCAGAAGTCGACTACATTGCTGGAGCCAATGATATGGACGGACATATCTTCACTGGTTTGGATGTTCCATCTATCAACAATGATTTAGTTGAAACTCCCATGTAAGTTATTCCAAGCTCAGTAGAAAAGAGTGCAGAACTTTACCCAGATACCGGGCCAGACTTTATGCCTTATGTTGGCGAATTCTCTGCTCGACGCTTGTCCAGAAAAATGTATGCGTAAGCCTGACGCCTTGATGGGTGTTGGAGGAGCAACTGCCAAAGGCTTTTGGCCTGATTGCTACATGGAGCAGTGTTTATCTGATTTACTAAATATGGAAGACACAGAAGATGTTTAGAGATCACGTTGATTTTTTTAACTCTGGACACACAACGCCGCCCAAATCACATTGGGAAGCTCAAATCTTGATGCCGTCGGACCGAAATGCCTGATGTTCAAATCGCTCCGCAGGACCTCAGAGTAAGCATGAAACCAGTGTGAATGCAGCTTTAGTCACAGCTGCCCTTACAGGTGGAGACAGCTGCCTGCTGGCATAAAATAGGCAAATCTGTACGTGGCACACAGCTTAGTCTGCATGCAGTTTTAAGGTCCTAAACGACTTGGTGAATTGTTCGTGCTTGTTTTTCCTACGGGCGTGCTGCACCTAACAGGTTGTCAATTATACGAACACAGTGGAAAGTAAAGGTGAAGAAGGTGAGGCGCAGGCATATTGTAGAAATGTGTAAATTTTCAACCCAACCTGAACCCGCTCACTGTAAAAGTGTGCATTTAGAGCTGTTCAAGTGATGCGCGTGCTCTCTCTGCTTTGATTCCTGAATGGGAGAAATGAGGAAATTAGACAATGGTGTGAGTGTAGTTTTTAATATTTCTAATTGGTTTACAAACCAATCAATAATAGTTATGCTAAAAGCTAACCATGTTAAAATGAGGTCAAAGCAAATTCATTTTTGTATCCATCAAACTAATGATACATGCATTTCATACCAACAAACATATATATCATAAAAACAAAACATACATTACAGTTATTGTAAGTGGTCCTTGTATGTTAGTCTTAAGATCTTTTTGAAATGATCCTTCCACTTTCTTAAGCTTGTTTACATAAAAGTGGGGTCATCTGGACCCCACAAGACAGTGCACTAAACTTTTTTTTTCAATGATTGTCGATCTTTACTCGTGTCCAATGTCAGACATTAAGACTTGTCCACCTCTGTCAAGGAAGGCCTAACACCTCAATGTAAGGGTGGGGTCCTCTGGACCCCATAAGAGAACATGAGGGTTAATAAGCCTTATCCTCCCAGAATGTTGATTCCATGCAACCGAAGATCTAAATAGAACTGTTCCTCTCATACAGTTGGACCTTGAAAAATGAACAATCAAATCTTTGATTTTCTATAACCATGTGAATATTTCGTCAAGGAGAATGTAAATTCCTTGTTGTGATCCAGGATCTCAGCTTTTCAACTTTGCAAACAAAAAAGTCATTCAAATGATGCTTGCAGCATTTGAGCACGACCAGGAAGGTCACTAAGGACTAGAGTGTTTGATAAAGCCACCATGTGCAAGTGTATGTAACTTCCATGGATTCTTGGTGGGTGTTGTTCCTGTTCTCGATCTAAAAACATTCCTGATCTTTGCAGTGATGATGTGAAGAGGCTGTTGGCCGCCTTGACAAAGGAAAAGGGACAGCTGGGTTTGGAGAATGCTTTCTCCACCTACTCCTCAGACTGGGGGTCAAATCCCAGCAAGCAAAAGGTGAAGCAAACTGTCGTGGCCATCGAGACGGACTACATTTTCCTGATTCCAACACAAACCGCCCTTTATCTTCATGCTGAAAAGGCAACGTAAGGAAAGGTTCTGCAGGTTGTTCTTCATATTTCATACATGTTTTCAAACCAAACGCTGACGTCTCATTATGTCCTTCACTAAAGAACTGGTCGTACCTACTCCTACCTTTTCTCTGAGCCTAACCGTATGGGTGGCCTCATTGCACTCTACCCCCTGTGGATGGGCGCTGACCACGCTGACGACCTACAGTATGTGTTCGGAAAACCTTTTACCACACCGCTGGGATACTGGCCTCGTCACAGAGATGTCTCCAGCTACATGATTGCATACTGGACCAACTTTGCCAAAACTGGGTAAAAATCAACCAAAAGAAGCAAAACAAAAAAAAGTTTTGTTAAACACTGACGTATTTTTATTTTTTTACAGAGACCCTAACAGTGGAGATCTGAAAGTCCCTGTTGCCTGGCCAAAATTCCAAAACACAGACCACAAGTTTTTGGAGATCAACGCCAGAACGAGCACTGAATCTGTGCAGGAGATGTTGAGGTTGCGCTACGTGCATTTCTGGGCCAGTGTCTTTCCCAAACTTCCTTCACTGAAGTAAACTTGTAGACCCGAGGAACAAATGCAAAATAAAGTCTGATCTAGAACGTTCCCGCCTTTTATTGTGTCTTTGCACGGGCTGCAGCCAACCAGCTCTCTCTTTCATATATTTATCACTCATATATGAAAAACAAGCAGATCCCTAACCTCTTTTATGAAGGTCGGTGCAGTGGTTTTACAGGAAGATGACTGAACTCCTCCTCAGTCAGACAGTAAGAGTCTGGTTCAACCAAATCCACGGCGGCTGATTTGACCACAGAAATGTGAACGGCGGCTCATTTTACTGCAGTCAATGCGAAGATAGCATCTTCTCTTCTCCAGAAGCTGAACTAGACACGCTAGCCGGACCAGATGAGGGTTTAGTGCATGTGCAGCAGAAAGAAGATGATTGATAAAAAACAGAGTGTTCTATGGTAACCTCTCTCGACAATCAGGAGTGAGATTGTGCTTCAGCATTTCTTTCTAGAAAAAATGATTTTTTTTTGGATAGAATCTCTTGTCAGCTCAGTTGCTGTAGTTTGAGGAGTTCTCCATTCTCCATCACCCTGTGCCGAGTGCTTTCAGCATGAACCACAGCGTACATCACTAACACAAATGTGTCTCGACTCCAATCTTTGCTGCTTTCTAACTACAGCTGAGTGAAGCCCTAAAGGCTTTGGTTTGGAAGAGAATTTTTATCCCTCCATCTTCTCAGTCTTTCCTTTAAACTCTCTGAGATAAAATCAAGAATAATCCAGTTTTGGCCTAATATAAGGTGCTCAATAAGTAATACCTGAAGAAGTTGCGGCTTCACTGGTTAGATTTTAGTAAACCAGACCAATGGCTGCAGTTCTGAAACCAGTTTGTTCCTGTAGCTCGCAGAAGTGAAGCTTTTATGAGCTTTTGTAAAGTTAAAAAAAACATATACTAAAGAAAAAAAAGACAGTCCTCTTTGGTCTTTATTCAGTTGTCTCTCTAATCCAAACATCTGTGAAATTAAACACTGTGTACAGGACATTCACTGAGTTTTTCACAAACTCTCTTACTCATTGTGAGCAGTGTGTCTCTGAGATCAGAACTAAGCCAATTTGAGGAGATTTTTACTGTTATTGCCACATATTCTCATTACCAACTCGTCACATGTTGATGCTTAGGTAAGGACCCTCCGTGTCACTTTTTGACGTTTTGGGTGTCCTCAAGTCGTCGTTTCTCGACGTGCTGGCTATTCTCATTAAATCACGGGTCCCCAACCTCCGGGCTGTGAACCAGAACTGGCCCAGTACCTGTACCCTCACCGGTGTCAGACGCGGTACCAGGCGTGAACCAAATAAAGTACCGGACGCGAAGCAGGTCGAGTTAAGGCTAGGGTACCGGGACTGGGTAAGGGTACCAGTGCTGGACGCGTCCTCAGGACCAGCGGGCATCCGGTTCCACATCCGGTACCGCATCACGAGGGTTGCGGACCCAATTGATTTTACCAACAGCCGGCGCATCAAAAAATGATGAGTTGGGACACCTAAAATGTCAAAAAGTGGTACAAAAAGAGCCTCAACCAAACGTTAATATGTGAGGACTCGGGGATGAGAATGTGATGGCAACTAATATTTCTATGGTAAATTATTATATATTTTTACTGACATGATGTCATCACACATTAAGTCTTTCTTTAAAACCCATTTGGTGTAAAGCTCGTCCTCATGAACTTGTTCACTAAATTTGCAAATAACTAAATCACATAATAAAATTCATTTAGCAACTGTTTTAATCATTCAAAAATAAAACAAACAAAAACAACATTTTATTAAAACTATAATATCAAGAAAAGAAGAGATCGTCCCAAAAACAAATGTATGTTTGTTTAGATGTATGGATCTTCTTCACCATCAATAAATTATATAAAAATGTCCTTGTTTAAATTGGGACCTTAAATTGAGTCAGATCTGTCAAGTTTTGAGTGAAAACAATAATTTAAGAAAATTATTGTTGACTTATCATAAACATTCTTCTTGGGCTTAAGAGAAGAAAAGAAAAAGAAAAGTTTTTATGCTCTTATTATTTTATTTAGCAAAAAACAAATAATATGGAGCACATTGGAACCCAGATGTGTTCAAGCAAACACCAACTCTTCATTTTGAGGTAACTTCTGGGAGATCAGGCAGGTAACTGGTCCAGAAATACACATAACCCAACCTCAGCATGTCTTGCACTGAAGCACTGTTTATGTTTCCATTAAGCTCCAAGAACTTGTGGTCTGCGTTGGTAAATGCCGGCCAAGTCACTGGGACGCTCAGCCCTCCACTGTTTGGATCTCTGTAAATATGACCAGAAAAACACATCAATGTTTTCTTCTTAGACTCTTCTGCAATGCTTTATGGGGGTTTCTGTTTATCTTTTACCCAGTTTTGGCAAAGTTGGTCCAGTAGGCAATCATGCTCTGAGAGAGAGCTTTATCTTCAGCTCTGTAGATGAGTGGTGTGGACAAAGGTTTCCCAAACACATACTGCAGGTCATCAGTGTGGTCAGCTCCCATCCAGCTGGGGAAGGGGGGCATGAGACCGCCCATACGGTTGGGCACAGAGAAAAGGTAGGAGTAGGTCCTGCCGGTTCTTGAATGAGACCAAATAGAAAACAAAGTTACCAAACAGACGAAGCATACACCACTGACAATTTGTGCTGTAAAGGAAAGTTTCTCAGCTCAAAACTAGATGTTACGAAATGTCTGTAGTATGGTTTGATGTGTGCAGACAAAAAAGGCTGACTTTGGTCTGCCTTTCAACAGGACATTTCTGCTCCAAACCGAAGTTTGTATAGAAAGGCGCATACCTGAAGATCAGTTATTGGCCAGGAATTACAAGGGTGGGGCAAAGCAACAAGAGAAAAGATAATGGTAGTCTTACTACTCGCAATCCTTGTGGGATAGCTCACTTTGAACTTTATATTTCATTGACCAATTTTGAACATTTGCCTCAACGTCAGGTTCAAGACTTCTTACTTCTGCTTTGGTACGGCTGAGGCATGCAGCAAGACGGTTGCTAAGGAGACGACAGCTAAGAGGCTACGCTGATAAATGTTTATGACATATAGATTGCTGGGAAAACAGTGTGAGAATCAATGTGTAAATGGTAAATGGCGTATACTTTTACAGCGCTTTACTACCTTCCTTGAAGGTCCAAAGCGCAAGCAGGGCCCTCGAAGGAGGGTAGAAAGCGCTATACAAGGCTACGCCATATGACCACATTTCAATGAGTTGCTGTGTCTCATTGTTGCTCTGCTACTCTGTTTGTAACCAGTGATGCCTTGGTCCAGTTGTTCCTCTCCGAATATTCAGATTGAAGATACTCAGAGGGAACCAGAGCTCAGTCTGATTGGAGACCACCTTGAAAAATGGGTCAGCAAGCGGTCCCTGGACCGGGACCAGAGTCTGCTTCAATGCATTCAAACTGAAACTTTGTTTCGGATTATCAGAGCAAACAAACTCTGGTTAACTTTAAGCAAGCTAAAGGTGTCCAGTACACCCCAAGGTTAGCCTCTAACTCAAAAATGGGTTTATGCAAGTATACCCCTTGTTTTCCCCATGTTACACCATCACCTGTTGTAACAGTAACATCTGTCTGACAGAGGAAGCCCACAGGTCTAAAATGTTTGTTATGTTTCTGCATTGGGCAAGTAACAGAAAAAAAAGCTGACCTGTGCAAGGTCAGGCTTGAACTTTTTAAATAAAAATACTTCATGAAATGTCCTGCATGTTTTCCAAGTAACTATGTCTCTGATTAACCAAGAAACAGTGATGTCCATACAACCAGAACCTGGTCTAGATCACAAGATTCACAGTGAGGATCATAGATTTTAGTCTGGCCTTCGAGGTTTGAATTTTATGCTTATATAGTGCTGTGATTTCTGCCTCCTATCTGGACACATGTAAAGACTGAGAAATATGAAAAACATTGACTGAGAGAGGATACATCCTCGGAAGCATTAGCTTTACCGAGAGAAAAATATGTCAATACAAGTTCTCATTCTGGATAATTATCAGAAAGGATGTTGGATTGTTTTATCTTAATGTGCTTGGAAAATCCAATACCCAGGGAAATTTGGTGAAGATTGGATATTTGGCGTAATATAAATCCTCAACTTAAATAGCCAGAGTAGACATTCCAATGTATCTTTGCTTCATTACACAAAAGCATCTTCTGGTCCGGAAATGTGTCAAACTTTTCTTACGTGGCACTTCCAGCATGAAGATAAAGAGTAGTCTGTGTGGGAATCAGGAAAAGGTAGTCTGTCTCAATGGCTACAACAGTTTTCTTCACGACCTCGTTGCTGGGACTGGACCCCCAGGTTGCACTGTACGTGGCGTAAGCACCATCAAAACCCATCTGTCCCTTCTCTTTGGTCAAGGCAGCCAAGAGCCTCTTCACATCTTCACTGAAAAGAAGGAGAACTTTCAAATTGAGATCTAGATCAACGCCGACCTGCAGCATCATGCCTCTGAGAAATATACAGGGCTTACACGGGAGTCTCGAGCGCATCATCGTTGACTGAAGGAATATCCATGCCACCGTACATGCGTCCATCCATGTCATTGGTTCCAGCCAGAAAATCAATTTCTGCAGCGTTGTGAAACAAGTTATGAGGCTCATCGGGCAGGAAGTCTCCATCAACCACAGGAGACAGGACCAGGTTGTTCACAACAGGATCTGACGAAAGCAGCAGACAAAGGTTGAGTTAATGAAAATTACAAACAGCAGCCTTACTATTTTTGTATATGTGTATGCTACTATTATAAAAATAACTCTGGCATCAGTCTTTGTTTTATTCATAATTTTGTTTTTAAGCATTGTTTTCATAACTGTAGCCCAGTTTCTCCATGTGACTTACAGAACAAACTATTCACGATTAAGGGCAGAAATGTCACTGAACTGAGACAAACTAACAAATTCAACGAAGCACAACGAGTCCTATTGTATTATTCATCTTTTAGTTTGGGTAAATGTGCTAGAAACTCATGACATGTTAAGCTAGTTTCTCTGAAACTTTAATTATTTTGTTCAATTTTTCTCTCTTGGGAAGATGGAAACCAGCATGGAGTGACTTATGGCTGAAACCATAAAAATGTACCTGGATTTGTGACTTTTGCACCACAAAGAAGACCCTATGGACTTTCAGCAGGCTGATAGAAACAGGCTGAAACATTCATCTCTAATGGGACTGTTCCCAGGCCAAGGGCACTCTGCCAGGCCAAACCAAAACACTCCGCCGAAAGTGTGAAATGCAGAACTGGCTGTCATAAAAACCCACATTCCTGCCCTGTCCACGACCCTTTCTCTAGATCTCAACGCCTTGGTGAACTCTTCTTGCCCCCTTTGGCTGTGCTGTCAAAGACTGTGCGTCAACGCGTACTGCTACAAGACCCGGCCGGACGAGGGGAGCTGCTTTGTGAATCAATGTTGCTTAAATGTTGTCGTATTTTTGATTGTACTTCAATCTGTGCCATTTGTACTGCGACGCAGTTTGAAGATGCTTGATTTTTGACATCTAACCTTTACTCCCTCAAGTGTCTTTTCTGGACTTTAGCACTGCATGGTTTTAGTAGCTGGTGCCCTCCTATGGGCAACTTGTTTTTGGATGTGTTGTCCCACCCCTTGATAATTTCCCTCTTTGGGGATTAATAGAGTAGGTTGTCTTGTCAAAAACCCTAATTCTGAAGCTATGGACACACTGGGCTTCTGATATGTTCTTGAACACGCATATAGCTTATGGTGTTCACAATGGACAAGTAGGGAGGGGCCTCTTCTTCATTTTCTAATGTTTACTAGTGCACGTCTGCCACCTACAGTTGGAAGAGGAATGTTGACTTGGTGCAAATCTCATGAATTTTGCTTCAGACTTTTTCTTTCACAGCTCTATTCTGATACATGAAAGACTTATCACAGACTGTCATAGAACAGGGGCTGGACACAAATGTCAATTATTAATTTATCCTCTATAATCATTTTCCAAACGGTTGGCATTTCCATGAATTAAAAGAGACGCCATCCTGATTGGTCAAACTTCAACGTGGTTTAACTTTCAACTTTCACTGCAAGTTTTGCAGAGCCCGAAATGTTTGTAAAAACTTGGGTTTACAAAGACTTTTTACCGGAAGGAGTCACCTTGCCGAGGGCGGTTTGAAGGTAGCTTCAGAAGGTGACTCTACAACAGACCGATCCAAGAGCAAAACCTTCTTTTGTTCTGATGAAAGGCTTGAGCAGCACTCGTGGTAAAGTTTTAGAGAGTCAGAAGACAGTTGGACCTACTATCAGGAGATCCAGACATGTTGACAGTTCCCGCTACTGTCAGAGTTGCAGAGTCTACCGTCTTCAGACAGGAAACCATGTTGGAATCGATGGGGCAGTTAACTTTTCGGGCAACCTGGGGGGTTTATTTACAAAAGATGTTGTCATACATATTTACAACATTAAAACAAGTATTTTGAATTTGCAGAATGTAACCCCGGGCTCCCACGGGTAGCATTACAGCTCAGGTGCAATGCAGGAATGGTCTCTGACAGATAGCGCCCAATGGCTACGGGATGGACTGCAGCCACAGGATCTGTTGCTGACCTCGCAAAACGCCAAACTCACGTAGGTTCACGCGATAACCCACAACTTACATAGGAAGTACAGTAATCCCTCCCTGATTTGCTGCGGTTCAGCTGCGGCATTTGGCAAAATTTTGAACCCAACAAAACGGATTCGCAGACCGCAGAGGTCGAACGTGATCGTCTGGGATTTTGAGGGATTTCCTCTTGCACTTTTAAAGTGATGTAAAGGCAGCGGCGCTCAAATCGGAGGCATAACGGTGGCCGTGGGAGCTCGGGGTAACATCTACCTCCTCAGCAAACTTGCGGGGGTTTTTGCTGATTGCCCAAGGACACATTGCAACCCCACTCTGTGAGATGGCTCTCCTAATCAGCCCTTTGTTGTGAGGAGAGAGAGTCTGTGAGTTGACAGAAAAGAAATGTTAATCCTATGATCTATGAATGGATCTGGAATTTCATTTTATCTTGGTTCTCATACATAGCCATCAAGACTCTAAGGTTCACCTGTAAGCTAACACTGACTCCACCCGCGGACTCTCCAAAGATGGTGATGTTGCTGGGGTCTCCTCCAAATGACCAAATGTTTCTGTGCACCCACGCGATGGCAGCCTGCTGGTCCCACATACCATAGTTTCCTGATCAAAATCAAGTGTAGACAAAGGGTCACAGGAATACTTTTTTCTGGAACATTTGGAAAATCCAGGTGTGTAACCACAGCCCACCAGGCATATCAGAGTCTCCGGTGCTCAGGAAGCCCAGAGGTCCCAGCCGGTATCCCAGCGTCACCACAATAACATTTCCTCTGTTTGCCAGCTCCTGCCCGTCGTACAGGTAATTATTTAGGAAGTTGACACCCATTGCACCTCCTGTCGCAAAGCCACCGCCGTAGATCCAGACCATGACAGGCAGATTGGTGGATACTGTAAAAAGAAAAATAAGGTTGTTGACAAATCTATAAAAGGATGGGCTGTTTATTGTGAGATCGATCAAGAGTGATTGTTTTCAGATCTCCAGAACAGTGTTCAGTCGGTCAACCGGGCTGACGTTTCTACAGTTTGAGAACATTAGTCAGTAATGCAGTCATTAGTGAGGCGTCATTAAAATCAAACGTACCATTGTCGTGGGTGTGGAAAGTGTTTCGTGAAGCATTTGAAGGCTTCATGCACTTATGACACTTGGGTGATGCCGTCATATTCCTTATGCAGCGCTTCAGTGGTTAGTAAAGTGTACAGGGTCCTGACTGACCCGTGCACGTGATGCTTTCGATGCCTGTGGGATGTCCACACAAACTAGACTCTGAAGGTTTCATTCCCTCGTTTTTATTAGTCAGGCTGAAAGTCCAGAGTTCATAAGGGATGCGCACGGAGCATCTAATGAGCGTTCATGTCAACAAACAGTCAACATTATGTGTCTGGGAGCAAACATCAATGGTTGCTGAAAAAGTTCAAACTCAATAGGAATTTGATGAAACTGAGTTTAAATTCTGAGCATCACTGTTACCTGAGGAACCATGAGGAACCCAGATGTTGAGGTACAGACAGTCTTCACTGCCCATGGTGCCCGTCATGGTCAGATCCACCTGGAGACATCTTCTCTGGTACTTGGTGGTCTGCAGAACACCTGATCACGGAAACAGCACAACATTCATTTCTCTCTCCTAAATGTAGGCAAAGAGGCTTTCAATGAACCTTTGATATGTTTGATATTTCAACATGAAAGTCTCCATTAGTGTTCTCTGAATGACTGTTTTGACTGTAATAATGTGAAACACATTAACGTAAGTCCATCCAGTCATACATGGGTTCACCCGGTCAGATGTGCTTCAACAAAAAAAATGACCCCATCTGACCTCAAACACAAAGTAAACTTTGAACTGGTAAACAACTTCACCTGATTTCCTCAAATCTTGTATTATCTGATGAGTCTCCATCACTATTGTCTGAATGGATGAGCAAAACTTCTTTACATTTTTCTATGGTTCTCTAGATGTACAGAAATACACACACGTGCTGAAATATTTATTTAATGGTGTAAATATTTATTTCAGATGTCCTCATTTAGTCCTGCAGAGTGGACAACTGAAAGCAAGTTTTGAAAGAAAGTAAGTCTAATTTGCATAATGTTTTATCAATCTGAATATGTTCTTGCATATGCACATCTATGGAGCTAAGTTGGGGCCAAAACTATTTAAAACCCAAATAAAATAAAAGCGATGTCTGACACCTGGACTGAAATTACCGCCCTCATTGATTTTGATTGGTCCATCGTGTTAGCCCCGCCCAACACGCCACAACGGGGCGAAAGTTTTGAAACGGAAATTTTCAGATTCAAAAACAAAAAAAAAATTGAAAAAGAAAAAAAAATGTTGGAAACTGAAAAGAAAGTTTTGAAATTTAAAAAGCAGAAAACATTTAAGTTTATTTTATAGCAACATGTTTTGGACATCTTTACATTTTT
Source organism: Oryzias javanicus (assembly GCA_003999625.1). Lineage (NCBI taxonomy): Eukaryota > Metazoa > Chordata > Actinopteri > Beloniformes > Adrianichthyidae > Oryzias > Oryzias javanicus. Next base: position 999,902 of record CM012448.1, read on the forward strand.
TTTTTTTTTTTTGGCCAAACACCAAAATTTATGTTCAATTTGTTTTATTTGGGTTCCAAATGCGTTCCAATTTAGTTCCATAAACATCATGATGTGGATAAAACAGTTTTTAAATAACACTTCTTATTTAGAAATGAAGATCCCGACAAGCTGAAATCCTGAATTAATATCCTTTGATGTGTTTGTTCTTATTTTTTTAGCAGATTTTTACCGTCAGAAACATCTTTAGAAAGTGTGAAAAACAGAGGACTGAGGGGAGAAAGTTACAGCTGTGGTTATGCTCACGAGATACACGTATTACAGGAAAGTTCTGGTGAGGGTACCCACCGTCCCAGCCGGGGTGGCGTTTGGGCTTCTCAAACCTTGCAGGTATATCAGCAAAAGGAATCCCCCTAAAGACGTCCACATAGCGATTGTTTTCCAGGAGGATGTTTTGTCCCTCCACCAGCCCTCCCTCGGTGCTCACAATCCCGAGCTAGAATCACATACAAAAAAGAAAAAACTTATTTTCCTGAAAAATGATTTATAATACAGACAATTATTGTTGTTTACAAATCAAATCCTGATATGAGATTTCAAGAAAGTGTAAACATTTTTATTATAACTCCAATATACTACAACCAAAATTTGGTTGTTTTGGCTTTTTTTTTTTTTTTTTTTTACTTTTTTTTAACTTTTTTTTTTTTACACAATTCCCTGAACATATAAACAGACATTTACATATTTTTGATTTGACAAATCGGCTTTGGTTGAAACTCACGGAGGTGGCAGAAACCGTCTGCAGGAACACAGCGAATGCAGCCAAAATCCTGAACATCGTGACCAAAAGCTGTGAGGCGTCGACAGTCGGTGCATCCTTTTAAAGGAGACTGCAGGCTGAACAACATCTGACCAAGCGGGCAGTCCGTGTTTGCTTTTCTCACTCCTAATTTAATACCAACCATGTCTGGCTCCCTGCTTGCTCCTCGATTCTCTAAATCAGCCAGATTCTTAAAGGCAGACTGTTCAACTGTTATTACACGCAGAGGCCGAAAAACGTTTGGTGACACTTTTTATTGATTCCAGAAATGGAAATATGGACAAGGTTGATTTGTTGGCAGTGAAGTCAGCACCATCTGGACTCTTTGGGTTTTGAAGAAGAGCCAGCTTTTGGTCTTATCAACTCTGTGCCGAATCCAGCCAAAAAGGTAGCATGTGAAACTGGCAGATGCAGTGACCTTGCAGAACCAGACATGTGATAGGCTAATCATTTGCCTACAAAATCTTTAATTAAAGATTCCAAATTTTCAACACGACAAATTCTCATCAGTCTAAAATGTAAAAAACTAAAAGTAAGAGCTTCCTTTTGATGGATTCATCATATGGAAGCAACAACTTTGCAGGATTGACGTTTAAGTGAAGCTTTGCTTCTGTGCTGTGAAGAAAAAGGATCAGTGTGTAGTTTTGTGCATCTCTGTGTAAAGATTAGTGATTTCATCTTTATGTTTTTTTTCATGCTTTGCAATCATGTTCTTTTAGGATTCATATTTCCCAAGTTTCATTTCATACTCTGCTTTTTCTGTTTAAAAATTCAATTTAAGAGCCAGTTCTGCTGGCTTTTACGGCCATATCACGGCTGGAGCACGGAAAAAATTGTCATTGCCATGGTTCAGACGTTGCTAGCAGTGGACTGGTTGTGCAACGGCCGAGATTTGACTGCGGAATCGACATGCATGCACGCGGAAGCGAGTTTGGGCTGCCGTTACACGCGGAAAACATTGAACAACATTGAACTGCACAATAATTTAGACCGCAGGTGACTGCACGTGGTACCAGTGCAACAGCAGTGCAACAGCAGTGCCAGTGCGAGATTGGGCCGTGGAGCAAACGCTGGGACACGCTCTTGGACGCTGTCATTTCGCATTCGTGCACGGCCATTTCCCCGGCCAGTCTGCATTTGTATCACTGCTTGCAGCGTCTATTTAGCGGCTGAGCGCAGACAAATTGATTTTGTTGCGTTTATTCCACGTTTGTAAAACATACAACCTCGTTCGTACCGCTCCTGCTTCACTGCTGTATCGCGATGCCTTGGATCTATACAAAAAACTGATTATGCCGATCTCTCGTCAGTTGGAGTCTAGGTTTCATGGGGCACACGTGAGCCCCAGCGCAGGGATGTTCTTAATTTTATATTAGAAGACTAACAAATCGTCTTGTACAGCTCCATCATGCTGTTGCCCGGAGGAAAAGACGAAGAAGAAGGAGGCCTTGGACCTGGCCTTCCTGGGAGCCTTCTTCTTTGGCGAGCCCTTTTTCTTAGGCAGCGTAAAATGCAATAAATCCAAATAAATTCAAACTAAACGCAAAATCCAATAATGCTGAGGGAAGTTGTTGTCTTGAAATCCAAAGAGAAGTGTGATAATCAACTTTTCCGCTTTTAAAGGCGAGGAGTTGCCGCATTACAGCAGACGACGCGCTGTTCTTACTCGTGATTAGGCGGTGGAGTGGTCATTTTGCGTCCGCGCTAAACCGTGATTGGGCAGTGGAACCGTTGGGATTAGACGTGATGCAGCAGCGCTAACTTGGCAACAAAATATCACGTCTGCGCGTGTGTGAACCCCTTGTTGGTGTTACCCGTGTTGGAGTCGGGCTTAAGCTGTATCTGTATCACTGCTATTCCACAAACATGCAGTCATCAATCAATTCTGACCAAAAGTTAGCGCGTGTGGCAGATTTACTAAATTTTTTTACCCTCCTGTGGGACTGGGGCTTTACCCTCACGATAACTGAGTCTAGTTTTCAGTCCGACTCAGTCAAGTTATCTGATTGTTTTACTGTTTCGATTAGTCAGTTTTTAGATTTCTGTTGTGTCAGTCTTGGTTCTGTAAATTTGTGGCACTAGCCGATATTCTGGATTTGGGTTCTCTTATGCTGGTTGGCTCACAGAAAAGGTTCCCATACTATCTTTTTGGGCTGAACCCAGCCAGGTCTCTTTGAGAGAGGCTCAGTTACTAAGTTCTTGCCTGCAAGTCCAAACCTCAGACTGTGTTTCTTGGTGGGAAGATGTTCCAGCGGTGTAATGCCTTTTTTCACACAGATGCAATTCGTGTGGCAGGGGCGTCAAGTTTCCATGTTAAGTAAATGTACAGATGTGATCTGAGGTCCAATATGGCGACTCTGCAGTTATTTTTGTCCTGAACTGCTGGGATGGATCACAGAACACCCATTCAGAACAAAGTTGAAGTAGATTATTTTCATCTCAGACTTGAATATTCACAGCAGAAACAACAACCAGCATCAACATAAACTGTAACATTGCAGCGTTTTTAGTTCCTTCCTCCAGGCTGAAACTCACCTGATTTGGCTCATCATCAAAGTCTGCAGCCTGAGAATGATAGTCAATAAAGTCAGGTGTGTTTGAGCAGGTCAACATGGAAAAATGCAGGAATTTGGCCCTGAGGATCAACTCTAGGAAACTCTGATAGAGAATATTTAGAATCTTAGTCAATTGTTGTCATTATTATTATTATTTTTTTAATTGAATATATCTGCTAAAAGGCTGCAGTTTAGTCTTTTTTATCAGGCAGGAGACTTACATGCTGTTCAGTAACAATCAGAACAAAGTTGACTGGACCTGAAACAACAGAACCACCAAGACTTGAGACCTTCAGTGACTGATAAACAGTGACTCAAAGATACATGTCCAGTTCAAATTGTGAGTTTTCATTTTCTTGGAAAAGAGTCGCCGTCCTCAGGCAGACAGATGTTACACAGAAACTGAATTCCAATGCTTTTTAGGAGTCAAACGCCAGCGGTCCAGGCCAACCACAGCGAAGCAGCTCACGATGATAAGATGCTTCGGAAAAAGGGGTGGGTCAACGGTTTTCGGAGCCAAATTGACTAAGCAAAAGTTATGACAGGAACAAAAAAGACAGAAAATCACACGATTGGTGTTAAGAGAAATAAAACCTGTAATGAATCAGAACTTCTGACTGTTCAGCAGGAAAAAATAAAAGGCAATGAGTGTGAGTTTTGATCTGGCTTCAAATGGACCTCAACTGATCTGCTGCGATGCCATTCTGAGCTCTAACTTCAGCAAACAATCGTTTTCATTGGTAGAGGAATGATTAAGATGCCTACATGTGAGGATGGAACAACCAGATATAAACATCCTCATTTCTCTTTATGAATCTCTCATTTTAGGATCTTATTTTAGAAAAAAAAAGAAAACTTTATTGTTTCCATTTCTAATCAGATGTCAGTTTATCTTTTAAATTCCCCTGTGGCAATTTTTTTCTATTTAAAAAAAAAATGTTCTCAATAGTGTTTTAATCATGATTATGAAGTTTTTAACCAAAATTTACGTATTTACGGAAAGTTTGATTGACAGAGATTTAAAAGGAGAAACACTCGGAAATGCAAAAGCAAAATGATTTCTTATTACATTTGTTGTCTTTCATAAGAAAAATACCACACACATGTTAAAAACTCAAAAAACTGGATTTTCATCAGAGGGGGATTTTAAATTATTATCAGTTTTTCAGACAAGACAGGATGAGGAATTCTCTCTCCAACAGTTTCATTGTGGTTGAATCTGTCATAATCTATAATTATTCATATAAGACTCAAAGCAGAAACGACAGAGATCATCATCATGTCATTCATCATTTCTACAAGAATCTGCAGAGCTGCTCTGCTTTATGCTGCAGTCTCCTCCATACACAGTAAACATCTCTGTGATAATGATCATTAAAAGTGGAATTCAAAACCTAAATAATGGCACCGCCTATGACCTTCATGAATGTTCACATGTGACAACTTTCCAGAGTTGTTGTGATTAAACTTCCAGTTCACATCAAATGACCCCAAAGCGTTTGTGTGTTTGCACAGTTGTCCAGCTCGCCTCGCATGTCTCAAAAGTCCATGCAGATTTTTTAAAGACCTGCACTGTAAAAGTCTCGTGTCCTCTCCAACACCAACTAACTTCATGTTCACTTTCTCTGAATTTGGTCTTCCTCTATGTCTCTGTTCTGGTATCTCCAACCTCAACCTCTTTTTTACCAACATCATCTCTCTTCCTCCTGGTCACTCCCAAAGAGAATCTCAGCATCTTCAGCTCTGTTCCACACTCTTCTACACCTTTTCTTTCATTCTTGATGACACTATTTATCACACCTAAAACTTTCCTTTATCAACCTGCTTGAACACACCTCTTCACCTCTTTCTTTCCATCACTCACTTTTGTCCTGGACCCAAGGTCTCCACCTTCTTCACCTCTGTTCCCTGTGAAATCAGAAAACCTCCACCTCTCTAGCTCTCTTTCCACCAGATCTCTCTCACTATAGATCACAATGTCATCTGCAAACATGATCCACAGATTCCTGTCCAACCTCATGTCAGTCTGTCAGTCACCATGAAAACAAGGAGCTCAAAGCAGATCCTTGATGCATCCCACCTTCATTTCATTTCCCTTTTCTTTACCTACAGAACTAACCACTGTCTTTCAGATGTCCTCATTCTATCCACAGCTCCTCTCTGGATTCTGTCAGCCTTTATCCAGATCTAAAGACCCAAAGCAGCTCCCTCTGAAATTCTGTTCTTTCCCAAAAAACATCATGCAACTATAACATTTGTGGTTCTTTCCATGAAATTAAACTGTTCACTTCTGACCTCCGTCTTCCACTTTTATATTTGTGTGGCTCAAATTTTCTCTTTAGTTTCTTTAAGTCTGTTTCTCTTCCACCTAAATTTATCCACTGAACCATTGGTGAGCAACAGAAATATGGTATGAACATCCAGCTTTGAAGAAATTTGTGGGAAAAATGCAGACACTTTCTCTGAGATAAGTGGACATCAGCCACATGCAAGAGCTTCAGATATCTCTAGAACCCCCTCCCCAACCAGAGACTCTCCAGAGGCTGCACTGGCTCAAAAACCAACAAAGTCCACATTGCCACACCGTCCCGCTGTCTAAGACCTTCATGGTCCCTAGTCTCAGCACCATGGAAGAGCAGCTGAAAGCTCTGCCCCAAACTCTGGAACTCACTAACCCGACATCAGAAAACTTTCCATCTTGAAAAGACAAAAACGCAAGGATATTTTGAATATATTTTATTGGGCGTCTGACACGGTCTGGTTGCCGGCGGCGTCTGACACGGTCTGGTTGCCGGCGGCGTCTGACACGGTCTGGTTGCCGGCGGCGTCTGACACGGTCTGGTTGCCGGCGGCGTCTGACACGGTCTGGTTGCCGGCGGCGTCTGACACGGTCTGGTTGCCGGCGTCTGACACGGTCTGGTTGCCGGCGGCGTCTGACACGGTCTGGTTGCCGGCGGCGTCTGACACGGTCTGGTTGCCGGCGGCGTCTGACACGGTCTGGTTGCCGGCGGCGTCTGACACGGTCTGGTTGCCGGCGGCGTCTGACACGGTCTGGTTGCCGGCGGCGTCTGACACGGTCTGGTTGCCGGCGGCGTCTGACACGGTCTGGTTGCCGGCGGCGTCTGACACGGTCTGGTTGCCGGCGGCGTCTGACACGGTCTGGTTGCCGGCGGCGTCTGACACGGTCTGGTTGCCGGCGGCGTCTGACACGGTCTGGTTGCCGGCGGCGTCTGACACGGTCTGGTTGCCGGCGGCGTCTGACACGGTCTGGTTGCCGGCGGCGTCTGACACGGTCTGGTTGCCGGCGGCGTCTGACACGGTCTGGTTGCCGGCGGCGTCTGACACGGTCTGGTTGCCGGCGGCGTCTGACACGGTCTGGTTGCCGGCGGCGTCTGACACGGTCTGGTTGCCGCGGCGTCTGACACGGTCTGGTTGCCGGCGGCGTCTGACACGGTCTGGTTGCCGGCGGCGTCTGACACGGTCTGGTTGCCGGCGGCGTCTGACACGGTCTGGTTGCCGGCGGCGTCTGACACGGTCTGGTTGCCGGCGGCGTCTGACACGGTCTGGTTGCCGGCGCGTCTGACACGGTCTGGTTGCCGGCGGCGTCTGACACGGTCTGGTTGCCGGCGGCGTCTGACACGGTCTGGTTGCCGGCGGCGTCTGACACGGTCTGGTTGCCGGCGGCGTCTGACACGGTCTGGTTGCCGGCGGCGTCTGACACGGTCTGGTTGCCGGCGGCGTCTGACACGGTCTGGTTGCCGGCGGCGTCTGACACGGTCTGGTTGCCGGCGGCGTCTGACACGGTCTGGTTGCCGGCGGCGTCTGACACGGTCTGGTTGCCGGCGGCGTCTGACACGGTCTGGTTGCCGGCGGCGTCTGACACAGTCTGGTCTACCTCGTTGGTTTCCATTTTTACTGAAAGAAAAGAAGTGAATTACCTTTAAGTTTTTACATGGTGTCCAGCATTAAAGTTAAAGATTTGGACTTTATTTAAAGTTTTTCTTCTCACCTTCATTCACTTTATTCACACTGGAATCCACTGACTGCAGAAGACCAAGGGTTTTCCTAAAAGAGATTCCTGAGGATGGGGTATAAAAGAACAGAATTAATGCAAGACTCCAGCATAAATTAACAAGAGTAATTTTTACCATTTTCTGTCCTCTGTATTTCATCATCAGGATTCTGGCTTTTTCTCTCAACCGGCAAACCTGAAGCTTTTAAAAGACATTTTTAATAAATAAAGTAGCACCACCACCACCATCATCATCACCACCACCACCACCACCACCACAATCCCCTTCTGTGACTGAAGGTTTAAGTTATGATAATAAAAATTAAAAAGAACTCACCATTGCCAAAGCAAACAGCCAGAATGACAAGGACCAAAACTGACTCAGCTCCCATCTTGTCAGACACTGAATGAGAACTCAAACAACAAGAGGAGCTTAAAAAAGTTCCTCCTGCAGGAGACACAGCTGCTGTTCATTACATCTAATTGTCTTTCAGATTAACTTGACACAAACTTTGGTTTACACACCAGTAGGTGGCGGTAATGCGCCTAAATGCTGTGTGCCATCAACCATAAATCTACACAAAAAGTAGAACTTTGATTGACAGTAGTGCTGTCAATTGATTTAGAAGAATTATCAGATTAATCACACTTTTGGAGTTTTACTCAAAAAGTAGTTTTGTAGTTGTTCAGAATCAAAGCTCTAAATGAGAGAATAGGATAATAACAAGGAGGATGTTTTTCAAGACTCAATTTTATTTTGAAAGGAACTTGAACGTGATGGTGTCAGGTTAGAATAAATCAAAGCTGTTATATAGCCTATTGAAAAACATAACACTGTTAGAGATTAATTATTGTGAATGAAAGTTAAATGATATACAATAAACGAACCAATGACCACAAGAAAAAAAAAAATAGTTTTGTCAGTAAAAAACTGGACCAAATGGTTCTTTAGAGGCTACAGATCTCTGTTTTAGATTTTACAACAATAACATGGTTCAATGTACACATATACACATTTATACATATACACAATGAATATGCTGGCAGAGAAAACACTTCTGTCAAACTTTAATATATTGTCCACACATGTGAAATGAAGTTACAATTTATATTTCAAAATAATTCAGACTCAGTTATTGGTGGGAAATCTGAATTTGAATTATCCTGATCAAGAGCAGCCCATCAATCCTTCCTGTGATTATTTCCAGGAATAAATGAATAAACTCCATGTTGGCTTCTCAAAAGTCTCTTTGAAATGAATGGATCCAAAAGATTTTGCTCCCAAAGAAGAGTCATTAATCATATCTCTAGTTGCCAAGAACGCTGGATTTCAAAGACATTATTGGTGATTTTATATGTGAGAAGGCTGGACTTTTGAGCTTTGGGGGAACAGAGTTGAGTAAATATCATAATATTAAAAGGTTAGAAAAAAAGCTTGACATTCTCATTTGCTTTTTATTCATAAAGTTTTATCAAAACTTTATATAAACATTTATTTTGATGGCACTTTTTTTTTAGCTGAGGTTTTGTCAATCTCCAATGATTATAAATGAAAAATTGTGTTTCTTATTCAAGAATCAGTTTTGCTGTAAATATATGAAACAAAATAAATTCTATTGGATTCAGTTCTTCCCAAACTGTACATGTCAGTTGTCATGATATTTTGTCACAAAGATGATGATAGTGAGAAATAGCATCTTATACCATGGTCCGGCTGAACACGTGAGTATGATTGGCTGCTGGGTGTGGATTAAAAAGTGATAAACCACAGTGATAATGCACACCTAAAAAAGAAGTTCCGGTCAAACAGCCCAAACGTACTGTATTACTGCACAGGCTTCAGTAAAACATATTTTTTCTTCATCATCTGGACAAAACAAGCAGTAAGAGATGAACTTTCTCTGTGAACTGATGCTTTATTAAACCTATTGTGATTTATATCATTTTTCTTTTGTGAGGTATAGAAGGACATATAGACAAATTAGTCCACCATCCACCCCATAATGTTAGTTTTTTTTTGTTTTTTTCTGTTATTCTCCTTCTTTTAAGACATCAGTCAGCCCTTTTGCCAAATTTTAGAAGCCTTTGTGGCTCACGAGTGGAAAAGTTTTCCCACTCCAACACTAACTTTGTGTGCTTATGATGTTTTTCTTGTTCTTATCTCGACAATCTCATCTGAAGAGGAAACACGTGACTGAGTATGATCATGCTGAAGAGAGAGCTTTGTCTAGCTAAGCTAACATTAGCGCTAATAGAAAACAAGTTCTGCCGCAGCAGTTTTACGTGTTTAAATGGATCGTGTGCGGCTGTCATTAATGAACTGTTTGGAGATAAACCAGAAGATCTGCAGCAGATCCGTGTTTACAGAACCTCCCTGTCTGTACAGTGAACGTTTCAGAATCAGCGCTCTTTGAACCAAACGCAGAGAGTGCGGTGAGGAACATGAATTTATACTGGAAATGAACCGCTCAGCCGAGGATTGATTCATGTTCCAGAAAGCAATCATGTTTTCTGAAACAGACGGAGAGGCTGTGTGGAGAAAAGAAAGTTCAGTGCATCGTCTTGTGGGGTCCAAATGACCCCAATTCAAAGACATTCAAAGAGCACGGATGTCTTAGGGTTTTTGGTGGCAAAGACACACGCCACCTCTGGGAAGATTCCTGTTCCATTCCTTCATACTCATCAAGTGGAGAACAAAATGCAGTGAGAAAAACAGGTAAGAACAAAATATTTAGAAAGCCACCAATTATGCAAGTTCCCTCACTAAAAAGATGAGAAAGTTCTGTTATTTTCATCAACTATGTGAGACAAAGTGACAGAAAAATAATACATAACATCACATTGTCTGATTTTTAAAGAATTTATTTGTAAATTATGGTGGAAAATAAATAGTCATTAACAAAATGTCATCTCAATAGTATGTTATAACCCCTTTGTTGATAATGACAGCAGTCAAACATTTTCTGTAAATCTTCACACGGTTTTCACAAACTGTTGCTGGTATTTTGGTCCATTCCTCCATGCAGATCTCCTCTAGAGCAGTGATGCTTTGTGGGAAACACAGACTTTCAACTCCCTCCAAAGATTTTCTATGGGAGTGAGATCTCCCGATCCACTCCTGGATCATCCAGATGCTCTTTTGACGGGCCAGCACATGTCCTGGCTTTAGCAGGGGGACACGTCTGCCACTGCAGGGTTTGAGTCCCTGCATAGAGGCGTAGTGTGAAACTGATGGAAGCCTTTGTCACTTTGGTCCCAGCTCTCTGTAGGTCATTCACTAGACCCCCCCTGTGGGGTTTTGCTCACTGTTCTTGAGATCATTTTGACCCCACAGGGTCAAAACCCCAGATTGATGGAGATTATCAGAGGTCTTGTATGACTTCCATTTCCTAATAATGGTAAATGGCACACACATGTAAAGCGCTTTTCTACCTTCCTTGAAGGCCAAAAGCATTCTGCAGTCACAGTCTCATTCACACCCACTGATGACGGCTTGACCTCACCACTCTTCTCGACTCCCGCCCCCCCCCATCCTGTGTTACTTTAGCACCCTGGTTTGGTTTTGCTTCATCATCCTAGCTGCTGTTTCTATGAATTTATTTGCATGCTGTCAGCAACATATGTGAGAGAACACGGATCTCGGTTGCAAAGACACGTTCTGAACCAGGGATGCCCAAATGCAGGCCTCAAGGGCTGGTGTCCTACATGTCTTTTGACCCCCCAGCCATTGAAGCTCCTTATTGGCCAACCACACCTGATCCAGGTCATCAGCAGCAGATGAGGCAGGGATTCTCGGGACTTTAGACACCCCTGCTCTAAAGAAATTAAAAGTGATGTTGGCAGTAAACCAGGACACGCGGGACCGCCACAGAGGCCCCCCACGCCCGAGAGCAGGAAGGCACAGAGAGTGCAGACCCCCGGCCAGCCAGAACAGCAATCCCCCCACCACGCCCGGAGGGCCAGCACAAGGCCCCATCCCCGGAGGGCCCCCCAACCCCAGAGGGGCAGTCCACCACCACCCAGCAGCGCCGAGCATCCCCCCGCCCCACCCCAGGCACGAGCCAGGGCCCCCCCAGGGTGACCCGCTTCTATGCTCCAGACATCCACCTGGGGGGCAACAGATTGGCCAAGCCTGGTCCAGGGGGGAGCCAGGAAGGGGCCGCCCACCCCCGCCCAGCAGAGAGACACCCAAGAGGAACGAGGGTCCCAGAGGAATGATGTTAACAAGGCCTGACCAGGCACACCCACTGATGGAATTTTGGAGAGGCCCATTTCTCGAGAGCCGGGACCGGAACCCGAACCAGCGAGACCTGGACACCCCACGGCTCCGATGTAGTTTGATCCCCTGTAAAATCTCGGAGACCCCTCTCCCAGCGTGGAGAGGAGGCCGCCGAACCCGGGAGACCGGCACCCAAGAGACAGGACCACCAGGCCGAGGGTCCCCATCTCCCCCCGCCAGGGATGGGGTCTTGTAATAAGACACTACGCTATTGATGCAGTTAAAATAGCAACCATTTCTATAGGAATCAATAAATATGTATCTGTACACACGTTTCTGTACGTGTGGTTGAAGTTTTTGGCTTCCTCATGAAAATACTGCAATCTTCTGTGGTTCTTTAGGTGTGAACAGGGTTAGTAGTAGCCTAAACTCATTTCCTGTTAAGGAAACTGTGCTTCATTTAAAACCCACCACCCTAAGGTGTTGCTTACAGATAAGTTTTAGAAACGTATCTGTTTATAAGACTCCTGAACTACAGACAAACTCTTACTTCCTACATGAAGATCTTTTGAAGAAACCTCTTCAATATTCTGGTAAGATGGATTTTCTTATTCTTTCAGAACTTCTAGACCAAATGGAAGAATTAAACAAATATTATGCATGTCTTCAAGCATTTTTGAAATGATCTTACTATTTGCTAGAACCCCCCAAGGATTTTTCAGAGATACGAAGATGAACCTGTTGGCTTTCGCTCAGCTGTCTTTACTGTTCTGTTGGACTTCTGTTTGTCTGGATGAGGTGAGTTTGTTTTTGTAATCTATGTGTATACTTGTTTGACTATTTTGACTAACTTTCCCTAATGACTTTTTAACAAAGCGTGTTTGTCTTTTCTTCCTTTTTTTTGACACAGATATATCTGAAGACTGTTCTTTTGATTTAGAATATTAATATTTGTTGTTCTTCCCTTCTAGATTGGCTTCATGACTGAAACAAGCTTCCCCCTAAACATAGAAGATCATTCTGTCGATGACATGTACTCTGGCTGCAGGACCATGACCATTATAATCGTCATTTTTAAGTTCCTAAAACAAGAATTCAAAAATTTCTCTAGTGTTTGGAAAAAAGCAGAAGAGTGTGCAAATGAAAACAGAGAAAACGAGATGTTGACCAAGATTCACAGACAAGCAATCTGTGTTTACACTTCAAGTCGTAATAACTTTTACAAAGATTTTAACAAAGCTGTCAGGACCCGGAGAACGGACTATGGCGGCTCTTTCCCCTATCATTTCCTTCATTTCTGGCTCACAGATGCTGTCCAAATTCTCAACGAAGAAAAGAAGTGTTATACAACTTACCGTCGATCCCCAGAAATATTTACAGGTCAAGCAGGTGAACGGATTCGCTTTGGCGGTTTTGCATCCAGCTCTAAACTATCAAACTTGACCGATTTTGGTAAAGAAACTTGCTTTCAAATTACAACATGTCTGGGTGCATATTTGAGAGACTTCTCATATTTTGAAGAGGAAGAGGAGGTGCTCATACCTCCATATGAAGTGTTTGTTATATCCGAGATAGACACAAGTGGAGATTATATCTCTGATTGTAAAACTGTTTACGATTTGCAGTATGCAGGTGTCCAAAGCGATCTTAACTGCTACCTGGTCAAGAATGATACCTCTGATAATTGAAGGAGGAAAACAAACGCTGAGCTCAATTTTAGAAGAATCTTTAGAAGGTAATTTGTTACTCTTCAAGTTCAAATGTCTTTTTATCCTAGTGTGAAGCTTTTGTTATGGTTTTTGCAAAGCAATGCTTTTGTGTGCGGAACTTGTTTCAAATAAAGGTATTTTCAATCTTCAACAGGACTGCTGTCATGTGGTATTTAAGTGTATTTGTTTGGATAGTAACACTTTTCAATAGAAACCATAAAAGGTTTGTAAGGAGGATACAAACTTTTTTAAAAATGTTAATAGCTGAAACTTTATCTATGGTTACAAAATGTTCTAATAATGGTCATTTTTGGCAGTAGCGGTCCGTGTACTTCAGATTTGAGCCTTCAGTTCTCCTCTGCCAAAACCATCCTCTTTAATATGAACTATTTTAAGTTTCTAAGTCCATTCTGTTATATATGAATGTTTTATGGAGCAATTCCATCATAAATGGATCATTTAAATAGACTGAACATATTGTAAAACCAAATTCCACATGTGAAAGTCATCTCCCACTGCAACAAACATCTGACACTAGGAGCATTTTTATTTACAGCAAATCCAACTTGTATAAAGATGAACTGCATCCAATGAGGGAAGTCCAGGAGTGCAGCGACAGATTTCCCTCCAAAATCCTGCATCTGAGACAGAGTGCTGCGTTGAGCTGGAGAGGGATTCATTTAATTTTTAAATTAATTTAATTTTTTACAGTAATTTGTCCACTGGTCTGACATTATACATCATTTGAATCCTTTAAATACTTGCAGAACGTTTTTTGGGTGCTCCTGAAATTTCTGGGGGGTCAATGAGGGTTATAAACTAGTTTTTCATGGTCTTGAAACCTTTTGTCTGGGAAATGTTCAAAATCCTGCCGTGAAGCTGCTGGCACAAAAAGACACTGCAGCTTAATCGTTCAGTTCGGTGATGCGTTCAGTGGCAGCGCAGAAGTTCTCATACTGGTCCCCATGTCACTCAGTCACACAACTCAGTTATCCTTCTCTGAACAGCTGGGAGGTTGTAAGTGGTGGACACATCCTTTGCTTGTAGAGACAAACTCTAGCTCCAGGGTTGGCTGGCCTTGGATTCAAATTTTTCAAGAAACTATGGTGGTAAATTTCCACCATATCAAACTCCAAGTGCGCCATTAACATACCCCAGGGACGCAAGGAATGTCCCATGGGCGCAGGACAGTCACGCCTGCGCCCTCGTGAAACCTCTTCTCCGTATTTGTGGGAGTATTATGCCAGGTTCACACTGGATGTGGATGCGTCACTTCATGGTGCGTCCAGTGTTAACCAAGCTGAGTGCGTGACACGAGAGAAGCTCCTCGCATGCACAGCACAGCTCATAAAGTAGTTGAGAAATACTTTAGCACGTACCGTGTCCATGCTGTTGTCAGACCACAACAGAAACACCAATAGGCATTAGCAGAAAGGCTGCAACTTTTGGGGTGAGTTGACAAGTTGTGAAGTAAATCGAGTGGTGAGTAAGGAAGTGTCTGCAGTTAACATACAAGACATACTGAAGCAGGGCAGAAATCCAGCAAGAGAATGGCCTTACACAAAGCACGATGACCAAGGCCTAGAGACTAATCATAAAGAAAGGCCAAGCAAGTCTTTAGATCTATAAACCAAAAATTCAGGTGTGTCAAATTTGTCAGTTCTGTGATGTCACCAATGTGAATTTGACTAGAGTGGCAACCTGTTAAAGTCAGATTCCATAAATAGCAGACAATTTACTTGTTGCCAAGGGTTTAGCCATTAATGCCTCCAGTAAAGTTTAATTTGAGGGAAGCCAGCTGTGCTTTAGTATAACCACCCTTCCATTGAAGGAAAAACCCTTGTAAGTAGACGAACACTGCAAGGACGTTAGAATCCATTTTATTCGGTCTGGTTGCTGGCGCCGTCGGACACGGTCTGGTTGCTGGCGCCGTCGGACACGGTCTGGTTGCTGGCGCCGTCGGACACGGTCTGGTTGCTGGCGCCGTCGGACACGGTCTGGTTGCTGGCGCCGTCGGACACGGTCTGGTTGCTGGCGCCGTCGGACACGGTCTGGTTGCTGGCGCCGTCGGACACGGTCTGGTTGCTGGCGCCGTCGGACACGGTCTGGTGCTGGCGCCGTCGGACACGGTCTGGTTGCTGGCGCCGTCGGACACGGTCTGGTTGCTGGCGCCGTCGGACACGTCTGGTTGCTGGCGCCGTCGGACACGGTCTGGTTGCTGGCGCCGTCGGACACGGTCTGGTTGCTGCGCCGTCGGACACGGTCTGGTTGCTGGCGCCGTCGACACGGTCTGGTTGCTGGCGCCGTCGGACACGGTCTGGTTGCTGGCGCCGTCGGACACGGTCTGGTTGCTGGCGCCGTCGGACACCGGTCTGGTTGCTGGCGCCGTCGGACACGGTCTGGTTGCTGGCGCCGTCGGACACGGTCTGGTTGCTGGCGCCGTCGGACACGGTCTGGTTGCTGGCGCCGTCGGACACGGTCTGGTTGCTGGCGCCGTCGGACACGGTCTGGTTGCTGGCGCCGTCGGACACGGTCTGGTTGCTGGCGCCGTCGGACACGGTCTGGTTGCTGGCGCCGTCGGACACGGTCTGGTTGCTGGCGCCGTCGGACACGGTCTGGTTGCTGGCGCCGTCGGACACGGTCTGGTTGCTGGCGCCGTCGGACACGGTCTGGTTGCTGGCGCCGTCGGACACGGTCTGGTTGCTGGCGCCGTCGGACACGGTCTGGTTGCTGGCGCCGTCGGACACGGTCTGGTTGCTGGCGCCGTCGGACACGGTCTGGTTGCTGGCGCCGTCGGACACGGTCTGGTTGCTGGCGCCGTCGGACACGGTCTGGTTGCTGGCGCCGTCGGACACGGTCTGGTTGCTGGCGCCGTCGGACACGGTCTGGTTGCTGGCGCCGTCGGACACGGTCTGGTTGCTGGCGCCGTCGGACACGGTCTGGTTGCTGGCGCCGTCGGACACGGTCTGGTTGCTGGCGCCGTCGGACACGGTCTGGTTGCTGGCGCCGTCGGACACGGTCTGGTTGCTGCGCCGTCGGACACGGTCTGGTTGCTGGCGCCGTCGGACACGGTCTGGTTGCTGGCGCCGTCGGACACGGTCTGGTTGCTGGCGCCGTCGGACACGGTCTGGTTGCTGGCGCCGTCGGACACGGTCTGGTTGCTGGCGCCGTCGGACACGGTCTGGTTGCTGGCGCCGTCGGACACGGTCTGGTTGCTGGCGCCGTCGGACACGGTCTGGTTGCTGGCGCCGTCGGACACGGTCTGGTTGCTGGCGCCGTCGGACACGGTCTGGTTGCTGGCGCCGTCGGACACGGTCTGGTTGCTGGCGCCGTCGGACACGGTCTGGTTGCTGGCGCCGTCGGACACGGTCTGGTTGCTGGCGCCGTCGGACACGGTCTGGTTGCTGGCGCCGTCGGACACGGTCTGGTTGCTGGCGCCGTCGGACACGGTCTGGTTGCTGGCGCCGTCGGACACGGTCTGGTTGCTGGCGCCGTCGGACACGGTCTGGTTGCTGGCGCCGTCGGACACGGTCTGGTTGCTGGCGCCGTCGGACACGGTCTGGTTGCTGGCGCCGTCGGACACGGTCTGGTTGCTGGCGCCGTCGGACACGGTCTGGTTGCTGGCGCCGTCGGACACGGTCTGGTTGCTGGCGCCGTCGGACACGGTCTGGTTGCTGGCGCCGTCGGACACGGTCTGGTTGCTGGCGCCGTCGGACACGGTCTGGTTGCTGGCGCCGTCGGACACGGTCTGGTTGCTGCGCCGTCGGACACGGTCTGGTTGCTGGCGCCGTCGGACACGGTCTGGTTGCTGGCGCCGTCGGACACGGTCTGGTTGCTGGCGCCGTCGGACACGGTCTGGTTGCTGGCGCCGTCGGACACGGTCTGGTTGCTGGCGCCGTCGGACACGGTCTGGTTGCTGGCGCCGTCGGACACGGTCTGGTTGCTGGCGCCGTCGGACACGGTCTGGTTGCTGGCGCCGTCGGACACGGTCTGGTTGCTGGCGCCGTCGGACACGGTCTGGTTGCTGGCGCCGTCGGACACGGTCTGGTTGCTGGCGCCGTCGGACACGGTCTGGTTGCTGGCGCCGTCGGACACGGTCTGGTTGCTGGCGCCGTCGGACACGGTCTGGTTGCTGGCGCCGTCGGACACGGTCTGGTTGCTGGCGCCGTCGGACACGGTCTGGTTGCTGGCGCCGTCGGACACGGTCTGGTTGCTGGCGCCGTCGGACACGGTCTGGTTGCTGGCGCCGTCGGACACGGTCTGGTTGCTGGCGCCGTCGGACACGGTCTGGTTGCTGGCGCCGTCGGACACGGTCTGGTTGCTGGCGCCGTCGGACACGGTCTGGTTGCTGGCGCCGTCGGACACGGTCTGGTTGCTGGCGCCGTCGGACACGGTCTGGTTGCTGGCGCCGTCGGACACGGTCTGGTTGCTGGCGCCGTCGACACGGTCTGGTTGCTGGCGCCGTCGGACACGGTCTGGTTGCTGGCGCCGTCGGACACGGTCTGGTTGCTGGCGCCGTCGGACACGGTCTGGTTGCTGGCGCCGTCGGACACGGTCTGGTTGCTGGCGCCGTCGGACACGGTCTGGTTGCTGGCGCCGTCGGACACGGTCTGGTTGCTGGCGCCGTCGGACACGGTCTGGTTGCTGGCGCCGTCGGACACGGTCTGGTTGCTGGCGCCGTCGGACACGGTCTGGTTGCTGGCGCCGTCGGACACGGTCTGGTTGCTGGCGCCGTCGGACACGGTCTGGTTGCTGGCGCCGTCGGACACGGTCTGGTTGCTGGCGCCGTCGGACACGGTCTGGTTGCTGGCGCCGTCGGACACGGTCTGGTTGCTGGCGCCGTCGGACACGGTCTGGTTGCTGGCCGTCGGACACGGTCTGGTTGCTGGCGCCGTCGGACACGGTCTGGTTGCTGGCGCCGTCGGACACGGTCTGGTTGCTGGCGCCGTCGGACACGGTCTGGTTGCTGGCGCCGTCGGACACGGTCTGGTTGCTGGCGCCGTCGGACACGGTCTGGTTGCTGGCGCCGTCGGACACGGTCTGGTTGCTGGCGCCGTCGGACACGGTCTGGTTGCTGGCGCCGTCGGACACGGTCTGGTTGCTGGCGCCGTCGGACACGGTCTGGTTGCTGGCGCCGTCGGACACGGTCTGGTTGCTGGCGCCGTCGGACACGGTCTGGTTGCTGGCGCCGTCGGACACGGTCTGGTTGCTGGCGCCGTCGGACACGGTCTGGTTGCTGGCGCCGTCGGACACGGTCTGGTTGCTGGCGCCGTCGGACACGGTCTGGTTGCTGGCGCCGTCGGACACGGTCTGGTTGCTGGCGCCGTCGGACACGGTCTGGTTGCTGGCGCCGTCGGACACGGTCTGGTTGCTGGCGCCGTCGGACACGGTCTGTTGGTGCTGGCGCCGTCGGACACGGTCTGGTTGCTGGCGCCGTCGGACACGGTCTGGTTGCTGGCGCCGTCGGACACGGTCTGGTTGCTGCGCCGTCGGACACGGTCTGGTTGCTGGCGCCGTCGGACACGGTCTGGTTGCTGGCGCCGTCGGACACGGTCTGGTTGCTGGCGCCGTCGGACACGGTCTGGTTGCTGGCGCCGTCGGACACGGTCTGGTTGCTGGCGCCGTCGGACACGGTCTGGTTGCTGGCGCCGTCGGACACGGTCTGGTTGCTGGCGCCGTCGGACACGGTCTGGTTGCTGGCGCCGTCGGACACGGTCTGGTTGCTGGCGCCGTCGGACACGTCTGGTTGCTGGCGCCGTCGGACACGGTCTGGTTGCTGGCGCCGTCGGACACGGTCTGGTTGCTGGCGCCGTCGGACACGGTCTGGTTGCTGGCGCCGTCGGACACGGTCTGGTTGCTGGCGCCGTCGGACACGGTCTGGTTGCTGGCGCCGTCGGACACGGTCTGGTTGCTGGCGCCGTCGGACACGGTCTGGTTGCTGGCGGCGTCTGACACGGTCTGGTTGCCGTCACAGATCCACTTGTTAATCACAGCATTCTTATCCACCTCATTGGTTTCCAGTTGTACTATAACAAGATTTTATCCTGTTATTCAAATCATTTCATAGTTATTAATCATTTGTTTACATAGTTCAACACTCACCATCTTTTACTAGTTTTGTCAACCTGGAATCCTCAGACTGTAGAAGGTCACGGCTGCTTTTTAAAGCAAAATCTTTGAGAGGAACCAAAAACCCAAAATGAGACTCTTTCCCCCTCACACATGTTAAAAGCCTTATTTTTTAAACTCACCATTTTTAATTCCCAGCTGTTGATGCTCAACATTCTTGGTTTCTCTTGCAACAGGTGAACTCAAACCTGTTGACAGAGCACAGATTAAAAGAAGGTCAGAAAACTTCTATATTTGCTACAAAAATAAACCCATCCAAACCTCTGCTAAGGCAAACAGCCAGCACAAAAAGGGCCACCAGTGATTCAGCTCCCATCATGTCCGACTGCGAATGACAAGCCAACAGACCAGAGGAGCTTAAATCAGTTCCTCCTGTGGGTCACACAGCTGCTGCTCATCACACTGATTGAGTTTCTCCTCAGATCAGCTTGAATCAATCTCTGATGGACACAGATGTGAAGAAACCTCAGAGTGATACTTTGGCTCAATTAACTTCAAATCTGCTCTCGTCTTGGGATTTCTTGGCAGGATCTTGAAAACATCACAGTCTGTTGCATAATGAGCTTCAGTTCCACACTATAAGTTACATCAGATAATTAACATGTATAATTCAAATGAGTGTAAACACCATAAGAGTGGTTAATTGTTTTTCTACAGTGGAATGTATCATCTTTACATGTTACACTCCATGCCATCTTTAGTAAACTTGAGTGTTTTGGCTGCAATCTGAGTCCAGTTTTCCTCAGATCTGTTGCTGGACTGTCACATGTATTTTCAGTGATGATTTTTCCGTGACCATAAAGGAGATCTTCACCTTCCTTCACCAAAACGAGCCCGTACACAGGTGGAAAACATGCTAGTTTGTGGGTCTTGTTCTCTAAATAACAACCGGAGGCTAAGTCATAATAACAGAAGGTCTTGATCTTGACTGTTTATTTCGTTTACATTATATTATATGGGATACTATTTGATCAAGGAAAAAGTACATAACAAGATGTTTTTTAGCTTACGCTAATTAATTTTTTTAGCGTTTTCACCCAAAAGATTGTTTTCACCGCAGAGATGGTTCCTCCAAACACCGAAAACCACTGATGAAAGTGTAACTACAGTTAAAGATGTGTATGTGGGTGTTTTTAACATGATCTTGTTTTCTCATAGTAGAGCACACATATGAAATATTTGACAATTAAAACAGACTTTCTGAGTTTTTCTTAATTTTGTTGGATCAGAAAACCAGGATCTAGAAAATGCTCAGACTACTGATACAACTGAAATACATGTCAACCCCGTCTGAGAGATGGACGTCTATGAGCTTCTATTTCACTGCATTGAGACCGAAACAAAAAGTTACGTTTTAAAAACAAAACTTTCTAACTTGCAAATGAAAATATTAAAGGTCCATTCCAACAAAAAGGAGATTTTTGTTTTTTATTATGCTTTTGTCGGACATTGGAGGACATGTATGAAATAATTAAAAAAGAATTGAAACTGAATTTCTGAGGATTTCTATATTTAAATCAGAGCAGAAAGAAAACGCTCTGTTTAAAGTGGCTAAGTCAAAAACTTGAATGATTTATATTAAAAATAAATAGGAATACATTTTTGTCTTTGAAAATATTCAATCATGATGCACTGAAGTCTATATTCGCCAATATAGTGAGCATCACCACTTACTGGTTTTTAGCAGGGACTTCTGGGAAATTTTGTAAGGCACCGGTTTTTGAAATTGTAGACACAAAACAGTGAATGCTGGAATTGGAACAACCTAGGATGACTCTGTAAGCAAAAGTAAAATGCGCAAAAATGGGCAAAAAGGCGACAAAATGGCAACAACTAAAGCGGTCAACAAAAAAATAACAAAAATGTCTCCGCCCACAAACATGTGATATACCAGGTGGTTATCTGCTCAATCTGACCACAATCAGCACCATAATGAAAAACACAATAATATTTATTCACCTCAATATATTAAACAATAGATTGATTCATGACTACTACAAGATTCACTCCGATTAGTGGGTGTGAAAGTCTTGATTTGTAACTCATATATTACCTTTTTTGTATGAGTAAAAAAATATAAAAATTTAAAAAATACAAAATATAAATACAAATCTTTGTGTGGCCATAAGAGGTGATTTCTTCATAACTTTTTAAAGATTTTGTTGTGTAATTAGTTTCAAGCTGTTGTAATTTTAATTTGTGCATGTGTAAATTCTATTTTGTATTTTTTTGAATTTCATAATTTTTGTTCTTATGCAGATAATGTATTATATGATTTACAAATCAAGAATTACGCACACACAAATCAAGAATCAGGCACGGATAAATGGGGTTGATACTTATTTCTCTCCATATTTACTCTCCATTTTGCCTCTTTGGCTGAGGAAAAACATTTTTTTAATCATTTAAAAATAAGTCACAAGCTATGTTTTGAATCCACAATTAAATTTTAGTTAGTTAGATCCATAAACTTCTGGTTCTTAAAACAGTAAAATGAACCGTATCATGTATCTGCTGACACTACGCTCAGATTTAAATCGAGCGTAGAAATAAAAAATGCTACAAAAATATCAAGTTTTAAAAACAACATTAAAAACAGTATAATCAATGACTATAAAACTATTTAGTACAAATAGCAATTAGTTGACCCCGAGATATGGTGTTCATTTCATACTGGTTGATGTTGTAATTATAAAATTTAGTTTTTTCCTTTATAAATCTTTTCTTATTGCATATTAAATCAGCTGAATGCTTTGAATTGTTCTTTTTATTTTATTGATTTATTGATTGATTTGTTAAAAAGGGCAGAAAAAACAAGTTTTTCTGCTTTCTGTCCCCTTTTCATTTTTTTTCTTTATTTTCATTATGTTTGAGTTTATAACTCAAATTTATATTGTATGTTTTTCCTATTAATGAATAAATTGAAATAAAAGAAGAAAAAAAACTACGCTAAATCACTGAGCTTTTGTGAGCGAGAAATCCTCTGCAGCAAAATATTTGATAAAAGTTTGATTTCCTGAGTTAAAATTAAAATAAATTGGAAGCACATGTTATCTTATGCTATACAGCAGTATTTTTAATTTATGTCCAAAAGGGGACAGAATTCAAATAAAGTTCAAACAGAAAATAGTATCTTGAAAGCAAAGAAAATGACTTAGAAAGCAAACATTTACTTCTTTGATGGTTTTGTTTTTAAATTAAAACATTTGTTATAAGATTGTTATAGGAAATAAGAAATCTTATTATCAAAGCTTTGACTTTCTCTCTCATTTTAGTGCCACAAATAGTTCTTCATATCCAGGAACAGTTTGGAAAACGGATGAATGGAATCTGGGATTTTTCTCTCTGCTATACTCATTCTGACCACCAGGTGTCAGGCTTTCACCTTTTTGAAATGGCAGCAGTGGTGGTTGAGGGGAGACAGTTGGACCTTGAATCCAGAACATTCTGCTCTGTAAAACTTCAGGATTCCAGGTGTGGATACTCCTCACCGACCTGCTGCTGCTGATCTAACAGCTCAGGTGTGCCTTACCTGGGATTTAGAGCAAACATGCAGCAAACATTACAGTTTGTATCATAATCTCATTTGAAAAAGATCCTATAAATACACTGATATTCTGCATCAACATGATTATGTTTGCTCATAAATGACATAGCAATAGTGAAGATTAGTGAACTGAATCATGAGACTGAGGTGAAGATTCACAGCAGGCCACGCCCCCTGTGTCATTCTGACTGGCAGGCCAATCTTTCTGTAGAATTCATGCAATTTCCCATCGATATTACACAATAAAGTCCTTCCCTGCAGTAGATTTCTTTCTTTTCTAAGTAATTGGGAGGTTTCAGAGATAATAATTAACAGAAGTAAGAATGTAAAGAGTAGAACGTGAAGCCTTTCTTTCATTCTGTCGTTCATTAGTCTCTATTCTATCTTCGTTTAACTTTATTATGTCTTTGAAGTCTTTTGGTTAAATCTTTTTTTTTTTCTTTGCTTCATTTTTTTACGTAATTCTGTTTGTTTCTTGAGCTGCTTGTGTAACTGACTCTCAGATCCAAAAAAGGCCACATTTGACTGTTTTTTTTTTTTTTACTGTTGACATCATGTTTTGTCTGATGGATTGAGCCAGAGTAAATCTAGACTTCTGTTTGTCCTGCGCCACAACTCTATTCCATATCCTGGGTCATAACACAAAAAGGCAAACGTCTAAAAAATCAGGGATTAGAATTAAGGAGAACAACTTGAGTTTATGTGAGGCACAAATCTTGCTCCATTCATGTTTTGATCTATTTTAAAAGCATTCCCTGAAGCTTTTTTTAATTACTGTATAATTATGTCATTTCTGGACAAAATAATTTAAAAAAAAACCTGTGTGGTTTTCTAGGACAGGGCCCCCAAACTTTTTCTTATGAGGGCCACAAATCAGTTTTTCTTCTCTGATTTAGGCCGGGGCTAACAGAAAAAGTGTTTGAGTCACAGCCTAAACGGAAACATTTATGTATTTCCAAAAAGCCACACAGTCAATGTTTTATGTATTAATTTCTGTTAATCTTCGCATAAAAATAAACTAAACTATTTAAAAAATGAGACCAATAAATAGTCTAATCTGCCCCGTCATGGTTCAGGCTGCAGAAGGGTGGAAAATAAAGTCTCTGATAGTGTTTGGGGAGGCGGGCCGTAGTTTGGGGACCCCTGTTCTTGGACAGAGCGCCAGGAGTTCATTTGGGCTGGGTAACTGGCACAGAGTAACCCCGCTGCCCTTCCCCCCCTTGTTGCTGAGAGCTCTCTGTCTACACCAGATGGGCCAAAATCCAAAACACACCTTAGGTCACAGGCTGAACAGGAGAAACATTTATTGAACACAATAAAACTACATTTTTAAAACTGTAATTGTTAACATTTAAACAGGCAGCATTATTACTCCAGAATAAATCAACTTAAATAACTTTCACGGTTGAGCTGATCCATGTGGAGGGGCCGTGAATTGTACCTTGTTTGGAACCATGTTTTAATCACCCATTGGTGTCAGAGGTGAAGACAGACTCCTGGTGATTTTGATCTTTTAGGTTTGCTTTTATTTTTCTGGCATTTTCTATCGTGTTTTCTTTTCTGTCTTCTTGATCATTCCATCTTTGTAGCTGATTTATCCTCTCAGTGAGTCTAAATTCCTCCTTTTTTTGGTGGTTTTCAGGCTACCTGATTGTGAATCTGCTGCATTTTTGATTTTTTTTTTTTAAACACGCTCGAGGAGATCGTTTTCCCAGAAAAACCCAACTGTAGACTTCCAAAAAAGGTTTGTGTTCAGAAGAAGTGCAATAACTCCTGCTGTTATTATGAAACATGGATGATCAAATGAGAGTTTCAAATCTACCTAAACGTGGGATTGTATTTGTGAAATGTCAGTCTTTCATGTTGAACATTATTGCAACAAGGGAGGATCCTTGTTGCACAACCAGAAATTTGCGTGTGTCTGCTGTGACTCCGAGAAGAGGTAACTGATAAGACTTTTATTGAAAAAATGTTTCCTGATAAGAAGAAGCTTTCAGATATTGAGTAAGAGATTTCACTGGAAATGGATTCCTCTGCAATACCAACATATTCATTTTCTCAAATCATGCATGAAAAATCTAACAAATTATTCTATGAATAATCTCAAAATGAAAAATATTGTCAAATTTGGGCTTTTTGTCCAGTTTTGGTTGTGAAGAAACTATTGTAGTTTTCTAGGTGGGACTCGTTTTCTGACCTCCTTGTTGAATTTGGCTTCACTTGAGGCCTTTCTGGTTGTATCATCAGTTGAATCAAAACAAAATCCCTGTATTTTTATGGTAGGAACAGAGACCAACAATCAGTGAAGTCAATATATCCAAACACTCAATAAAATACAGTCAGACTCGCTGAAACCACCAAATCAAAAGTTCTGGGGTTTTTTTTTTTAAAGAAAAAGATGCTTAAGTGTTAAATGGGGCATACCATGAAAAAAAACAACTTTTTGAGCTTTTTAGTGCATTTATTGTTCATTCTCTCTATAAAGAACCCAAAATGGTATTTAGATTTCTGTGTAATCCACAAACCTGAGCTCTCAATACTAGCCCCTCATATCAAGAGTACACAGCTGCAGGTAAACATGGTGGATCAACATGGTGGACAGACGCGATGGAGCCATGGATGTCCAGCAGAATGGTCATGAGTTGTGGAAGTTCTGTTTACTTTATACAGTCCTTTTACTGGGGATTTTATTCTACATGAGTGTATTTTGTGTTTTGGGATCTTTCATATATAGTTATTGTGTTTATATTTAGTCGCTGAGTCTGTAAATCCATTTAATCTAAACAGCGGGAGTTGGTGATTCGGATATTGATAATTCATGTAGAGAAGATGGTCGAGCCGGGGCGGGATTAAGTTCGCTTCCTTCCACTTTCTTTCAAGTGATCTACTTGTGATTCATTATGTAATATGTTACTTCATGTATTATAACCTGATAGCTTGAAATAAACCATTTCATTCATTCATTCATTCATTCATCTCAAAATGGGGAGGGAGGGTGGGGGTTCAGGGATCTCTTAATAGAAGTTTTACTTTTATGTTATTTATGTAAGATAATGAATTTTAATTTGCACATTTATTTTCTCTGCTTACATTTACAAATGAGAGTAACTTGAAATGAGTCATGATTCAAAAAAACTGCATCTATTTTTTCTGTTGATATGTTGTTGTTGATTTTTAACTTTTATTTTACTATATATTTTTAAGGTAATTTAATTTTTTCCCCCTAAGGTGTCACTAGACAAGAAAAGTGTTAAAGATAAGCGATATAGTGATACAATAATTTCTAATTTGTAATCCAGATCAGCGGCACACCTCAAAGGAGAGCTCAGATTGCAACAGTATTTATATAAACAAGGACATGTATGTTCGGCAACAGACAAGTTAATGGCTGCTGTGTTTAAACTGGATTTAATGTAGATACATTTTTTTATTTTTTGCTTCCTTAATGTTTGTATTTATGGAAGCAAAAACGTTCAAACTGTAACCGTATACTTTGAGCTGGCACAGTGGATTTATCTCAGTATTAATTGAACATTGAATAAGAAGCTGTGGATTGTTGGTTCTTCATATCCTGGACAGAACTTGGTGAGACTCAGTCATGGTCGTCTTTAGATCAAACTCAAACTCAAACTTTATTTATTTATATAGTGCCTTTTCTTCGGCCGAAACACAAGGCGCTTAACATAAAAGCAAATAAAATACATATTAAAAACACAAAAAACACAGTGTTTAAAAACAAACTTACACAAAGACACAAAACAAACGTCCCTCTCTCCCCAGTCCCCCCACCCCACCCCCCAAGTCCCCCCAATAAGACCCTTGTCAATAAAACTGAACAAAGCTATAAAAATTGCAGATGTAACAAAACAATCTGGCTTTGTACGACTGTGTAGAAACGATATTACGAGGATCCCCTTATTCAAGAACCCGCCTGACCACAGGGGGCATCGCCGCTGCGCCCGCCCAGCATGGGGCAGCGCTGGACCGGCTCTACCGAGCTGGACCCCAGCCGCCCCAAAGAGAACAGGCACCGCAGCAATAGCTCCCCGCCGCAGGCGAAGCCCCAGAACAGAGAATCCCCGTGAGGAAAACACTGGATTTTAAAACAAATAAAAAGCACTAAAAGAAGATAAAAATAAAAAAGAATCCATAAAAAATAAATAAATATAGTAATAAAAACAGATAAAAAAAGCAGATAAAGCAGATAAAAATAGTCATAAAATAACTATAAAATGATTCTTATAGAAGTAAAAAAAAAAAAGAGAAGATAAAATGCAATCACTAGAAAAGTCATGTAAAAGCAGAATTAAAAAGGTGGGTCTTGAGCCTCTTCTTAAAAACCTCTACGGTCTCTGCGGCCCTGAGGTTCTCCGGCAGGCTGTTCCAGAGGCGAGGACCGTAATGATGAAACGAAGCCTCACCATGTGTTTTGGTCCTCACCTTAGGAACAACTAACAGGCCGGTGCCGGAAGACCTCAGGGTCCGCGAGGGTTCATACTTTAAAAGCAAATCACTTAAATAAGAAGACCATAAAAACATTTATAAACCATTAAAAGAACTTTAAAATCAATCCTGAAACGCACAGGGAGCCAATGCAGCCATTTTAAAACTGTTGTAATGTGTTCCCGCCCCCTGGTCCTCGTCAGAACTCGTGCTGCTGAGTTCTGAAGAAGTTGTAGATTTGACAGAGACTTTTGAGGTAAACCAGAGAGCAGGGCATTACAATAATCTAACCGACTAAAAATAAAAGCATGCATCAGCGCCTCTGTACTGACAAGAGAGAGGAATGGGCGGACTCTGGCAATGTTTTTAAGATGGTAAAATCCTGTCTTAACGACATTTTTAATGTGAGGAATAAAATTCAGCTCAGAGTCTAAAAGAACGCCCAGGTTTCTCACGCAGTGAGAAGGTTTAAAATTCTGAAGATATGGTAAAATCCTCTCTCTCTTGTCTTCAGGAACAATGATTAAAACTTCTGTTTTGTCCTGGTTGAGTTTAAGGAAGTTTTCTGCCATCCATGATTTTATATCTAAGATGCAATTTAAAAGAGTGTTTATAGGTCCATAGTCATCAGGAGACACGGCGATGTAAAGCTGAGTATCATCAGCGTAGCTGTGAAAGTTAACGCCGTGTCTCCTGATGACTTCCCCAAGATGGCAACATTATAAATAAAAAGAATGGGACCTAAAATTGACCCTTGGGGAACCCCACAACTTATTTTATGGATTCTAGAGGAGCATGTATCCAAACTTACATAAAAATGTCGATCAGTTAGATAAGAATGAAACCAGTTAAAAACAGTTCCTGAGAGGCCAACCCGACTCTTAAGTCTTTCTAATAAAATCTGGTGATCAGTGCTACTAGAAGACAAAAACCACATATTCAAATGAAACTAAAACTTCTTATTATTTTTTAATCACATTGATGGTAAATACATCTCAATTGCATTAAAAATGTACCCTCCAAATAAACGATTTCAATGCTCCAGCTTTCATTTTCAGCTGAATCAAGAAGCATTTTGAACACAGTGAAACTTGCTGTAAATAGTGTGACAGGTGAAAGTTTTGGGCCCAACAACTGATCTCTGCTGAGTTTATGTCACTGAGCAGAAAGTTAGCGTTAGCACTGCATTTTCTAGCTGGGCTTTCTCTGGTCTGTGCGGCAAAGAATAAAGCTCAACATTGACGGCACGGATTTTGGAAATTATGTACGAACCCACTTTCACTTTCTTACCAAAATAAAAAAGTGACCGACAACTAGGGTTGGGCACCGAAGTTCAGTTCCAAGTAGGAACCGTTATGATTTGCGCGGTTCTACCGAAACCGAAAGATGCGGCTGCAAACGGTGCCGGATTTCGGTTCCAAATTTCATTGAAGTTTCATTTGTCTGTGGACATGTCAATCACTTGTACTCCCTTCTGATTTTTTACGATTCAGCCTATCTATTTACTTTCTTGTGTTCGTGGGCGGGCTCATATAAAACCGCCAACAGCGCATCTAAAATGCATGAAAGCAAGTGGGGGAGTGTCACTTTGAGATGGTCGGCTTCCGCAACGTCGGTGGGCGGGACTTTCGCTGTGAATAGTGGAGTTTCCGCAATTTTTAAACAACGCTGGAGCCCCATCCCAAAATGAAACAATGAATCGTTTCCTCCTTGTTGGGCTGCTAATAGCAGAAAGCTCGGCTCGGCTCCGCCCACCACCACAGCGGGTCGTCATCATCTGCTGCGCTTTGCAGCCGTGTGATTGACATTTATCTTCCGCCTTATTTTATTGAAATAAAATATTGCTTTTGCCCAAAAACAACTGCAAATAAATGCCACATTCCTGATTTAATTTAATAAAATGTCAGGCTAAAATTTCAAGGACGTTTAAGTTTATTTAAGACGGAGTTTTATATTATGCTTTACATTACGTGCGCACAGCTGCACGGCAGGAGGGAGTCTGCGCTTGTTTGAAGCCGTTCTGCTTTGGATTTAGGAAGATAAAGGCATTATTTTTTATTACTGAAGTACCGCAATAAGCACCGAAAGGGAACCGAAACCGAAACCAAAGAACCGCGGTAGCACCGGAACCGCATCAGATCCCATCAGTGCCCAACCCTACCGACAACAAGATTTTGCCTCGAAGGCTCTAAAAGTAGCTACGTGCTACTTTGCTAGCACAGCATCTTGGCCGCTCATATAACGTGTTGCACACATGAATTTCCATCACATTGGTTGACTGTAAATACGTTCGAATGACATCGTGCATGTTTTAAAACATGAAGCATTAATAAAAACGAACATCGAAGACCCAACTAGCATGCTACATGCTAGCTTTAGCTCATACTTCACAATTCCCATCCGGAGTTCTCTCTCGGATTTACTGTCCTGTGATGATTCCTCTCCATCGGATTATTTTGTTGTCATGGTTTTTGAAGTTGATCACAAAACATTTTGTGGTTCTTTTCATACTTATTCATACCTTCTCCATTCGTCACTCTGGAAGTTTCAAAACGCCGCATGTCTGTCACGCCGTATGTGTGTAAGTGATTTCCAATCCAGTACCATATATCAGTGGCTCCAGCATATAGAAAAGGATGAGGTGACCTCAACCCCACACAGTATGCTCTTATTGCGAAAACAAGAACATGCGCCATCTCCACTAATTTTAACGACACCGTAGCCATGTAGGGTCGTTGGTGAGAGGGTGATGGGGCATCACTGTGAGCAATTAGATGTCCTGTCAAGGCCCTACTCACCAATTTTAACTGCACCCTTTAGTACACACACCTCTAACACCTCAAAATACACACTAACAAACATGCATGCATCACACTAGGAAGGTGGAACCTTTGACCTTCTGTCCCCTACCCCATCCCTGGCGGGGCTGGGAACCCTCGACCTGGTGGTCTTGTCTTTTGGGTGCCGGTCTCCCGGGCCCGGCAGCCTCTTCTCCACGCCGGGAGTGGGATCCCCGATATTTAAGATCTAAAGCAGGGGATCAAACCACATCGGAGCCTGGGGGTGTCCAGGTCTCGGTGGTGCGGATTCCGGTCCTTGTTCTGAAGAACTGGGCCTCTCCAGGAACTCCACCAGTGGATGAGCCTGGTTGGGCCTTGTTTACATCACTCCTCTGGGACCTCCGTTTCTCTTGGGTGCGCCCCTCCTCGGCGGGGGTGGGTGACCCCTTCCTATCCCCTGGACCTCCAGCGGCGGGGCGGGCGGTTGTCTGGAGCAAGGGAGTGAGTCTCCCTTGGGGGGGCCCTGACTCGTACCTGGGGTGGGGCGGGGGGATGCTCGGTGCTGCTGGATTTTGAGTTTCTGTAGAAGAAAATGGACGGTGCTGGCATTTCTACTGAACTGAAATGTGAGTTTGTGGTCAGTTATGGTACCAAGATATTTAGATTCAATAAGCACCAGAAAAGTCCACAAAAAACAGTTTCAAACCAGACTCGGGCTTTTCCAGGTGAGTGAGGCTCCATCTAGCACGGGAGGCCTCGAGGGCCGTGTCCTACATGTTTTCTAACCAACCTGCCATTGAAGCTCCTTATTGGCTAAACACACCTGATCCAGGTCATCAGCAGCAGATAAGGCAGAATTTGAGGGAAACCAGCAGGAGGCCGGCCTCGAGGACTGACTTTGGGGTAGGCATTGGTTCGTCCACCCCCCCTGCTAGCAGTACGGCCCTTCAGCTGGGCTAAAAAAAGCTTCTCAAAGATCATGTCTTGATCTTTTGGTCTTTTAATTATGATTATGCTGTTTTTGGGCATTTTTCTTTAGATGTGTTGTTTTTTAGGACATAGTTTCTGAAGTTCATTAGAAGTTCACCCTTGAGTCGTAGGTTGAAATTTTGGGGCGGAGCAACCCCGCTCCCACTTCCTCTCTCTCATCTATTTACATTCTCTCCTGTTAGCTTACAGCTCCTCACATGGTTTGAATAAAGAACAGAGCTGCCACAAACGATTATTTTAATAGTCGACAAATCACTGTTTATTTTTTCAGATTAGTCGACTAATCCGGTCATGTGAAAACAGGATATAAAGCACACATCTTGGGCCCGATCCAAATTCTCCCCTTACCCCTCCCCCTTCGTTTACCCTTGCTCCAAACAGAGGGAGAGGAAAAAATAGTGTCTAATATTTCTGACGTAACTTTCGTTCGATGATGTCATCAATAATTGTCGGTCCACTAGCTTTAGCGCTGACCTTCCAGCACTTGAACATACATAACAACAGCTGTTCATACTTTCACTCTAGTTAACTTTGGACCCCCTGTGTTTGGAGGGTGAGACTTCAACAAATAATAATCCCGGGCACGACTTCGACTTCAACTGCCACTTCAAATCAAGGGGAAGGGAGAAGGGAAGTATTCGGATCGGGCCTTAACCATCATTAGCTTTGAACTAACTAAAAACTAGATATAAAGCGTTACCTGGGATAATGCTAGTGTGAATGCTGTTAGCTGAATTTGGTTTATGAAGAAGTTAATAGCTGAAATATTAGCTAAATTCCAAATTAGCCTAAAAAAAACCTTAAAATATGCCAAAATAGTCAAAAATGCTCACACTGTGCCATTTTAACTTTCAACTTTATTCCATTTCTGACTCCATATAATATAAAGTAACGGCTAATCAACTATTAAATTAGTTTTTGACTATTTTAATAGTCGATTAGTCGACTAATGGTGACAGCCCTATTGCAGAAATACTCAGAAATTTAAATTTTTATTTTCTCCATGTATGTCCTCCATCATCAGAGGAAATGCTGGACATAAAATCTTCTTCCTTGAAATGTTTTAGTTGATGATGTGTTGAGTAGCTTTCAAGAAGTTGCTTATTCAACTTCAAGACACAAAGAAAGAAATGAAAATGATAAATGAAAATGAAACCAAACGAACAATCCCGGCTCGACCAGTCCAGATGTTTGAAACCTAAGAGCCTCGTGTGCTGACTCCTCTTCATACCTTTAAACTTGGGTTAGGATGTCAAGGTGAACACAATCGTCTCACTTGAACCACACATGCAGAGTCAGCTGGTGTGGGAGTTTGTGTTGGATGTGGCTGCAGGCGTGATTCCACCCAGACTGCAGTGGAAACCCTCAGAGCGCCTCAGGAGGAACGGTAGTTAGCTGGAAAGTTTTCTTAAGGAGGAATGTCTCTCACATAAACAGCTCAAGGGCCAAAGTTGAGCTAATTACATCGAAGTATGACACAAGTTCTGCTTCTGCTCCGGTTCCCGTCAGAGGCTCACTCCAGGACAATCACGACAGGTGGATCAAGTTTGATTATTTTCAAACCATCTACTGTGAAATATTCTTGTTTTTTAGATAATAAGAGAAAAAAAATAAAGATTAGAAAAAAATGAGTTTTACTTTTTAATTTGATGACCATTACATTTTTTTTCTTCAGCTTGTCTCAGTGCAGCAAACTGTCCAGGGTGTGAAAACAATATAGGCTCCAGCATCCCCATCACTCTGATAGGGGATCTGTTCTCTTATGACACGTGATCACAGGAGATGAATGGGGGGATCAAACTGTTGGGCACGGCGGAGGAAGTGTGATGATCAGAGCATGTTGCGCAGGATCTCTCAAAAGATGAGACAGCAGGAAGGCTCGACCCCACCCCGGTCTCCGATGCTCTGGGTGGGGCATCCGCGGGTTGATATGTCAGTCTGCGCAGATGCTGCAGACGCAGAAGAGTTTGGACCGAGCACTGGCAGCATGTCCCGGCCGACGGCTGCTGTGGTTGTGGGGCTGGCCGCAGCTGCGCTCCTCTCTCCGGACGCTGGAGAGGAGGCCGCCCTGCGCCTCTCTTGGCGCGCGGCGCAGCGGGCGCTCCTCTGCGTCGCGGGGGGTCTCCTCCTCCTCGCCCTGCACTGGCTGTACCAGCTGCTGTTCTGCCCGCTGGTGCTGCTGCGCTCGCCCGATGACGTGGGCTACCTGCCCGCGGACGGCCGCTCCAAGGCGCAGGCCGCCAACGAGGTGCGCCGCCGGAGGAAGGTGGGGAAGCTGCCCCCGGTCTACCCCAACGGCTGGTACCGGGTGCTGGACTCCTGGATGCTGGGCAGGGCCGAGGTGAAGAGCGTGTCCATGCTTGGTAGGATTCTGATTGTGTTGTTGCAGTGATGGAGAGTTTTCACTCGAACCTCTCCAACTGGTTTTTCAGGACTCTGAACTGCGTTCTTACCACATTATTCATCTCTCAGCTGACACTTGATGTTATTAGAGAAGGAAAAACACCAAACGCTCTCTCTCTATCAATTTCACTCTTCACTGTTGACTGAACAGTCTGAAGAAACGCAGTTTTAGGTTAGAAATTCAAAGAGTTTCTTAAAAATAACAGCTGAAAGTCATTTGTGTGTATTTTTTTGTTAAAAAAGGAAAAAAAAAACCTTGACAAAGTCAGGCCGCTTGACTTAAGTGAAGTAGATGTTTGACAGATAATCTGGGATTTCTTAAATTGCTTTGAGGTTGTTTCAACAACGGACCTCAAAACACTTTAGAATATAAAACTTCCCAGCACTTTAGATTCGATTTTCATGCATTTTAGCTTAACAAAAACAAAATAGTGTAAAATTTTGTGCTTTTCTTCAACAGCTTTGATGCCGTTTGAACTACTGACCTCTAAGAAATTCGGGAAAAATTCTCCCCATTGAAGACTATCGGGCTCAGCACTTTAGATTGGATTTTAATGGATTTTACTTTAAAAAAATAAAGTGTAACAGTTTGTTTTTCTTCAAAAGCTTTGATGCCGTTTGACCTACTGACCTTTAAGAACTTTACATTAATACTCCCTATTGGGGTCTATTGGGCTCAGAACTTTAGATTGGATTTTAATGCAGTTTACAAAAAAAAATGTTCATACATTGTACATTTTTGTGTTTTTTGATGCAGTTTGACCTACTGACCTCAAACTACTTTGGAATAATACTCAGAACTTTAGATAGGATTTTAATATATTCTACTTTTGTAAGCATTTTATTGTTTTTTTTTTTTGTTTTGTTTTTCTTCAATAATTTTAAAATGCATACAAAATTCCTAATCCAGTCTAAAGTGCTGATCCCGATGGTTATCATCTGGGAGTATCATTCTAACGTGGTTGTAGGTCAGGAGGTCAAACTGCCTCAAAGCAACTGAAGAACTGCACAACATTTGACACTATAAAATACCTAAAACATTTAAATGCAGTAAAATCCAATTTAAAGTGCTGAGCTGGATAGTCCTCATTTGGGAATATTGTTCTACAGTGGTTTAGGGTCAAAAGGTCAAACGGCCTCAAATCTGTTGAAGAAAAACACAAGATTTTATACTAAAAAATACGCATAAAATTCTAAATGCTTTTAAATCATATATAAAGTTCTGATTCCAATTATACCTCAGTGGGGAGTATCATTTTAAAGTGGTTTGGGGTTAATAGGTCAAACGGCCTCAAAGCTGTTGAAGAAAAACCCAAAATATCTGTTGAATATCCAAAATTCAACCAAATTCTTTGATGAAGATGCTCCTCTTCATCAGCATAGCTGTTGCCAGTGAGTGTGCAAAGGATTAATAAAGGTGAGTTTACTATCACATCAAATAACTAAAATGACAAAGTAACAAAAAAAGCACGTGGGAAATAAAATCTAAACTAAAAATTCAATAACTTCTTTTTTCAGAATTACAGTTTTTTTTAGATTCTCAGATTTATTGTGACATTTTTTGCACAAAAACTCAGACTTTTTCCTCTCGCTGCCATTCTTAACTTTCTTTCTAATCATTTTAAAAAGTGCCTGTAGAAACATGCAGATGAAGGAATGAAGACAAGATAAATGTATCCACAATTTAAGACACTAACAATCAATCAGGGGATTTATGAGATTGATCGAGAAACTTCACTAATATTTAGATTTTCAAAACAGTCTTGTTGACTACAGTTTGGAGCTGAAAGAAGTTGTGGGTTGGCGCTGACACAGCAGCAAATCTTTGCCCTGCAGCATCCAGAACCAGACGAACCGGCTCGCGCTCACCAGGGTCACTCAGGTCGTCGCGCTCTGACAGAACAGACGTGGTGAAGAAAATCACAGAAATGCTCAGCATCATCTGCAGGAGCCAGAAACACAAACAAGAGGCTAGAATGAGACTTCTGCTGTTCCATACAGCAGCTGTTGTTGCTCAGCAAGTTACAGATACACAATCGGAGTTTAAAGAATCCCAGTCTTTAGGCAGTTAGGCTCTGGGCAGATGCTGTCTTTCTCCTGGTGGGATAAACTTGGACCACATAGATGGATAAACAACAGAGTCTAGACCGGGGTGGGCAAACCTTTGAACTTGCCACAAAGTGTTATAAAATCTGAGAGTAGGGCCGGACCAGGAACAGATTATTGGAGTGTTTTAGTAATCTACCTTGTTAAAAAAAAATAGCATTAAATAAAAAAAAACCCTCCTTTAATTTTGATTAAAAACAAATATAAACATTTTAAAACAACATTTTTGAGATTTTATTCAAAACCCCAGCTTTTGCTCTTATTTTAGAGACAATTACATCAATAGGTTGATCTCCTTCAGGGAAAAAACGCAAGTTTAAAGGGTAACCAAACAAGGAAGTTGGAGGCTGACTCCACCCACAACTGAAATGTGAAAATCCAGTCAGAGGGGTGGGGCTTAGGAGCTGGAGCAGCAGATCATGACATGGGACTTAAATGGTTTGACCAATCGTAAAATTAAAATATTGTTGTTTAATTACTCTTAATTACCTTACAAAGTTATGTTTATAGAGTTTTAAAAATGGGCATTCTGCCGGCTTTTAGGAATATTTTGGCATTTACTAAGAATTTTTAGGCTATTTTGGAGTTCAGCTAATATTTCCACTACATGCTAACTGCTAATTGACCCAGGCTCACATGGCTAGCGTTAGAGCTCAGGTGCGATATGGGAGCGGTCTAGCTACAGCCCACAGCTCATATTAGCTTCAGGTTGGCTGCAGCCACAGGCTCTCTGCAGACCTCCAAAACTCCAAACTCATACATTCACGCTAATCCCCCTTCGCTGCATTTCAGCTACGTCATCTGGTGAAAATTTGAACCTAACGAAACGGATTCGTAGCGCCGCAGCAGCCTGACCGCAGACGCCAGATGTGAGCGGCTGCAGTGGGTTTTCCTCTCGCACTTTTAAAGTTACGTAAAGACTGCAGCGCTCGCATCAGAGCTTTTTAAAGTGTTTAAGGCAGTTTTGAAGTTTAGCTAATGTTAACATGTTAGTTATTTTGGCTAATTTAGGCGTTTTTCATTTTTAGGCTGTTTTGGAGTTTAGCTAATACTTCAGCTACATACTAGCTGTTTTGGCTAACCGAAGTGTTTCTTTAGCATTTTCCGCTATCAGCTTCAGTGTTTTTAGCTATCAATTTTATTATTATTCAGCTGACGGCATTCACACTAGCATTATCACAGGTAATGCTATATATCTAGTTCATAATTATGTCAAAAAGTTACGGTTTTAAAGTTTTAAATATTTAGTTTTAGAGTGTTCAATAAATGTTTATCCTTTTCGGCCCGCAACCTAAGGTGTGTTTTGGATTTCAGCCCTCTGTGCAGTGTAGTCCACAACATCATGGGGTGGAGGATGGCTGGCAAAACTGTCTGGAAAATGGCGGAACAAATATTCATTAATTTAACATCAGAAATAGGACTGTGATTGGCTGAGGAGGGGTAGGCAAACTACGGGGACGCATTAAACTATTTAATCTGTTCCGCCAACCTGAAATAAATTACACTTTTATTCTGCTGTCTTTTGTTAGATGAGTTACTACAAATAAATTGATTTTTGTTCTGGTGCAAAAAGTTATTCTGTATTTATGTGGTGTTGGAAGATTTATTGTTTTTTCTAACGTTCATGCCTGGTTTCCAGTAATTTTTTTCCATTCGCACATGAATGCAGCATTTCTCCAAATTTGCGTCTTTTTTTCTTTGATGAAAATCAACCCATTGGTGGAATTGGCATTAAAATGAGACCAAAAACCACAATTAAAAAGAAAATACAAGCAAAAAAAAACACTTAAATGTTCTGTTTTAAAGTTTTAATCCAAGTTAAAGCATGTTTTTGCCCAGATTTCATTTCACTCTTTTCTTTTACATCAAAACACTTCAGGCATCTTCTCCTGGTCAAATTTTAGAACCCTTTGTGTCCCATGAGTCAAAGAGTTTGCTCTTCCCAAGTTTAGAGTGAACGCTTAATTTATGAGTGGCGTGTGGAGTGATGCAAGAACCCAGCTTCCTCATAGGTAGATCTTCCTTACTGAAGTTACGCCAAAGCTTCTTGAAGGTTACAAATCACAGGCAAAGGAAAGGGGGTGGAGATACTTTACAGAATGATTTAAATGATCATTTAGATTTCCAGAAACAGCAGTCTTGATCTTTGCTGTTGTTTGATGTTGATCCACTAATGCAAGGTGCCCAAAGTGAGGCCAGCGGGACAAATTTGGCGCACCAAAGGTTGTCTTTAGGTCCACCAAGTCGTGGCTGCAGAAGCTGCGGAGTGTTTAGTTAAAACCATTTACCCTAACTTTACGGCTGAAATATACTTTTGGCTTCCAGGTGGCGCTGTTAGCACTTGCTTTTCCTGCTGCTATGGTTGAAACAACCCACAAGTGAATCAGTCCTGGGCTTTTTTTGTGTTAGAATTTCCCACACCCTCCCAAAAAAAAAAAAAAAAAAACAGTAATTTAGCAGCTTTTTTTTTTTAGCTAGCCAAGATTGAGCGACAAAGTCGTAAAACTAGCTCCACGTCTCTCATAAAGATCCCAGTTTGCTGTTTTCATTGGAAGAAAGTTTTTTTTTTTTAGCTTGTTCTTGTTTTTCAATTAAAAATGACCAGTGAATCCTTCCAGTTAAAGGTTTCAAAGACTAATTTTACTTAATTTTTATTCTTACCTTAATGAATAGACAATCAAAATAAATAAATTAAACCATATTCTTCATTTTACCCCTTTTAGCTCATGACATGCAATAAATAAATAAATATTGGATTTAGCCTGCGCACCGGGATCCCATTTAGCTTTTGGCCCACTGAGCAAAAAAGTTTTTGCACCCCTGGACTAAAGAGTCGATCAAATGAATTTTTGGACTGTGGGGCCTCGAGGTTCTTGAAGATCTGAACGTGAGGGAGAGGCTGCTGCAGCTCAGATCCTGATGTCTCATCCCTGAATTCTAAATCTGACTGAAACAGTCATCATGTATGCTGATGACTGGATGACTTATAATTTATATCACAACTGCATTACTTCATCTAGACTTATTACAGTAATATTGGTTTATCAATGATTCATTAACATATTAACAATATATGTCTAAAAAATGTGGATGTATCTTTATACTTATACAAGGTTTTTGAAATAATTTACTAACACTTTGTGAATGAGCTTACAACTTAAAAAAGATCTCTAAATAACTGGTTTGTAAAAAGATTATAACTTATTTTTAAATGTTTAATTGTTTATGATTAAACTATTAACATACCATTAATAAACACATTATAGGAATTCTTTAAGATGTTTTTAGCGACACATATAAGCTACTTTCTAATGCTTAATAAAGTAGGAGTGAGTCTTTATGAATGATTAATTAAGTGTAAACTCATGCTCAACTGATGCTTAACTAATGCTTCATAATGTGTAGTTATTATAAAGTGTTGACATTTTTTATACGTGTCCTTCATGAGAAAAAGGCCACAAGAACATGTTAAATA
This sequence comes from Oryzias javanicus, assembly GCA_003999625.1. Classification (NCBI taxonomy): domain Eukaryota; kingdom Metazoa; phylum Chordata; class Actinopteri; order Beloniformes; family Adrianichthyidae; genus Oryzias; species Oryzias javanicus. The sequence continues at coordinate 1,039,069 of CM012448.1, forward strand.
AAAACATTTTCATCAGTATTTAGAGGTTTTCTACTTTCAGCTGATTTTACTAACTTGTTTTAACCTCCTTAGAGTTGATTTCTCATGTTTCTGTGTCATGGTCTGCTGAGCTTCAGCTAAATCAGAGCGCAGTAGTTCCTCTGAGGACTCCCACATCACACTTCTTTCAGCTGAAGTACTGTTCTCTATTTTATAAATTATTATCATATATTTATTAGGGATTCAGTGGCCTCTGTCCCATCAGTTCTGTTCCCCTCAAGCGGGGCATTTGTCTTCTTTCTTTCTCTTCGCTCCGGCTGACATGTTCTGACGTCTGTTGAATCTGTCAGAGCAGTGTCCTGTTGTGGGCTGGGTCATGTTGCGGTTCTGTTCTGCCCCGTCACAGCGTTTGGAACAGCCGAGGTCGTGCTGACGCCGAGCTGCTGCTGCTGCTGTAGTCAAATATTGGGTGGAGATGTTCAGGTGTGGTTCCTCAATCCAGTTTGCATGTGTGTAAGGCCTGCATTGACATAAGAGCTTCATCACACCTTCACCATATAAAACCGGATTATTTTATAGATAACTAGAAAATCTCGAGATATTTAAGATCTATTTAAATATTTAAATATCCAATATCCAATATAATTGGAATCATTTAAATATCTCTATTTATATTTCCATTTAAAATCTAGTTTTTACCATTACTGCCCTCTAGTGTTCAAACAATGTGTTGAATCTGCTTTTCTAATAACTTTGACCCTTTAATTGCCTGATCAACCAAACTCCCGGGCACAATAAAAACATTGATTGTGATTATTAATTACCCTAGGACACATGTGTCAAAGTCCAGGCCCGGGGGCCGGATCCGGCCCTCCGGGTAATTCTATCCGGCCCTCTAGATCTTTTTTTTTACCGTTATTAATGGCCCGATGTTATCTTGCGCTGGTTTCTAACTTGTATAATTTTGACAAAATATATTTTTGATGGAGATTAAAAATTTGAAGTTATTTAAGGTTTAAGTTTATTTATTCTGGAATAATATTGCTGTCTTTCATTATTCATAATTATGTTAGAAAGTTTTAAAAATTGGCATTCTGATAGTTTTTTGGACTGTTTTCTAGGCTATTTTGAAGTTTAGCTAATATTTCAGCAACATGCTAGTTATTTTGGCTAACATACTTTTTTTTAGGTTTTATTAGACTAATTTGGTTTTAGATAATATTTTAGCTGTCTCTATCAGCTTCAGCGTTTTTAGTCATCGATTTCAGCATCTTCAACTATCAGCACTAGCATCTTCAGCGTGAAATTCAGCTTACAGCATTCACACCAGCATTATCTCAGGTAATGGTATATATCTAGTTCATGATTATGTTAAAAATTTACAGTTTAAAGTTTTAAAACTTCAGTTTTAGAGTGTTCAATTGAATAAATGTTTGTCCTGTTTGGCCTGCGACCTGAGGTGTGCGTTTTGGATTTCGGCCCCTTGTATGATTGAGTTTGACACTCCTGCTGTTGGCAGGAAGAATCAAACAAATTGTTTTCATTAATTTTATTTTGGTGGGGCTCTTAGAGTCAGATAGTTGCATTGATTAAGAAAAAAACCCACAAAAAAGTGCTAATAAATTAAATTTGCTGTTTAGAATTCCTGTTTTTTTTGGTTAACTTAAATAATTCTTAAAATTAAATTGAATAAAAAGACTGTAAAACTTTAAAAGTGGTCAGGCAACAACTTTGTGCTCAGCAGTGAAATTGAGTACAGCAGGTTAGAAATAGCATTAAAACGAAAAATAAAAATAACCTCAAGAAGATTTCCCCTGCAGCTCCTTTGTCTGTGTTCATGCGCCCCAGGTCAGCAGCTGGCCGTTTTTCGGGGCGAGGACGGGGTGGCCTATGTGCTGGACGCCTACTGCCCCCACCTGGGGGCCAACCTGGCAGTGGGGGGGCAGGTGTCAGGGAGCTGCCTAGAATGTCCGTTCCATGGATGGCAGTTTCGTGGAGGTGATGGGAAGTGTGTGAAGATTCCTTATTCAAAGAAAGGTATGGAGCTGATGAAGATGATGATGATGACTGTTTTCAAGCGTTTGCACTGTGAAGTTGGACTTTTGATTCTGGTTCCTGGAATATTCCATTCTGGTTCTCTGTCCTTCAGTTCCGGAGTCTGCCAAAGTGCAGTCGTGGATCTGCTGTGAGCGGAACCAGCAGGTCCTGGTATGGTTCCACTGCGACGGGAAGGAACCCGAGTGGAGTGTTCCCGAGCAGGAGGAGATCTCCGACGGCTCGTGGGTGTTCCGCGGGAGAACCGAACACTTCTTAAGCGCTCACATCGAGGTTAGTCGGGTTTTTCTTCTGTGTCTGACTCATCTGAACATGATTCACATCAACCAAACAAATTCAACTTTAGTTCATATATAATTCTTTTGCTAAAGAACCCGTCTCACCTTCAGTCACTGATCAGAAAAGTGGCTTCCCTGCAATGAATCCTGAATAAACCATCAGTTAATTACATTTTTCTAAAAGCTGAGCTGCAACTCACTTTTCTCACATAATATATCAGATCCGCTGTATTTAAAACATCAGTTTTCTGACAACTGAAGCAGCTAAAGATCCCAGACAGGAACTCTTAATGCATTGAAAGACCCACTCTAAGGAAATCATTGCTTTTGGTGTTTTTGTAGCATTTTATTTTTAATGATGGGAACAGAAAAAAAAGAAAATTGAGCTTAAAATGGCATTTTTTGGTATTTCTTTATTCAAATTGTGATGAATCAGGAGCAGATGTTTGGAAAGCTAGCAGTACATCGGGCCTCAAGCTCCCTGATTTATTCACTTGTAGACAAATAGATCCATGAACGTCTTTGTTTTCCTCATCTGAACTGGAATTTGAATCTAAACTGTATAACTGGATAACTCTGATATTGACTTTTCTGATGTCCCACTAATGGAAGGATGAGGACTCAGCCAGGAGGTCGTCAAAAAGAAGGGCGGGGCTTGTTTGACTCTGTAAAGGTCAGAGTTCAGGATCTAACCATAAGAACGAGACAAACATGGATCAATAGGAGAGTTTGGATAAAGATACTGATGAAACATCTGGATGAAACAGAAGTCAACCACTGACTTTTAACGGCTGAGGGGTTGCCGGTGACGCTTAAGCACAAAATCTTTAACATGTCGTAACTTTTCAACACGATCGACGCTCAACGAGCTTTTCTCCCTCAGAATCTGCTGACGTTGATCGTGTTAACAATTTAAAAAAAATTACAGTAAAAAATGACAACAGAGGAACAGATAAGCACAGAGTTGGTAGTGTGATGGTGGGAGGCTGAGTGCACTCCAAAAACTCAATCTTAAGAAAGTAAAAAAAAAAAAGGGTTTCATAAAAAATAGTCTTATTTTCTGTCTTTCAAGTCAAATGTTCTTATCAAGACGGTTTAAAATAATCTTACTTATATTGTCTTTGACACATGTGCTGTATATCATGTCAAATGACAGGCTGTTCAAGTAAAAAAAAAATAAATAAGACCTTAAAAACTTTCACAATTGATGACCCTTAAAAAAAAAAAAAATCTGTAACAGTTAAAAATATTTCAGGATATTTTAATGCCTCTGAGTTTCATTTTGAGCTTAAATATGTTTCTGACACACAGGAAGTTGCTGAAAATGCCGGAGATGTGGCTCACCTGTACCACCTGCATGTGCCGGGTATCGTCAGCGGCGTGGATCTGCGTTACATCAACAACAAACTCTGGGAGTTTGTGCGACACGACTGGGAGGTAAAACTCTTTTTTATCCGCAAAAACTACAATAAAAAGAAGCTTTGGTTTAATTTGTTCCATTTTTTTTGTCACATTTCATATTATATTTTGCAGCCAAAAAAAGGTTCAGCATTTTGTAAAGTACAAATAGTGACTTTTTTTTATTATAACTTTGGTGAACCTTCTTCCCTTTTCTGCTTTTACTATGAATCATAACTATGACACAGTGTACAATTAAAACACAACACAATAGAACATTTAGAATAATAAACAATTAGTTATCTGACATGTTAAAACACAAACATAATTAACGAAAACTACAGCAAAAAAAAAATTTTGCTCAAAGCCGAGGAGCCACATTTGAGGGTTTTAAAGGACCACACGTGGCTCTGGACAATCCAACCAATGTTGGACCTGTTTGACCTCAGGACGCCGCTACAGGTCAATCAGGTCACACACCACCATCCTCTGCCATCTGGCTGCACTCTCCCCAGATGATCTGTCAGATTTCTACTGCATTAATCCACACCGGATCTGGACAGAAAAGTGTTGTATTGTGCCCCCTTGTGGTTGCAGGTGATGCTAACTAAAGCATTAAACACTAAATAAATCAAAGTTTTCATCTTAGTTTTATCTGGAGTCTAAGTTACTACATTAAAATGTCAATAAATAGAGTGTAAACTAAGAATTCAGTGGAGGCTCATTTAAAGGAAAAGGTAAAAAAAAGTCCTTTTTTTTTTTTGCATTCAACTCTCTTGTTTTTCTCATATTGAATCTTTTCTTCATCTCAACACTGTATAAGCTTTCATATTTAAAAAAAATAAGCAAACAAGCATTTTTCCTTCACTTTTGCTTTGACCTTTTTCCTTATTTATCTCATAGTTACTTCATCCTGATTACAAACACTTAACTGTCTTTACTTTGTTCCTATACTTTCAGGGTGGTGTAAGATGAGAGCTTCTCTACCTGAAACAAACAAAAAAATTACAAAAAAATAAAATAAAAATTCAAATATTCTTTTTTTTATATAATGGCAAAGAGTGTGTGTAATAATGAGTGATATGATTCTCCTGTGGAGTCTGATGTGTAGACGTCTGTGTGTGTCTGCTGAAGGTGGAGTGGGAAGGAAACAAGCCCGACAAGCACTGCTCCGAGATGAGGCTGAAGCACAGCCTGACCGTGTTCGGATCTCACTGCAGTCTGCTGGATCTGAACGTGGTGGCTCGCCAGGTACAGTGCAGTCTCTGTGCTGGATCAGGACTCAAAGGGATGAAAAATCAATATGAGGAGAAATGATGCAGCAAAAATCAGTCATGAAATCTAAAGTTATTCTGAGGTTTTTGAAAAAATGTTTCTGGGAAAAAACTTTCATGTAAAAAACAAAATATCCAGGAATGTATCCATGCTAGGAGCTGCTCATGAGGAACACCTGAAAAAAAAAAAAAAAAAAAAAAAATATATATTATATATATATATTATATATATAGATAGAACTTGTTAGAGTAAATAGGCTTCACTGAATAATCTACATTATGATAACTTTGAATTTTAAAATATTTGATCATTTTTATTAAAGATTTGCCAATCTGACCTCCATGTAAGCAATCTAAACTTTCACAGTTTTATCTGAGATTTTGTCCAAACACCAACAAACACCTTGGACTGATTTTACCCTCCTTTAGCATCAACAATAATGACAATTAAAGAACTTTTCATGTAGATATTTCTATTTTCTGCATTTACCTGACCTTTATTCTTCCCTTAAATATGTCAAATTAGTATCATAGGCAAACATTACTATTACCCAGCCAGCAAGGCCAAGTGGGCAGAAAATGTGGGCCCCGATTTGGTTTGCTAGCTTGCTACAGTGGAGCTCGCTAGCACACTATGCTATCCACCGGACAGCTGGCTAGCATAGCGAGCTAACCCCATGAGTGCCCCCTTAGACCAATGTGGGCAAACACAGGTGGGACCACCTCAGAAACTGTGGACAAACCCAACCGGGGTCCACATTTTCTGCCCACTTTTAAACCACTTGACCTTGCTGGGCAGCTATCTGACACTGCAGGTACTATTTTAAATAAAGTCTGAATTTCTTCCTTTTAAATACTTCTGTGGATCTTAAAAGCATCCCAAGAAGGATTATGTTAAATATTTTGAAACACATGAGAGTAAAAAAAAGTCTACAAACTTTTAATTTAATTTAATTTAATTTAATTTAATTTAATTTAATTTAATTTAATTTAATTTAATTTAATTTAATTTAATTTAATTTAATTTAGTGCGAGATAATTGTTTTTTCTTCTGTTGAATTTCAACACTCTACTTATGAAGGTGGGTTTCTGTAGACTTTTTCCTCTGAGTGTCCCACGTGTTCATTCACAGCAGTTATTACATCTTTTTTGAGTTTGAAATCTTTTTTTTTTCCAAACCGTCCAACTTGAACCCTCTGAAATCAGCTCACCCTGATGAAGACACAATGCTGCTGCAACAAACACGCAGTTCTGTGCTGCTTCATGCTAAACTTGGCTGAAAATATTTGAAAAAATAACTTCTTTAAAGTCAGAATAGAAGCAGAGAATCAGATATTCCTTTCAGAAGGTTCTCCACAGCTGTAATGTCATGTTTTTTTTTTTTTTTTAACTGATGTTCAGCAACTTTTTACCCCTTTCAAATAAAAAAAAAACCTGAATGTTGACGCCGCTCAACCTGCTGTGATGTCACTCCTCCAGGTGGGCCCAAGTTTGGTGTTTCTGGAGTTCAAGCACAAGTTCCTGGGTCGAGGGATGATCTTTCAGTCTGTGACTCCTGTGGAGCCGCTCCTGCAGTGCGTCACTCACACCATCTACTACCAGGCCAACATCCCAGCCGTGGTGCCCAAATTCCTCCTGAGGGGGGAGTGCATTCAGGTGCAGTATGCATTCTTACCTTCAGATCTGTGATTTCCCCCCGCTGCTGATACAGGTGTTTCACTGTAGCAGAACCTGCTTCCACCTGATCCAGAGAGGACTGGAAAATAGGCGTGGGGCTGAATATGGAGGAGTTTCAGAAAAGTTAGGATGTTCGATCTGGTCTGATAATTTCATCCTGGTTTGTTCTATCGTCTTTGTTAGAATGGTTAAGAATAACTCACAAAACTAACGTAAAGACCAGATGTGTCGATCACAGAACCACAGATTCAAAACGACTCGATTAAAGCAGTCCTCTAACTGACCTTAACCTTCATCTACAGGTAAAAACTATTAAACAAACTCACTAGACTGGGGTCTCACAGTAAAAGAGACTTATTTTCTACTGATCAAAACTTTGTAAGAGCAGCAAAATCTTATTTTTAAACTACTGCTGCGCATTCATTACGATGTATTTTTCAATGACAAATAGGAATTATACTTCTTTATGGCATGAATAAAAACAGAAATGTAAAAAGATACTAGCATTTCCTCAAAATGTGAAATTATTTTTTACATTTGACAGAATCTTGCACAATTTCCTTTCAAAATAAAATGAAGCCTTGCAGCAGAAAGGATCATCCCAGTGCAGCTCTGGAATAAGGCAGTGTTTTTCAACCAGATTTTGTTGTAACAGAGTTCATTTAAACTGTGGCGTCCTCTCTCTGCAGTGAGACCCTGCTGTCACAGGGGAAGTGCTAATAGTTCTCCGAAAACGTGTTAATGAGCTGAAGAAACGCCACTTGTTCAAAAATAGAAGCTAAATAGAAGAATACTTGGAAATGATTGAAGCTTCTGATCAAACAGAAATGGGGTGGTTGTTGATAAAAAATCAAACCAACTGAAACTGTTAAAAAAAGAGAGGAAACTTTGACTGTGATCTGGAATTGCATGGATCGTGCTGACGGCTGAAAAGTTACAGTAAGTCTTGAGAATCAAATTTAAACAAAGAAAATGTCTTTGCTGATCTCTCAGAATCCTAGCTACACAGTGTGAAACCTGACCCTCTTTTATGAACACAGATCTGATTCAGGCGATGGTAAATTTATCTATTTTTAGACTTATTTGATGCGATTAAATCATTTCTTGACCATTTTTGTGACACATAGTGCAGGGATCTGCAACCTTTAACACTAAAAGAGCCATTTGGTTTGTTTCTTACAGACCAGAGAGCCACAAAGTATCAATTAATTGTTAAAAAAATTATAATAATATTTGTACTTTTTAGTCAATTAAACATTGATCTACAACCAAGCCAGTCAAATATGATGCCACCATCATTTTTTTCCCTTTAACTCTTAGATATAAACATTTTAGTGGAACCTATTTATTAATTTAAAAAAAAACCCAAAAAACCTTAAAACGTTTAGAATGAACTGAGCATTTTTATTGCCATTCCCTAAAATGTGAAGCACAAAACACATCACTCAAAATCATTTTTAATCATTTAAAATTACATTTGATCAAAATTTTAACCACTTTGGTGTAATTTACCCAAATAAAAACAAATTTGACAAACTATGGATTAAAAATACAAATTTAAAGACAATTTTTACAGAATTTCAGACTGTAAATTATTTTTTTTTTGCTGAGTTGTTTGACATGTTAGAAATCTAATCAAAAATGACTAAACTTAAATTACTAACCTGTGATATATTTAATTGTTAGCATTTTTCATTAAAGCCACAAGTTGCTGCCTTACACTGGTTAAAAACGCTTCTTTAGGATGCTGTCTGTGCTCTTAAACTAGCCCCGCCCCCCACACACGTGTAAATGTCAGATGTCAGCAGGAGTTCCTGACGGGTGACATTTAATTAATCGGCAGCACTGTTAGGACTGTTTCATGCAGCGGGACAGTGTCTGTCAGAGCCGCTTTCCTGCTCTCCGATGCTTAAAGTGGTATTTGTTTAAAATCTGAACTGCTGTGTTTTTCTCTCCCCGGACAGTTTGAGCGAGACGTGATGATCTGGAACAATAAGAAGTACATCTCCAACCCTCTCCTGGTGAAGGAGGACACCACCATTCGGAAGCATCGGCTCTGGTACAAGCAGTTCTACAGCGAAAACAGCCCTAAGTTTCAATACCAGAACGACACCCTGGACTTCTGACGGGCCGGACCGCGCCGGGTCGGGCCGGACAGGCGTCAAGAACTCCTGCAGACATGTGAACATGTGAACAAAAGTGCGGGGACTTTTGGCGGAATTTTAACACCATACTGTTCGCATGTTCCCAGGTGTCCTAAAGAAATGCTGATACATTTCAGAAGTGAGCCATCTGCGTCTGTGTCATCTCGACTTCAAGCTACTTTTTTAGGAAACTGTCTATTTGTAGACAACTCTCCAACAGACTTTACCTTTCATTTTCCTTTTTAGAGATAAAACATTTTAGCGTTGCCTTCAGGGTCAGACAGAGAGCCTGTGTTTTTGTGTTTCAGTCTGACCTCTGGGGTTCAGATTAAGGGCAGATGGGATTGTTTTTTGATGGAAATTTCCTGGTTATTCAGGAGCAAACTGATATTTATTTACCATTAGCACTATGTAGTTTATTTCCATTGTCAGCCTTCTATTATTTTATATATTTATGTTAGTATGTCTGATTTGCTGCCGAGATATTGCCATAAAAGAGACTTTTTTTGTATTTATTTATTTTTTCAAGTTGATTTTTTTGTTTGTTTTTACTTGGATGATGAACTGTTGTTTCCTGTGAAGTACACAGATCTGCTCCAGCTTCAGCCTTTATGCTGATTGTTTGTGAATAAAAAATATTCTCTGCTGATTTAAATTTCTTGATGATCATGAAACATCCTGAAAATATCATTAAGAGCATATTGGTTTGGATTAGATTAAGCGTCTGCTTCGATTATGCAGGTCCGTTCTCCTAAAATCTTCTCATTTGCCTTTTTAAATGAACGTTGTTTGAGGATTGTGTGAGCAATGGAGGACTTTTAGAAGAAAAGGGGAGGTGTGCAGTTTTTGAAAGTGGACGGGAACGTTTGTCAACAGTGTTGCTTCATGCAGAGATTAAGAACCACAGATACAATTCGTGGGACTTGTAGAGGTGCTGTCCATTTTGGGGACGCCTGGGCCCGTGGAGCTGCATCTAATAGGTCTTGCTGTCTTGCAGTCCCCTTAAATCTCCCATATTAAGGGGTGCCATGAAAATGTAACATACCATTGTTGTGTATCCTGAAGTATTTGTAAGAGTAAGTTACACACATGTATGATACTGTCATACGGTGTCCTCATGCTGCACTCCAGTCATTAGTGAGGTGTGAGTATAGTCAACTTACTCTTGTGGAAATGCTGCACACATGGAGAGTACAGGGGAGATGGGAGTGCCCTAAATACACCAGTGCATAGACACAAACTACATTGTAATTGCCTTATTTACTAAATTTTAACAGCCAGGCTGCACACTACGAGCTTCTTCAGCAGTGCACAGGTTTTAGAGGGTTTGAAATGAGAAAAATCTGAGCCTCACCTTCTCACCTCTTCCTTACTTATCCTTACACGTTGTATATGTTCACTTTTTTTTTACATAAAATGACAGACAATTAAAGAAACTTTTTATCTTCTTTTTTCATTAATATTTACTTTATTTCCAACTTGTTTAATTTTGACGTAAGATATTATTATGGAGAATAAAATATTGAAAGTTATTTAAGGTTTAAATTGATGTATTCTGGATTAAATTCCTGCATAATTTTATTCATATTTTTGTTTTATGTTTTTTTTTTAAAGTTACATTTTTAAAATTTAAAAGCTCCAATAATTTTGCTTTTTTGTATGTATTTTTTATCCTGTTAGCCACGTGACTCAAGGTGTGTTTTTGGATGTTGGTAATTGAGTTTGACATTCCTGTTCTATAAGGTAACAGGGTGAAAAGACAACACTATAATGACGTTGATATTCAGCCCATTTTCATTAAAAAAAAAAAATCTTTTTGTGCAGTATATATGGTTGAGGTTTTATTTTGAAGGGCCGCATGGCGGCGCTAAACAGGAAGTTGCAATCAAGCTAACGTTTGCCTCGTGTCTGCTAAAGACTGCTAAAGTAAAGTTAAAATTCTAAATTAATGAAAGTTTACCATATCCTATAGCACCTGGTTGATCAGGGAACAAGGTTAGTAACTATTTATGTTTTTTAAATGTATTAGCTCTTCTTTGTTTCACCTGATTTTACGTTATTAGCACATAATAATTTTGCCCAGAAGGTGGCGCTGTGATGCCAAGCTAATGCTGTGTCATAGCTTGAAATGTACTGCAATAGAATGATTCATTTTATCTTTATACAGAAAGAAACAATTTTATTGTTGAATAAGTTTGTTAAAATACAGTTGTTTGATTTTTAATGCATCAAAGGTTAAAATTGTCAAAGTACAAATATATGATGTAAAGTTTTGAAGTTTAGAAAGTAATAAATGAAATGAAAAGGTTGAAATGGTGAACAATAGCTGTAAGAAATGTAAAATGTATATATTTCTCTTTCACTCAATTCAATACACATCTCAATACATGGTCCACGAATCGATCCCTAAAGGATTCAACTAAAGTTTTGACAATACGATACAGTCCGATTCTTTTACCAAAGATGCTAAAATCTAGATATTTCTATGTTGCATTTCAACCTATAAATAATAATGCATGGCATTAGACAGACATTTATTCATTTTTACATGAAAGAAGCAAGCTTTCTGTTAGCGTCTCATGTACATGAAAAGGCAAAGAAAAAAAACAGAAAGAGAAACAGCAGTTTTCCACAAATCGATTATTTACTTTTTCATTGATTTTATACCTTTTAACCAACATATTCTTGTTCGTATCTATTATTTTCAAATGATACTGCATTTGCTCCATCAATTTTTGATATGTATCTATTTTATACATCCTTTGCGGATACTGCTGTTACTCGATTTTTCGATACGTATCTAGTATCTTTTACACCCTTACCCCGGGCTTACACTGCTAGCGTCACGGCTCTGTTGCTCACAGACTGACTGTTGATACAGGAAGCCAAACCCTCGTTCTCCAGTCATTTTAGAACACTTCTCTGTCTGCGTGTGACTCGTCAACATATAATGCATTAAGCACGGAATTTTCACGTAATGTTTACGACACGCTGAAACCGGCAAGTTCTGCAGAAATTTTGTTTTATTTTGAAAATATACCGGATGCACTTTACATTCGCTCGCGTGGTTTCTGGTCTTGAATAACCCAACTTCACAAAAAGTGCTGCAGATCAGCTGCGGCGTCCGTCAAAATTTGAAACAAACGAAACGGATTCCCAGGGCCGCAGATGCAAGAATTGGAAGTCCTGCTCGCACTTTTAAAGTTACATAAAGACACCCATCGGAGCCGTAACGCTAGCGGTGTAAGCCCGGGGTCAGTTGTGAACCATCAGTCTAAGAGACCATCTTTCAAACCGGGGATTCTACAAACACACTCTCACTCCCAACTCGTCATATTGACGTTCAGTTAAGGACGTTTACAAACTCGTTGTTTTTTGACGTGCTGGCTGTTCCCGTTAAATCCTGGTCCCCGACCTCCTGGCCACGAACCGGAACTGGTCCAGTACTTGGACGCAGAACACACCAGTACCCTAACCCAGTACCGGTACCATAGCTCGATGCCAGCCATATCCCGGGGACCAGTTGGCATGCGGTATCGTGTCAATATATTCTATTAACTAAAAGATAACAAAAAAACTATGAAATAAACTAACATACTCAAAGACTTTGAAAAATGAAAAGAAAATGAGAATGAAAAATATATTTTCTTAACAGCGTTCTTTTGGAAGTCAAGCTATATCTCTTTAGTCTCTGTAGTTCAAAGACCAGATCACATCAGACACAGTTACAGGACAGAGAGTAGGAAGAGCAGGTCTGCATGTACTGGGACTTTATGGTTCATGTTTTACCTACAGGAATTTGAACATAGTGTTTTATTTTGAAAACCAGATGGATTCTCTTGTAATATATGCTTTTTATTGAGGGAACTGAGCGTCTCATCCACTGTAAGTGTATCTGGAAGGTTTTCCTTACTCTAAGACTTGAAAAAAAAGTCTATATTGGTTGAGCCTGCAGCCTTTGCAGCTTTTAAAACTCAAACTAGAATTTTAAATGCGGTCCTGCTCTCCCTGCAGCCTGACTACTTCAGCTCTGCATCAGGACAAGGAAAGAAAGAAGGGTGGCTTCCATAATTTATGCGAGGAGTTCACACAACATAAGAAACACATCAGAGTCAGGCGGGCATCCATCTGCATGTTTCCTTCAGGCGCTTCATTGTCCCTGTCAGGACTTCTCTTTCTACCACAGCAGCAGCATTCAGGAACACAGGAAAGAGGGAATTTTACTCCTCATACTCGTATTCTTTGCATCTTCTGCTTTAATTTGAGACAGAAGCTGCATGCTGCTACAAACACACTGGATTCTATACTTGCAGGAGTGTGACATCTCTGTATTTGTGTTGAATTTGATGCATCTTACTCACATGCAGCCCTAAAAGAATACGAACTCCTGCTGCCAGGTACAAGCTCTCCGCTTCACTCCACTGGCCTTCACTCCACTGTACCGCGCCTTCACCCTACAGTAGCCAGGTTAGGCTCCAGTAACCCATGTGACCCTGGGATGGAACTTTTAATGATCTTTTGTATAATGATTAGGAATGTCCCGATCAGGTTTTTTTTCCTATCCCGATCAGGTTTTTTTGGGACCGATCTGATTTTGAGTCATTTGATTTTGTGTATCTGCCGATATCGAGTCCTGATCCGCATTTAGAACATGAACAAATTGAATAAAGAGATTTATGTTGTCCCTTCATTAACCTTATTTTATCATTAAAAAACTTAAATAGAATACTTCTGTGAAATAGCTTTAATAAACAAGTAAAAGTTAAACAAGTATAAACTAGGAAGTGATAATTAATCATGTGAGAAAGTTTAGTGACTTTAGCTTTAATATCTTTAGAGCTTTTGAACATTTTTAACCAAATGTGATTCCTGTCCTCATTTCAAATTCTCAAAAAAGAATCATGATTTTGTTTTAGCATGAATTTAATGAGTGTCTATGACTAGCTGATATCATTAGAACCATTTATTAGAAAAAAAAAGAACAATTTATTAGTTTCTTTCTTTTTTTAAAGGCTATTTGAGTTTTTTAAGCTCTTAAGAGATCACATTTTCAGTTTTATTACCACAGCAGTTCATTTTCTCAACTTGCATTTCTGTTAGATAAATAAAACAGGCATATTATAGGACAGCTTGGGTCCTATGGAGTTAAATCACGGCGCTAGCATGTAGCAGTTAGCAGCTGCTGTTTAACCGTCTGTCTGCAGCACGAAGAGCTTCACATTTAAAAGAAACAAAAACTCCTTTTGTGTTAATATACCTTTATGTTTACGTTGAGACAAACCAATAGAGAAACTTGCTGTCAGTTTAAAGCATTTTTAAAAGAGTTATTGATCCCGGAAGTCTGAATCTGTGATCTACTAGCTAGCTTGACTGATTGTTTACGTTAGCCTTTTGCTTGAGCTGCTGCCGTTTTCTGCTGCATTTTATGGCTATTATTTATGAAAGTCAAACCTTTCTGTTTGACCCTTTCTGGGTAAATCCATCCATCCATTTTCTTAACCCGCTTCGTCTCTCTCGAGGTCCCAGCTACTGTTGGACAAAGGCGTGGGACACCCTGGACAGGTCACCAGCCTGACCAACAATCATTCCCATACACACTCACACCTGGAGGCATTTTAGAGGAACAAATCAACCTATAAAGCAGGGGTGGGCAAACTACGGCCCGGGGGCCACATATGGCCCATTAAGATACTTAATCTGGCCCTCCAAATTAAAATACATTGAATCAAAAATCCTAATTATTGTTTTATTTTCATTGTATTTCTGGTTTCTTCCCATGAATGGTGTTGTTTCTCTGACGTTCGTGTGTGTTCCTTTCTGAGTCAGATGGTGATCTTTCGGATTATTCCTACACCACATAAATGCAGCATTTCTTTCAGTTGACATTTTCCTCTGAAGAACATCAACCCATTGGATCACCCAAAAGAGAACAAAAATCAAAATTTAGAAATTAAAACTCCCAAATTTTCTGTTAAATTAAATATGTGTTTAATCCAAAATTAAAAGCATGTTTTTCTCTATTCCATATTATTTTTTAGTTTATGAGGTTGATTACCCAATCTCTCCTTCCATCTGCTCCTTGTCCGGCCCTTATGCCAAATTTTAGAACCCTTTGTGGCCCACGAGTCAAAACATTTGCCCACCCCTGCTATAAAGCATGTTTTTGGACCATGAAGGAAGTTGGAATGACTGGAGAAAACCCACACATGCACAGGGAGAAGATTCAAACTCCACACAGAAAGGTCCCAGTTGGGACTTGAACAGGGGTCTTCTGGCTAGTGCTGAGTATTGATTATAATTTCCAGAAATTATTCGATTCTGATTTCATTCGATTCTTCAATTCAATTCAATTCAATTTTGAGTTTACACATATAAACACATTTGTTTAGAAAAACATTAATAATTTACGATTTGATTTGAATACAGTTAGCATCAAGATAACAGACTTTAGCTTTAAAAGATATAAATCGATTGTTGATCTATTAAGCTTTAATCGATTCAAATCGATTCTTTGATTTTAATAACTTCTGGCTGTAAGGCAGAAGTGCTAACCACTGCACCACCGTGCAACCCATACGAAGAGCCAAATATGTTGTTTCAGGGGAAGAAAAAAGCATTTCTCTTGAGTTTTTTTTGTCAGGTTTGGTGAAGGGAGGAGCTGTGAAGCATGGGGGCGGCAGTGTCATGTTGCTGTGCTGGAGAACTGTTTACTGGATCTGAAAGTGTCTGGCAGAAAGCACAAAAACTGTAGTTAACTGGTGAAGTGACTCCCCCTCCTCCCCACCATCACCTTGAAATAATGAAAGGGTTTTACTTTAAGATGACAACGAGGAGAAGACGCTTTGTGGTTGGCACACACGTACACAATGCAGCCCTCCCTTACTCTGCAGAAGGCTGTGGGTGGAATGAGTCTTCTCCTGAGTGGGCGCAGACTGAGCGCGCTGTGGAGTGTGCGTCCTCACACACTGCAGCCGGCAGTGGTCTCTGCGAGCAGCTGCCTGCACTTGTTTCTGTGAATTCTGACCTGAGCGAGCTGGAGAGCTCCCGTTTCTCTGTGGAGTGGACAAACAAGCCGGCGTGTTGCGTAACCGTGCAGAGATGCGTCCAGCTTTCTTGGGAAGTGGGCTGGAAGGGAGGCGCAGGAGGACTCATCCAATAATCAGCCTTCATGCCAGTGGGACCAAACTGGTTGTGGCAGTCACGCTCAGGCTGGGAGGCTAATCACTGAGTGCTCTGGTTAACAACATTACTCCGCTCAGTAACTTCCATGGATTCTGCACTGACAGGAACTTCTCTTTCACTGAGCTCCGGAGGAACGCCACTGTCCAAAACCCTCCCCGGAATAACTCCCTGACAACTTCCTCTCAGCAGATTACACGCTCAGAAGACGTTCTTTGTGTGTCTCATTAGATGCTGGCTAAAATTAGTCATCAAATGTACTGATTTGAGTTCTCAGTCTCCAGATAGAACAGATATAAGGTTTTCTACATTTGCTAACATTTACCTGTATCTCGTGCTGCTTTTCTCCTTCAGACTCTCCTGGAATTATTGTGCTAACAGTTGAAAAGTTACAATATGTGAAAGATTTAGTATTTAGGCGTCACCGGCGACGCCTCAGGTGTTAAAGGGTCAAATATAAAAACAGGTTTGAACTCTTAGTCTTTGTGAAGACTAAAACAGAAACTTTCAGGAGGATTAATAGTCTCAAGATTCAAGCAAAAATGATTTATTTGTGTGAAAAATGTTCCTCTCACATCCACCACCACAGACTGAAATCGTAGCACAATTGCTCATTTTCTTCTAGACAGAGACAGGAGATCATGACTTCATGAGGAACTTCAACCCGACCCATCCTGTTTGTTGTTGCTCCGCTTTGTCCTGGTTTTTTCTGTGAAGACAGAGTTCTCCTCTTGAAGGAGATGAAAGGTCCAGATCTGCAGGACTGAAGGTGTTTATTGCAGACGTGATTAGTTTTGATCATCTGGTTAGTTTCCTCAGCCTCTACTGCATCAAACTCAAGGCCCGAGGGCCAGATCCGGCCCTCCGGGTCTTTATATCTGGTCCTCCAGGTCATTCTATTTTATTGTTATTAATAGCCCGATGTTATCTTGTGCTCATTTTAACTTGTATAATTTTGACAAAATATATTTTTATAGAGACTAAAATATTGAAAGTTATTTAAGGTTTAAGTTGATTTATTCTAGAATAATATTACTGTCTTTTTATTATTCATACGTTAAAAAGTTATGGTTTTAACTTTTTAAAAATTGACATTCTGCTAGTTTTTAGGACTGTTTTGGGATTTACTAAGATTTGTTTAGGTTATTCTGGAGTTTAGCTAATATTTCAGCTAAATGCTAGCTTTTGTGGCTAATTTAAGCTTTTGTTTTAAGTTTAGTAAAGGCTGTTTTGGAGTTAGGCTAATATTTACACACTTATTGTTTTCGCTAATTTAGAATTTTTTCATTTTTTTTTTCAGACGACTTTGAAACTTAGCTAATATTTCCAGTATTTCCTGCTAAATGCTAGCTGTTTTGGCTAATTTAGGCTTTTTTTTTTTTTTTTTAAGCTTTTTAGACTATTTTGAAGTTCAGCTATTTTTCAGCAAAACGCTAGCTGTTTTGACTAATCGAAGCTTTTCTACTTTTTAATTTCTTAGGCCAATTTGGCATTTAGCTAATATTTTAGCTCGCTATCAGAGGTTCAGCTATCAGCTTCAGCGTTTTTAGCTATCATCTATCAGCTCTAGCATTTTCACATTTTCAGCGGCCAAATTCAGCTTACAGCATTCATACTAGTATTATCACAGGTAATGCTATAATTATGTTATAAAATTATGGTTTTAAAGTTTTAAAAATTGAGTTTTAGAGTATTTAATAAATGTTTATCCTGTTTGCCCGAGACCTAAGGTTGTGTTTTGGATTTTGGCCCCTCGTGCAGTGGAGTTTGACACCCCTCCTCTCCTGTAAATTCTCTACTTAGACTTGAGATTCTTTTTTTATTGAATCTTTGAGAGACATTGATACTGAAGACTGTTTCCGTCTTTCATTTTTAGGTTTTTGTGTGTACGTGTGTTTTGGATCCGCACACTCGTTGTCGGCTCCTGCTCCTACTTCAGGCGCGTGAAGAGTCCCTTTGAGCTCGCGGTTGTTGTAAAAAGCTTGTTTCCATGGTAACCGGAGGGGGTGATGCTGGTCCCCGCAGAAACTCAACCGCGCGCTCCGCTTTCAGCGCGTCTCCGCGCCTGCAGATGATTGATGGGTGGGCAGAAAGAGTGCGCGAGGCTGCGCACTTCAAACAGTTCGAAGCGGCGCGCGCGGGACGGCACCTTTGAAAGCTCTCTTTGAAGACCACCGCGCGCACAGAAAGAAAACAGGTCTATATGTGCTCTGTGTCACGCGCATGAAGCGCCGCGCGCGTGTTTGATCCAAAATCTTTGATGCTGTCACACTGCAGTTCCGGCATCGAGCGCGCAGAGCAGCGGGAGCGCGCAGCACCGCCGCGGCGCGCGTCACAGCTGTCAGCACCAAGGACAGCGGCGCTCAGAGCGCGCGGAGCCGCCTCCGGACCGACACACCGGAACCGTCACCACCGGGGAGGGTCTGACTCGGAGGGGACAAAAGGGGGGTGTAGAACGCGGTTGGACGTCCCAGCTGTCCATGACATGATCACGCGCATTCCTCCGCAGTGCTCTGGTTTTTCTTTTACCTTCTCGTCCCCCCCACCCTCGCGCTCACCGCCCACCTGGATCTAGTCCGCCTCGTTCTGTGTGAGCCGAGCCTCTCCGACAGAAGCGGCCGGGCAGCGCTGCGCCGTCTGCTCCTCAAGATGCGCCTCTTTCTGTTGGCCGTGCTCTTCTGCTGCTCCGTGGCGCGGGCCGGCTGCGAGCCCAAGATCGTTAACATCGGGGCCGTCCTGAGCCAGAAGAGGTACGAGCAGGTCTTCAAAGACGCCGTGACCCAGGCCAACCAGGTCTACGGCAGGGACAAGTTCAAGCTGACCGCCATCTCTGTCACGCACAAGCCCAACGCCATCCAGATGGCTCTGTCCGTGTGCGAGGACCTCATCTCCAGCCAGGTACTCCGCATGAGAAATCCAGCAGCGCCTCACTGAGCAAAGTTGCAGCTGGAGAGTCAGTCGAGCTCTAATTGAAGCTTTGTTTCTTCTAAAATGCATGCAGGACTGACCCAAACCCCTCACATGAGTGCGTTTTCTTCAGCTGGAACACAGTGAACTCTCAGATCCAAACGTTTCTGCTGCAGCATGACGAGCTTCAGTAGCTCTGCTTCATCCTGCACAGTTTTTTTTCCAATGTGGTCCACATCAAAAATACAATAGTTTAATGGTTGTGGAGACATGCAGGTGGTTTCTGATATCCAGATGTTAAAATCCTGCACAGAGAAAACACTTCTCCAGTTAGTGTCTCTTCTCTTAGTGCACCAGATGCTCCTCAATCCTGCTCCATAAGTAATGCATGAGGAGCTGCAGCTCTCCCACACCAAGAACATGTTCTGCTGTGAAGGCCAACACAGGTTCTGAGCGTATGAAGTCCTGCATGTATGTGAGGAGGAGAGCATGGAAAATAGCGCTGCCACAAACGAATGGGGTCATGCGAAAGCTGGATGTAAAACACACATCTTAACCAGCTTTAAACCAAATGTGTCAAAGTCAAGGCCCGGGGGCCGGATCCGGCCCTCCGATCATTGTATGTTATTGTTACTAATGGCCCGATCTAACTTACTTCTAACTTGTATAATTTTGACAATATATATTTTTATAGAGGGTAAAATATTGAAAGTTATTTAAGGTTTAAACTGATTTATTCTGGATTAATATTTCTCTGTATCTATTCTTATTTATGTTAAACAGTTATGTCTTTAAAGTTTTTAAAATCTAGTTTTAGAGTGTTCAATAAACGTTTATCCTGTTCGTACCGTGATCTAAGATGTGTTTTGGATTTTGGCCCCTTGAGCGATTGAGTTTGACAGCCCTGCTTTTAACTAACTAAAAACTACATAGCATTACATGCAATAATGCTAGTGTGAATGCTGTGAGCTGAATTTGGCTGCTGAAGATGCTAGTGTTGACAGCTGAAGATGCTGAAGCTGATAGCCAGCTAAAATATCACTTCAATGCCAAATTAGCCAAAACAGTCTGTGTTTAAATATTAGTCTAACTCCAACAGTCTAAAGAAACTTAAAAAAAGCCAAAACAGCTAGCATGTAGCTGATATATTACCTAAACTCCAAAATAGCCTAAAAAAACCTTAATAAATGCCAAAATAGTCAAAAAATCGAGCAGAATGCCAATTCAACGTTCAACTTTACTAAACTCTGACTCCAGATATTATAAGGTAATGACTAATCAACTATTAAATTAGTGGTCGAGTATTTTATTCGTCGATTAGTCGTCGATTAGTCGACTTATCGTGGCAACTCTGAAAGAAAAACCCATGCAGTCCAACAGCCTGCAGAGCAAACATCAAGCTGGAGGTTTTCTTACATCAACTTGTTTGATTCCTTTTTATTTTTCTCTGTAAATGCCTCTGAAAGTGAGATTATAAAAGGGCCATTAAGTAGAAGCTTCATCGCTTTCTAAATAAAAATGGCTTCAGGCATTTCTTCCCTGTCCCATTTTTGGTGATTTATCAGTTTATTAGAATAAAGAAACTATTATTGTGGGTGTTTATGCTAATGAGTCATAAAAGCAGCTCTATTTTTGCTTTTATTCTTGGTTAAAAAAAAAAACCCCAAAACATCCTGAATGTTTCTAAGATCTGCTTTCACCAGCTGATGTTTTATAATCTTTCCACACCGAGTCCCAGATTTAAGGATGGGGTGCTGCACTCCGCACACACAGATGCAGCACAAATGGTGGGACCTTGGTCCAGATGAGATGAGCTTGCAGGTGACAAAAGCTGCTCAGAAGGACGGCGTGCGGCAGATGGAGGAGCTTTTGCTTGCAGCCATCCTTGGAAGATAGTCCTCATTTTTGACCTAGCCATATGGACGGCTCAGATCCAGTAAGCCGAGCCCCCGCCCGCCCGCCCGGCTCTGCCAACAATCCCCCCCTTTCCCCTCAGCTGCAGGCATCTCTGAAGTCTGTCCTCAGAGGTTCATTTCTTTAATGCAGCTCGTGTCGCTCCGTGATTGATGAGCCTCTTTGTCTGTACCTCAAGATGAACAAAAAACAGCAACTTCAGAGGTTCCTGCCTGCAGACGCGCAGCGGCAAACGCGTGGCTCTTCCCTCAGACGGAGAGGCCGGCGCTGAAGTCGAATTCATCCTGAGGTGGAAAACAGATGTGGTGAATTAGCGGCTTGATAACGGAGCATCTGCTCGGCGGAATGAGCCGAAAATGTCCCAGATTCTGTGAAGCAAATCATGCAATGTTTCTGGTTACTTAAAAGGAAGAATTCACAGCAGCTGCTGCGACCTGAACCTGCGTCCTGAACCCATACGTACGCAGACTCACTGCAAAGACGGATTTCACTGAATCAGAGGGAAATAATACGCTCGATAAACGACAATTAGTCAGACTACATGACTGTTTTTGGAAAATCTCCAATAAAGCCAGAAAAGTCGAGGCCCGGGAGCCAGATCCGGCCCTCCAGATCATTTTATTTTATTGTTATTAATGGCCCAATGTAATCTTGTACTTATTTCTAACTTATATAATTTAAAAAATATATATTTTTATGGAGTGTAACATATTGAAAGTTTTTTAAGGTTTAAGTTGATATTCTTGAATAATATTCCTGACTGTTTATTATTCATGATTATGTTAAAAAACTTTAAAGTTTTTAAAATTTGCATTCTGCTAGCTTTTTGGACTATTTTGTTGTTTACTACGATTTTTTAAGGCTGTTTTGGAGTTTAACTATTTTTTTCAGCTACATGCTAGCTATATTGCCTAATTTAAGCTTTTTCTGTTTTTGAGGCTATTTTGGAGTGTAGCTAATATTTGAGCTACATGCTAGCTGTTTTGACTCATTTAGGATTTTTTTCTGGTTTTTTTAGACTATTTTGAAGTTTAGCTATTTTTTCAGCTACATGCTAGCTGTTTTGGCTGACCTAGTTTTTTTTAAAAGTTTGTATGGCTAATTTAGCATTTAGCTAATATTGTAGCTGGCTTCCGGCTTCAGCGTTTCCAGATATCAGCTTCAGCATGATAATTCAGTTTACAGCATTCACACTTGCATTGTCACAGGTAATGCTATATATCTAGTTCATAATTATGTTAAAAAGTTAAAGTTTTAAAAATGTAGTTTTAGATTGTTTAATAAATGCTTCTCCTGTTCAGCCCACGACCTAAACTGAGTTTTGGATTTGACTCCCTGTGCGATTGAGTCTGACACTCCTGATTTAAGGGAAGTTCAAACTTTAAATCCAAAACATAAAATATTTTAGATTGAGTCACAAATTTGGACAGAAATTAGAAACTAAAGAAAATGAACAAATTAATAAAATGCAGTATTTGGATGTTTTAAGCAGAAATAGTTAAAAGCTAAATTTATATAATATTAGGGTTCTTTTTTTATTGGCTTATTTCTCAGGGACAGTGCACATTAAAGCATTACTGCAATGTGCTAGAACTAGCATAAAGACTGTTTTTCATCTGTAGTCTCTGGACAGATGTTTAAAAAGTCAACAATAAAAATACACTAAAATACAGAGGTAAAACAATCAATTTGAGAACATAGAAACATTAGTAAAATACACACATCATGTATCAATAAAACTGAAACAAAAATGTGATCAAATGTACAGTTGAAATAAAACAATTAATGTTGACAAGTTTGTTGTGTTACAAGCCAGTTCTGATATACCTTTTAAAATCACTGCATATTATGACGTCTGTAATGCTGATTTCTTCCTGATAAAGACTTAATATAGATTTAAAAAAAAAAACTCCCAAAAGCTATCAGCTTTTAATCTATTTCCAAAGTGTTTTTATTGCTTTTTTAAAATCGTGATTATTATGTTTTTAGCCAAAATAAAAAAAAATATATATCATTACAAATTCACCTCTGAGTTGTGGATGAGTGTAAGCCCGCCCCCACTTCCTTTCACCCAACTATTTTACCCTAGAGCACTATTGCTGGGTGATTTTCACCTGATATTTCCAATATGTTGCTTTTTTCTGAGTGTTGTAGGTTCTTGGGTAAAGTCTCACACGTTCCAGAAATGGGTTGACCAAAGATCAAGTCTCCAGAATCTTCTTTTTATTGTTTTGTTCTTAAATTCATAATTTTGCAGGAATTTTTTAGTATGTTTTTACGATCTTATGTTTTATTTTGCATTTTGTTACATAAACCACAGTTGAAAATAAGATGTGACTGCTCTGATTTATCATGTGTTTTCATATTTTGATTCATTTTTTATGATAAATACTTTTCATAACATCGGGTAAAATTTACCAGGGAGAAGTGATGGTTTAACTTTTTACAGAGAAAGGAATGGCAAGCAGTACTGTAGCTATCCAATCGTACAGTTTAGATCTAGAGTCCAGCTCTGACGAGGAAAACAAAGACGTTCATGGATCTATTAATCTGTAGGTGGATGTATTAGAAGGGGGCGGAGCCTGTCTAACATATTTTAACAACTTTTATTTTGCTCCTAATTCACAACGATTTGAATGAATAAATACTCAGAAATGCAGTTTTGAGATGAATTTTCTGTATCCATGTCCTCCATCATGAGGAAAAAGCCTCAAAACGTCATGTTAAAACACAGTGGGACTTATGAACCTAGACATGAACTTTGCATCTCTTATGGGAACTACAGCCTAGCTCTCCCCCCACCTCAGAGTACATGACCTGCTTCGTTTCATATTCATGATGGCACACATGAAATATTAACTGCATGAGGAGCTGACCACATTCTGCAGTGGGACGTTCTACATTAGTAGAAACGAGGTCGCGTGTGGGTAACTTTCTGATGGGAACCTTTGATTGAACGCAGAAACCCCCCCCCCCCCCCCCCCCCCCCCCCTCCCGTGTCCCTGCAGGTCTACGCCATCCTGGTGAGTCATCCTCCCCAGTCCAACGACCACCTCACTCCCACGCCCGTCTCCTACACCGCCGGCTTCTACCGCATCCCCGTGGTGGGGCTCACCACCCGCATGTCCATCTACTCTGACAAGGTGAGTGACGGGGGAGAAGGAGGAGCCTGAGCGGCGCTGGCGGGTTACCTGACATGAGAAAATCAGACATCAAATCAACTGTTAGAGTCTTTTCTGCATTTTAATGTTGATGATTCCCAGACTAACACTTCTTTATTTTATAAAACAAAACATCACTTTAAGTTTTCTATAGTTGGTTGTATTTGTTGGTAGATTTCATTAAATAAGCAAAAGAAAAAAAAATGCCAAAGGGATAAGAAAAATAGTTTTTCTAGGAATTCTTATTTTTAGAAATAAATCCATCATGTTATTTTACACTAAGATTATTTTGCTTTTGTAAAACTCTTTTGATAAGATAAAATACATTTATTTTGTTTCTACTTTCTTGAGTTTTTGCAGTGTGTTTGGGGTAAACAAACTTGATGGATTGTGACCTTCATATTTATTGGATCTCTTCCAAACCCTCCAGAGGTCTTAGATCAGGGGTGGGCAACCAATGGTCTGGGGGTCAAACTATTTATTTACTGGAATAAACAGTTTTGATTACTCTTATTTTCCCTGTAGTTCAGGTGTCTCCCCACAGGTGGCGCACTACAAGTAAATTCACCTTTGCAGGCACAGGAAGTTATTCCATTCATGAAGATTTGTTGTTTTTTCAATATTCATGCCTGATTCCCAAGTCAGAGAGTCATTTTTCAGATTATTCCAATAACACATGAACACAGCATTTCCCTGAGTCTAATGTCACTAAAATCTAAACAAAAACTACAGTTTTGTAATAAAAATTCCAAATGTTTTGGTTTTAAAGTAATTTTCAGTCAAGATTAATGCATATTTGTGTCCATATCCCATGTTTTTTCTTCATTTTACGAGACAAATAACCAAAACACGCCATGAATCTGCTCCTGTCTGGCTCCTCTGTCAACTTTTAGAACCTTTTGTGGCCCACGAGTTGGAAAGTTTGCCCATCCCTGTCCTAGAACCTCAGGTTCTGCTGTTGTGAAGAGAGACAATACCGCGGTCCTCATCTGTGGAAGAATTTTCCTGAAGATCTGAGAGTTTCTGCTTCTGTGGAGATTTTTAAATGCAAATTAAAGACACAACTTAGATTTTGAAAAACTCAATTAATTAAACTTAATTAATTTTTGGGCTTTATGTGGTTTATTATTTGTTCATTTTTATTCTGTCTTTTAATCTGTTTCCTGAAATTTTAGCCTTCTTTTTTTACGTTTGTCTTTCATATTTGTTGCTTCTAATTAGGGCTGTGAACGTTAACATGCTAATGCACGCGATTAATCAAAAAGAATCAATATGTTAATATTCATTAATGCATATTGATTGGAGCAGCAGTCCTTTGCTTTGCCTCGAAGTTGGGTATTGTCCCGTCCGGTGTGTTGTCACGGTAACATGACAAGGCATTGCTGAGCCTCGACTGCAGCCGTCCCGATGGGTTAAATAAAGCATCATTTCAGAGAGAAAGTTCACTTCTTACCACTTTTTTTTTGCAGAAGATTAAGAATAATGTCTTAAAATAGTCTGATCAGTGATTTAGAGCAGTGACCGGACATTTTTTTTTTTTTGTTTTTACGTTCCTTTTGGGTATATGTCAACATTTCTGTTTTCTTGGATCTGTTGATGTGTTATCTGCTCACAAATGACATTTCCAGGCAAACGCTTGATAAATTAAAAAATTCAGATGCTGCAGCCTGCGGCTCCAGATCCGCATGAGGCTCTTTCATCTCTCCATGGCGGCAAGAAAACAAATAAACAAAGCCGCTAACTGAGACTACCAAGGTCCAACCCCAAACTAAAAGAACAAAACCCAGCAGTGGAAGACTGCTGAGGAGAAAAGGAGGAAAAATAAAATAGCAATAAAAATAAATTTACTTAATTAGCATGTATATAATTTCAATTAGTTCAATGTATAAATTGATGGTTGAGGCTCACAGATGATAAACTATGAAGGATTTTACATCTGAAGACGTCTTGTTTGATCAATGCTACCTCAAGCTTTTGTTCATCCCAAAAAATAGACATAATTCATATTTATTTAAAAAAAATAATGCAAATCCAAATTTCTTTAAGGCTAAAGTAAAACTATGCGGCTCCTTCTAGGTTTTGATCAGTAGAAAATGAGCCCAAATGGCTCTTTAACTGTTAAGGGTTGCTGACCTCTGACTAGTAAAACATTTTGATTAAAAGTGTTTAGTGTGATCAATCTCAAATATTTTTTTAATCAAATGACTGCCTTAATTTAAATAAATGCAGTTTTGTGTGTGATTTCATTTTGCGATTATTTGCAGATAATAAGTGGTTGGCAAAAACTAAAACTAAAAAAAATAATTAGCATTTTTTTCCTGGTTTACAATTAACTAGTTAATCCTTCTTATTCGATTCTCGGTCCTACTTTTAATCTATTGTGACTTTTTTATTGCTTTAACAAATGTTTACTTGTGTCTTTTATGACAAGCACTGTGTGTCTGTTTATGAAAGGAGATACTGCATATGAAGAAAGTGATTGATCAGACAAATTCCTAAAATCCTGTGGAAGAAATAACCAAGAAAATGCATGAAAATGTGCTGGCAAGGTTTAGACTCCCCCTCCTGTGTCACCCATTAGAAGGTGTTAATCTTCTCATTTCCTGTCCCCCCTCCCAGAGCATCCACCTGTCCTTCCTGCGCACCGTGCCGCCTTACTCCCACCAGGCGCACGTGTGGTTCGACCTGATGCGCGAGTTCAACTGGAACCACATCATCCTGATCGTCAGCGACGACCACGAGGGGCGGGCGGCCCAGAAGAGGCTGGAGACGCTGCTGGAGGAGAGGGAGACCAAGGTGAGACGCTGCCGCTGCCGGGAACCCCGCCCCCCTCCCTCCTCCTCTCCCCCCTCCGTGTGTGAGCGTGAGCGTGTGCACGTGTGCCAGGACCTGAACCTCTGTGTGTGCACCCCCTCGTCTGTCTGAACACATCTCCTCCTCACCGTTGTGTAAACATTGGCTAACATTCCCAGAGACATCAGCAGTGTCTAATGTGGTCTAATCTGACAAAAGTTTGTATGTTTATTTGCTCATCTTCACTTTGCTTTTCGCCATAGTCCAAATGATCCTGTGTCCTTCCACACTGGGAGCAAATAGTGGACTTTAAGGTGGGGCTGTGCAAACCATCACTCGTGTCCGTGAGGTAGAACGGGGAGTTTCCAGATCCTTGGCAGATCGTTGAGTGTAGCTCCATGTTTGTAGGTCAGGGAGTGCGATTGAGTTACACCAGGGGTGTCAAACTCAATCGCACAAGGGGCCAAAATCTAAAACACACCTTAAGGCGCAGGATGAACGGGACAAACATTAATTGAACTCTCTAAAACTAAATTTTTTAAAACGTTAAAAACGTAACTTTTTAACCTAATTATAAGCTTAATATAAAGCATTATCTATGAAAATCCTTGTGTGAATGCTGAAGCTACTAGCTGAAAACGCTGATGCTGATAGCCAGCTAAGATATTAGCTAAATGCCAAAGTAGCCTAAAAAATAAAGTAAACCTAGGTTAGCCAAAACAGCTAGCATGTAGCTGAAAAAAATAGCTAAACTTCAAAGTGGCCAAAAAAGCTGAAAATCATCCAAAATAGCTATCATATAACTGAGATATTAGCTAAACTACAGAAAAGCCTACAAAACTGAAAAAAGCAGAAGTTAGCCAAAATAGCTAGCACGTAGCTGAAATATTAGTGAAACTAAAAAATAGCATAAAAAGCTGAAAAAAGCCTAAGTTAGCCGAAATAGCTAGCATGTAGCTGAAATATTAGTTAAACTTAAAGAGCTGAAAAAAAGCCTAAGTTTGCCTAAATAGCTAGCACTTAGCTGAAATATTAGTGAAACTCCAAAATAGCCAAAAAAATAGAAAAAAGCCTAAGTTAGCCAAAATAACTAGCACATAGCTGAAAAATAGTTAAACTTAAAAAGCTGAAAAAAAGCCTAAGTTAGCCGAAACAGTTAGCATGTAGCTGTAATATTAGATAAAGTCCAAAGTAGCCAAAATAGTCAAAAAATCTAGCAAAATGCCATTTCTAAAAACTTTAAAACTATATTTTATTTTAACATATATATGTATAGTAAAAAAAGTAGGAATATTATTCCAGAATAAATCAACTTAAACCTTAAATTACTTTCAATATTTTACTCTCCATAAAAATATATTTTGTCACAATTATAAACGTCAAGGGCAAGATAACATCGGGCCATCAATAACCATAAACTAAAAATGATCTGGAAGACCGGATGGAATTACCTGGAGGGCCGGATCCGGCCCCCGGGCCTTGACTTTTACACCTTCCCAAAGAAGAGCTGGTACCATCTGCAACTCTGCATGTAGGAACAAGGATGAAGCTGATGAGAGAGTCTCTGCTTCCTCCTCCTCCTCTCTGGGGCTCTTTGCTGTAATTGTGTGGTGAAGTGAAATGTGTCCTGATTCAGAGATTTAATTAAATCAGCGGCTGACGAGATGCTGACACATGCCCGAGAGTCTGCGCAGAGAAAGCAGGTCAGAAGTAAAGGAAGCTGGAAGTGCAGCTGCATCAGAAAAGGAGGATGCTGCTCAAAAAAGCCTCTTTTAAGAGTCTGAGCACGCCGCTTTATGCTGCTTAGATTTCACTTTGGATGATCTCATATATGTCGCTGTAGCCCCTCGCCCCCCACCCCCCAATCGGACCACACTGGGAGGTTTCTAAACTCACCGGTGATGATTTATGGAGCGTGTTTCTACATTCATCATGAAGGAAAACTCAACATGTGAACCCGGTGGCTCTTTAAAGTCATAAACAGTTTTCATTAAAGCACCATGTACCCCCCCCACCACCACCACCACCACAAACAGCTGCTGTCAAGGAAGCATTACTAGAGCCCACTGTGACAGCTGTGAGCACATCCACTTAGTTTCAGTTCGTTTATTCCTCAAATACTCACACAAACACACGTGAATTTGATCATCATTTGTTTGACGCAGATCATAATGAAGGCACAGATAATGAGAGAGCTGACATTCACTCAGTCTCAGTGTTCATGTTCATCGATTTACTGTAACTTTTCAACCATTAACATAATTGTTTTTTTTTTTTTAGTTTTTGAGGTTTTAGGCTTTTTTTCAGTTTTTCTGTTTTTTTGAGTCTAGCTAATATTTCAGCTACATGCTAGCTATTTTGACTAATTTAGACTTTTTTTTTAGTTTTGAGGATGTTCCAGAGTTTTGCTAAGATTTCAGCTACATGCTAACTGTTTTGGCTAGTTGGAAATACCATGTTAACGGTTGAAAAATTACAGTATGTTAAAGATTATAGCTACATGCTTGCCATTTAGGCTAATTTAGGCTTTTTTTTAAGTTTTTGAGGCTGTTTTGGAGTTTAGCTAATATTTCAGCTACATGCTAACTGATTTGGCTAATAGGAATTATCATGTTAACAGTTGCAGAGTTACAGTATGTTAAAAATTACAGCTACATACTAGCTATTCAGACTAATTTAGGCTTTTTTTTTAAGTTTTTGAGGCTGTTTTGGAGTTTAGCTTTAGTTTGGAGTCCAGATGCAGCAGAGAGTTTGGAATAATGTCATTCAATTACAAAAGTCATTCAATTCCAAATAATTGCATCAGAACCAAACCAGAACTTTGGAGAGATACCATCTGCAGGCAAACATGGCGGATGTCATGGCGGATTGATGTGCTGCGCTCCGTCATGGCCGATGAACGTCAACCTAAATACTGGAAGTGGAAGTCTCTCTGGAGCCTCCTCTCGTTTTTTACTCTTTCAAAGCAATAACAGTCCATGGCTTTTTATTAAATGTAAATTTAAGATAAATTCATGGTGCCAGCTCAGTGTATTAGCTTAAATTTGACCGTTTTTGTTAATACAAATATAGGTTGGCAGCAAAAAAAAGTACAAATTAGATTCAGTTGAAACACAGCAATCAAAATGTAGTCAATTTATTTTGTTTTAGTATTTTCTGCTCATGTTGGTGGATGAACACATCTCAAACCCCCTCCCCCTTCCATTAATAAAATACAACTAAAATCAACATAACATAAAAAACAACAAAGATATGAATAGTATTATTAAAATACAACTTCCGATCATTTCAGTTTTTAGCTTGTAGTTTGTAATCAGTAGCCGGGTTTGTCTTCCGATTTGTGCATTATGACAACTTCTGGTTGGACGCCCATCGGCCATGTTATGTCTATCCGCCATGTCTCATCTATCTGCTATGCCAGTCCGCCATGACACCTGCAGCTGGGGACTCTTGGAACTTTGGGTCATGTTTGGTTAAAGTTTTTTTTTTTTTAAACATTTCAAGTAGTGCTCTAATTAGGATTATGAAGTTTTTAATCAAATCCTACAACCAAAATTTCCTAAAAAACAAATTTTCATGTTTATCTGAAGCATCTGTTTCCAAAGTCTCCACTGAGGGGGCGTGGCTTTTGGAGCTGAGCCAATGAAACTGATGACCCAGGACAGGAAAGAGGGCAGAGCTTCATAAGCCTGGATAACTGAGATAAAAAAAAAAAATAAAGCATTTTTTCAGTTTCCAATCAGCTTCACTGGAAAATTAGAAACATGATGAATAAACCAAAACCAAATCAGAACCAATAAGTGAAAGAAGACTCAGCAGCTAATCTGTTAGTTTTTTCTGGCGGGTTCATTTCCTTCACGTCACATCAGTTTACTTTCAGTCTCACCTAATGAAGGGGAGGTGTTTCTATGAATCATCGCTTTAATTACTGATAAAGTATGGCAGCAGAGGGGCCTTAATGTGTCAGCAGCAGAACCCAGATCAAACATGAAGCTGCTGTCTCGGTGCAGCTTGTTCTAACAGTTTTTATTCCCAAAAATTCTGTTTTTTTTCTCTCTAAATTGTATTGGCACGACCTCAGATGACTCTACAGACACTTCCGTTTTCAGTTTTTCACAGTTTCTGCTGAACCAGTTTCCATTCGGCCTGACAGTGTGCTGACGCTCCCCTGAGGCTGCCTTTGCACGACTTTGGTGACCCCTTCTTTTAGGTTTTTTTTTTTGTAAAAAAGCATGAAGGGAGGGGCTCACACCCACGTCCTGCTTCTGTGTGAGGTCCTTCTGTTCTGGGATGATAATATCAAACACTTCTCTCTACAGAAAAAGGATTTTATCGAGAAAACATTCATAAGCAGTAAAAATGAGGAAACCCAAGTTTCATTAAGAGGAAACTACAGGATTTAGGAATTTGCTAGAGTGAGTGCTGTAAGCTGAATTTAGCTATTGAAGATGCTAGTACTGATAGCTGAAAATGCTGAAATTGATAGCAAAAACACGGAAATTTATAGCCAGCTAAAATAGTAAAAGGAAAAAAAATGTATTTAATCATCAGTCATAAAATATACTCATAAAAACTGTTAGTTGTACCACAATATGACCTCTAAGCACATGTGTCAAAAGGCCCGGGCTGGATCCGGCCTCCAGATCATTTTGCTGATTTTATTGAAGTATATTGTACTTATTTGTAACTTAGTAAAATAAATAAATAGTACAAAAACTAGCATAATAAATAATTTAAAACATAATAAACCTGTAATTTTAAATATAAATTATGAAAAAAGGCAGAATAAATTCAATTATACAAAAACTTACAAAAAAAACAATAAACATAAAAAAAAAAAAAAAAATAAATAAACTAATAATCAATAACAATCAAATAAAATGATCTGGAGGGCCGGATCCAGCCCGGGCCTTTGACACATGTGCTTTAGAAGGTCATAGTGTGTACAAACTAACAGTTTTTATGAAGTATATTTTATGACATGATGATTAAATACATTTTTTTTCCTTTTTACCTGAAACAAACACGATTAACCGGAGCAACTCCTCACTTTTTCTTTGACAAACATACTCGTTCCAGAAGGTTATCTGCTCTCAGGAGGGTCTCTGTTCCCGTCAGCCGTGGACTCAAACGTGACGAACACAATGTGAAATATTAATGCCCGGCAGCTTATATGAAAATACAGCTCTCCGAAAATCTCTGTAAGCTTTGAGGGAGAACAGTCCAAACTACCCGCTGGTTGGTTATGTTCCTTATCAAGAGCAGAACCAGCTCCGGGACTGAAGCACCTGCACGGCTGAACCACTTCTCAGACGATTCTACTGATGCGGACAGAAGGATTTATTGATGGTTTGGATCAGGGGTCTGAAACCGGAGGCTCTGGAGCCACGTGTGGCTCGTTGGTTGAAAGAATTTGAAATGTTTTTCATTTTAGAAAATATGTGGCACATTAATCAAAACAAAACAGCAAAACTTATTAAACTCATTGACAAACATTTAAAGATAGTATATGTTCCTCCAATAGATCCTGGCCATGAAACCCACAATGCTCCAACGATCCATCACGCGCTATGGATAATGGGTCAGGAAGCACAACCAGAATTCACAAATAATAGATTATAATAAAGCAGACTGTTTAAAGCAGGGGGGTCAAACTCAATCGCACAAGGGGCCAAAATCCAACAGACACCTTAAGTCACGGGCTAAACCGAATAAACATTTATCGAACACTAAAACTACATTTTTAATCCTTAAAAATGTAACTTTTTAACATAATTATAAACTAAATATAAAGCATTACCTGTGATAATGCTACTATAAAGGCTGCAACCTGAATTATTCTCCTGAAGCTAATAGCTGAAAACGCTGAAGCTGATCGCCAGCTAAAATATTAACTTTAGGCCTACTTAGCCTAAAATACTTTTAAAAAAAACGTAGGTTACCCAAAATAGCTAGCATGTAGCTGAAAAAAATAACTATACTTCAAAAAAGCCAAAAAAAGAGCCTATATTAGTCAAAACAACTAGCATGCATCTGAAAATAGCCTAAAAGATCTTAGTAAAATTCTAAAATAGTCCACAAAGCTGGCATAATGACAATTTTTAAAACTTTAAACCTTAAATTTTTTTTACGTAAATATGTGTAATAAAAAGGCAGAAATATTATTCAAGAACTTAAACCATAAATAACATAAATGAATAATAACCATAAATAATTCAATATTGTCCATAAAAATATATTGTGTCACAATTATGTAAGTTAGAAATGAGCGCAAGATGACACTGGGCCATTGATATCAATAAAATAAAATGATCTACCGGAGGGCCGGGTCTGGCCCCCGGGCCTTGACTTTGACATGGGGTTTAAAGGGTTTTGATTGTGTCGTATGGTCAAAAAAACACAGTGAGGGTCACTAATGAGCTCTGAATTTTTTCTATATAGCTTGGTTCATGAATTTCCACCAAAATTATAAAATAAACTGTATAGAATCTTTTTTTAATTACTGCTGACATTAAACCAGCTACTACAATATTTGCTGCATTGAGATAGTATTTTATTTTAAAAGAGTGTCATTTTAGAAGTTATAACCGCTTCTATATTTTGAAAATAAATAGAGTTTACATTTTTTTCCTGTACAAAAACAACAATTTATTGGTATTTCTGGTAATAGTAAAAATAACATAAATACAGAGGAGCATCTTATTTCTGTAAGACTTTGCGGCTCTCGCTGAGTTGTGGTTGAGGAGAAGTTTGAAGGTTGCAGACCGTGGGTTTGGATGGACGATGCAGATTTGAGCAGAATGGGGGCGGGCAGCTGCTCGTGACCCCGTGATGCAGGAACTGGTCTCTTTTCAGCGTTTAAGTAGGTCTGGAGTCCTAAAGGATGTCAGCTCAGGTGTGCCCGCTCACCGGTCTGTCTGCAAACAGGTGGTGACGGTTCTGCGCAGACGCAGCTGCTGTCCGCTCAGAAGTGGGGCGCCTTTGGAGGACATGCTGAACTCAGTTTACAGGGTTTTTTGTTCTATAAATAAAAGCAGACAGTGGGAGGTTTTTGTGTTTTCTCCTGACCTTGTTGAGCTTGAACTGTCCAATCAGATAAGAGACTCTTTCTCCTGTTGAGACGACTGTGAAATGTTAACTGAGAAAATAATTAGAGATTACATGATCAGAGTGGGAGCTTGTCCTGATGGATTCTCCTGACTCCGCCCACTCCTGACGGGATCGTCTCGAGCCGCTGATGTTCTTTGCAAGCCCCACCATTAAAGATCCCAATTTGAAGCAGAAAAGTGGAGATTTGTTGGAATGCTTTACTGCCCTCCATTTTCAACTGTTTATAATATTTTTCTGTGTCTGCATATTTTCTCTGTGCACATTACTCATCAGAATAAAAAAAGGAACTATGAAAACCTCGACCAACTGTCCTATGACAACAAGCGAGGACCTAAGGTATATTTGCATGGTCAATGCACGCCGCCCACCAACTTTCCAAACGTAGCAGCTAGAAACCAGCCCAAACCAGTCACCAGCCGACCCAGAAATGCCCCTCTCTTGGTAGCACGTGTTCTTTTGATTTTTACTTTCAGACATTTCCCCATGGTTTCAATGAAGAATGGTTTTTGTTATGAAAAGCTTTGATTTTCGGTTATTCCAGAAAAAAAAAAGAGATGGGAAGAGCGTCCTGCTTTTATGATTTTCATTTTCTCCTTCAGTAAAGGAGTGCATGTCCTCAGAACACACACGCTCACACAAAGACAGTTTGCAAGCTCATTCCTTTGTGGAGATCCGGTAGTGTGGGACTCAGACTTCCTCCCGTTCCGTAGCACTTCCCTAGTTCTCAGCAGTTTTTTTATTTTTTCGTTGAGGGGAAACGCTCCCCTCTCCCCCCCTTCACCTGTTTTTAGTTACTGGTTGCATTGACCTTCTTCTTCCCCCCCTACCTAACACATGCACGTTCTTCTTTGGAGCCTTGATAATCCTCAGTTTGCATGCAAACAAATGCAAAAGTCTTTTTCCCCCCCTTCAAGCTTTTTTTTTTTTTAGTTCAGCCGGTTCCCCTGGATCGCTTTTCCTTTTTAATCTCTCTGTCTCGTTTTCAAACTTAATCGACCAAGCTCGAAACCAAGCAGGTAAAGAGGCAGCATGGCGTCCGGGGTAGGGAGAAGTAGCTGGCTTGACCTTTCTTATGCCCCAATCACAGGCAGAGAAAGTCCTCCAGTTCAGCCAGGAGACTAACTTAACTGCCCTGCTGCTGGAGGCTAAAGAGCTGGAGGCCCGAGTCATCATCCTGTCTGCCAGGTGAGCTTTCCGACCTTTGTTTTATTCAAATTCGTGAGCAAAGTACACAGATACTGCTTTAGCTTAGCACTGATTTATAAGGAGTGAACCCACAGAGGATGTGAACGCTTCCTGGATGATCAGGCTGCAGAATCTCAAATCGTTTTATGTCTTAAAGGGGTCGTACCATGAAAAAAAACAACTTTTTGAGCTTCTAAGAGTGTTATACTGTTAATTCCTCTCTATAAAGAACCTCAAAGCGATTTTTGATCCGTTCACACATTTCTGAGTAATCCTCTAAAACTGCGCTCTCAACAACAGCCCCTCTGATGTCACTGAGTGAGACCGCCCCTTTTTAGGAAGAGTCTGCTCTGACACCTCCGCCCCCAGTCCAACACCCAATTTCTTCACGGAGCCAGTAGTGATCAGCAAAAAACTTTCATTTTAGATGCAGAATACTGTATATCAGAGGTGTCAAACTCAATTACACAAGGGGATAAAATCCAAAGCCCACCCTTAGGTTGCAGACGGAACAGATAAACATGTAATGGACAATAAAAATACATGGTTAAAACTTTGAAAGTGTAACTTCTTAACATAATTATGAACTAGATATGTAGCATAGCCTGGAATAATGCTAGTGTGATGCTGTAAGATGAATTTGGCCGCTGAAGAAGCTCGTGCGAGAAGTTGAAGATGTTGAAATTGATAGCTGAAAACGCTGAAACTCAAAGCCAGCTAAAATATTAGCTAAATGCCAAATTAGCCGTAAAAACGAAAAAAAAAAACAAAAAAAAAAAAACGTAGGCTTGCCAAAACAGCTAGCATGTAGCTGTAATGTTAGTTAAACTCCAAAACAGCCTCAAAAACTCTTAGTAAATGCCAAAATAGTCCAAAAAGCTAACAGAATGACCATTTATAAAACTTTAAAACCATAACTTTTTAACATAATTATGAATAATGATAAGGCAGGAATATTATTCCCAAATAAATCAACGTAAACCTTAAATAACTTTAAATATTTTACTCTCAAAAAATATATATTTAGTCAAATTTATACAAGTTAGAAATAAGCGCAAAATGACATCGGGTTATTAATAACAGAAACTGATCTGGAGGACCGGATATAATTACTTGAAGGGCCAGATCCAGCCTCAAAACTACAAAACAGTGCATTGTGGGAAACAATGTCCTAACAGTCTATGTAGTATGACACAATGTTTATCAGAAATTGCTGATGCTAAATGAAGGAAATCTGTGTACTTCATAACTCTTTCTGGAAAATAGTGAATCACTGATGTAAAAATAAACAAGATTTCAAATCCTCTGTAGTTATTTGTGTTATTGTTGCCTTTAAAAGTTAACTGTAATTTTAAAAGTATTTATTTCTTTGGGACAGTGGACATTAAATTACCCAGCAGCTATTTTTGTCCGCGGACAGATGTTAAAAATTATTATAAAAACATAATAGTAAACTTCATACTAAGACGGAGAGGCATAGAAAAATGTAACGGAATGTTGAGGACAACCCCGACTTCCTGTTCTTGTTCAGTCTTGCCGTTTGCCTTTATCTCAGGCGTCTTTTCCCGCCCCCGCCTGTAGCCGCCTGTTCTCGCCAACGATTCAGGCGAGACGCAAGAGATCTCAAAAACACCTACTGTAAACAAAGGAATTCTGGGAAATTAGAGGAGGATAACTTCCACTTCAAGAGTCCCACCAGCAACCCAGATAAGAATTTTTAATGAACTGCTGCAACACAGCAGAAAATGTCTTTAAAAACGAAAAAGATTCTCTGATTTTTTTTTTTTTTTTCTAAAAACTTCATAATCATAAATAAAAGACTGCTGGGGACGATTGTACAATAGAGCAAAACATAGTTGGAGTGAGACTTTAGAGATCACTGAACGTGCAGCTGTCCAATGCTGCTGCTTGAAATGATTCATGTTTATTATTAGCTTTAGGGAACAGTTTTTGTATTTATCTGTCACACTTTAAAAGTTGGACGAGGCTGAAGTTGGATTTTTTAGCTCCTACTTTGACAGTTATGGGTTAAGCAAAAAATGAAAATCACATTTCATGGTTCCCTACGGAAGCTGGAAACAGCCTGCCCTACTTTATTTACATACATTTTTGGATCATTTTCTCGTTATGAGAAAATAATTAATATCGAAGAATGAAGCGTCCCCCTCTCCCTTTCCCGCATGGAGACGCCAAGACCTGTTTTAAGTCACCTCAGTGTGTGGTTAGCAATAAAAACAGTAGGATTCTCCACAAAAGTTGTTTATAGTTCTTTATTTAATTTATTAGTGGATGTATTCTCTTTAAACGCCTTAATTCCATCTCATGCATGAAGCTCCTCCCTTTATTTCCCCAAAAGCCCCAAACTAACATCTCTTCATGGTGCGTTCACTGACCTCTGGACATGAAAAGCAAAATAAAGCAGTTTATCAGAGAAAATGTTGAACCCCAGAGCTGATCCATATATAATCAATTGATTAAATGGGTTTGACATTTTTTCTGAAAAACTGCTTCGTTTTCTATAAAAATGACTAAAGCGGAGTGAGTTGGGCCGAGTGGCTGTTTGGATCCGCTAATGTCTGGAGTTCAGTGAACGCACCATTCGTAGATTCTAGTCAGCCCCGAAATCTGTCCGTTTGTTTGGAGGTTTTAGGGAAATAAAGGGAGGAGGGGCTGGTGCGTGAGATGGAATTAAGACATTTGAGGAGCGTGTATCTACTAAGACAATAATAAAAAAAAATTGACTAAAAAACAACTTTTGTGGAGTGTTCTGCTGTTTTTGCTGTTGTTAACCACAAAATAAAGAGAAGTCAGTGTGGGAAAAGGATCAAATTTAGTACATACAGAAAGTTTGAAGCAGCTGCAGATATTTTTTAGAGGATGAAGATTAGCTTTACCCTAAAAAGTTAAGGGAAACTGGAAGTTTAAAAAAGAAAATCAAGCGCTTGCTTTAGAAAATCCATGACAACATTATCTGACATTGACACTGATCCAATGCATCTCTACTAAAAGTATTGATCCTTCATCACAAATCTACTCAATGCACAATGAATTAAAGCACAAAGTTTTTTCAAAACTTTACCTGATTTTTTAAAATCTCTGTCGTCACCGTGGGAACGAGTGCAGCACTGACAAACTGCTTGTTTTTTTCCCCAGCGAGGAGGACGCAGCTGCGGTGTACAAGGCCGCCCGCTTCCTCAACATGACGGGCTCAGGCTACGTGTGGCTGGTGGGGGAGCGGGAAATGTCGGGTAAAGCCCTGACCGAGGCGCCGGACGGTACGTTCATCCGGCAGGGACCGACGCTGACCGGGGCACAGCAGAGCCCACGGGGTTGAGAGTGAAACCACGGTGGTGTTGCTGATGGGTCTCCTGCTCAGGGTTCAGTGTTCAAACGTGCCGTGTCTGTGTTGAAGTCCTGCTCATCTGTGTTTCTACTGCATTGTTAAGAGACAGTTGTGCAGCAGACTGACTGAAGGGTAAGCTGCACTCGTTCTTGTCTTCATGTGTTTGTGCAAACCACTCTTTCACTACTTACCAGCAAAAAGCCACTCTGATCCCAAAGAACCCAACATGTCTGCTTTCCACACGCACTGAGCGCTCCATCATCTCATCATCAAACACATCTTTGGGCTATAATTCAAACAGTCGTCCTTTGTGGGCGGGACTTAAAGCTCCAGCTGGTTGACTTACTTATCTTAAGCTACGTTTTGAAATTTATTTTTACTTTTTGAACATATTGACTGGATAGATACTTTATTACAGACTCAAGGCCCATTTGTCATAAGAGACACAACAAATAAAAGACTTAAAGGGTAACCAAACAGGGAAGTTGGAGGCTGACTCCGCCCACAGCCGAAATTTGACATTCCAGTGAGAGGGGTGGAGCTTAGGGAACTGGACTGTTATCATTACTGGAGCTGCAGACGTGAGACTTCTGAAACGTACATGGTATGACCAATCACAAAATTCAACTGTTATGCCTTGATTCAACCTTTAGGGGGCAGCGCACAGACGGTTTTATTTTCAAGAATATTTTAATCAAAAATTTGGCAATGACCAACAGAGAGCACCTTTAACGCCCCATTTATAGACGTCAACAGACAAAATAAGTTGATTTAGGGTTTGGTTACACTTACTTTATTCAAAGATGACCAAAACAAGAGAACATTTAAAAGTAAAAGACATTCTAGAAGTAAAAAAAAAAAGATGTTGTCTTTTTCCTGAAGAGCTTCTGAAAGAACAGTTTTGACCAGGATGGACTGTGATGCTGTTGAGTCAGATGTTGCCTCTGAGCCGGAGCTGCAGGACGTCTTTGCTCAGGTGGGGGGTTGTCTTTGCTGTCTCAGGGCTGATCGGCCTCCAGCTCATCAACGGGAAGAACGAGTCTGCTCACATCAACGACGCGGTGGCCGTGGTGGCCCAGTCCATCCAAGAGCTCTTTGAGAAGGAGAACATCACGGAGCCCCCCCGAGGATGCGTGGGAAACACCAACATCTGGAAGACGGGGCCCCTCTTCAAGCGGTGAGACAGACACCTCCCCTTTGAAACAAGAAGTCACATGATCTTAATCACACTTAAAACAGGGCTGCCACCATCAGGCGATTAATCGACGACTAATCGGCAGCTGAAATAGTCGCCGACTAATTTATTAGTCAATTAGTCGTTACTTTATATTATATGGAGTCAGAGTGTAGTAAAGTTGAAAGTTATGATGGCGTTATGCGAGCTTTTTGGACTATTTTCACATTTTTTAGAATATTTTGGAGTTTAGCCAATTTTTCGGCTATATGCAAGCTATTTTGGCTAATTTATTTATTTTTTTCTTTTTTTTAGGCTAATTTGGCATTTTACTAATATTTTAACTAGCTTCATCATTGTCAGCTATTAGCTTCAGCATTTTTAGCAATTAGCTTACTATTTTTCAGCTGGAGTAGTGCACTATTTTTAATATTTCTTTTTTTTAGGTAATTGGCATCAAATTCAGCTTATAGCTTCAGCAACTTCACATTATAAGGAATGCTATAGCATATCATAGGTTTTTTAGTTAGTTTAAGGTAATGATGGTTAAGATGTGTTCTTTACATCCACTTTGCGCATGACCTGATTAGTTTACAAATTGGGAAAAAACAATCGGTGATTAGTCAACTAATAAAATAATCGTTTGTGGCAGCTCTATTTGAAAATAATGGTGCTCCTATTCATTTAAATGAGAGAATTTCCTTTTATTCAGTTTTTATCATTTGGCTGGACTTCAGTCACTGTCCTGTTTATAATAGAAAGTCTG
Organism: Oryzias javanicus; assembly: GCA_003999625.1. Classification (NCBI taxonomy): domain Eukaryota; kingdom Metazoa; phylum Chordata; class Actinopteri; order Beloniformes; family Adrianichthyidae; genus Oryzias; species Oryzias javanicus. Next base: position 1,079,406 of record CM012448.1, read on the forward strand.
GAAATAAAGAGATGTTATTTAGAAATAAATAACTCACATTTTAATGTTTGTGTTTTACAGATTTACATGCAGTGAGTTGTGCATTTGGTAATCATATTGTTTAATTTTTATTTCACATACTTTTTTAAGCATAAACGTCATCTTACAATCTTAGATTAGCTGCTGAAAAACAGGCTTTTTGTTGTTTTGCAGTTAAGTTTTGGGTTTGGTTGTTTTTTGTTTTTTTTTACCAAATAATTTTGTCTAAAAAACATTTTTTGCCTCTTTAAGACACACTCTCCTGACATTTTTATTTTTGGTGGTTTTAACATGTACAGTAATTGTGGCATTTCTTCTGATGATGGAGAAAACATCTAAAGAAAATGAAGCTAAAAATCGTCTTTTTTCAGAACAGATAAAAAATGAAGTTGGAAAAAGCTAGTAGTTGTGATGTAGAACATAAGCTGGGCCTCAAGTTCCCTTCTGATCCATCCACTTGCAGACAAATAGATCCATGAACGTCTTTGGTTTCCTCGTCTGAGCTGGAATCTGGATCAGACCTGGATGACTGGATAACTTGAATCTTGCTTGCACCACTAAAGTTATGTTGGGGTTGTGAGGCTCTGTAAGCTAATGGAGAGCATGTACACAGATGGATGATGGGAAGTGTGGACAGGCTTACTCTGCGCTAACAGTCCTGCCCACAATTCAGAGGTGAATTTCTAATGAACTCCTGCTGCTCTGCAGAAACTACGTTCTAAAAAACAACACATTTTTAATCATAATTGAAAGACCACATGTACAATAGATCAAAGATCTTGGCTGCTACTCCTACAACCTACTTAGTATTAATCTGAAATTCAGCAGCTACTTTAAAACAGTTCAACATGTCTGTTTCTGCAGAGATGATGAAACTCTGTTTGCAGATTTTTGTTTTGGCTCAAATTCCAAAGTGTCACTGAAGTACGAACTCTCAGCAGATCCACTCACAAGTCACTTCAGTTCAGCATCAAAAGGGATTTCCAGCCAGTTAAACAGCAGTAAAACCATCATGTGCAGTCAGTCACAGCGTAACAGACAGACCGCTCAGAGAGCCAGTAGCTCCCGATAGAGAGGATGAATCCAAACAGACCCATCCGTCTCCGTCTACAGGGTTCTGATGTCGTCCAAGTACCCAGAGGGCCTCACAGGACGCGTGGAGTTCAACGACGACGGGGACAGGAAGTACGCGCACTACAGCATCCTCAACTATCAGAAGAGTCGTCTCGTTCAAGTTGGCATTTACAACGGCACACAGGTGAATTTCTTTCAGGAATTCAGGTTCATTCCGGGACCTTTTTCATCTGCAGGGAGCGTCCACAAGTTATACAGCACACTAGAAAGGGGAAAAAAAATACCTGAAAGTTTGAGGTGACTGTTATGATAGATTTGACATGATGCAATGGCGAACAGACTGAAGGATCCCAGGGAGCCACCGGTGAACAGGTCGGATTGGAGATTACAGGATAGTCAAACTGTCGGTTGTGGGCCGCACAGGATACGCATTTATTGAACACTCTGAAACTGCATTTTTAAAACTTTAAAACCGTAACTTTTTAACATAATTATAAACTAGAAATGAATCATTAAATAAGCATTAGTAAGCTGAATTTTCTTTCTGAAAATGCTGAAGCTGATAGCCAGCTAAAATATTAGCTAAATGCCAAATTAGCCTGAAAAACAAAAAAAAAAAAACTAAATTAGCCAAAACAGCTAGCATGTGGCTGAAATATTAGCCTAAGTATTAGTTAATGCCAAAATAGTCCAAAAAGCTAGCATGATACAAATTTTAAAAACTTTAAAAGCGTAACTTTCAAATATAATTATGAATAATAAAAAGGAAGGAATATTATTCCAGAAGAATAAACTTAAACCTTAAATAACTTTCAATATTTTACCCTCCATAAAAATGTTGCCAAAATTACACAAGTTAGAAATAAGCGCAAAATAACATCGGGCCATTAATAGCAATTAAATAAACTGATCTGGAGGGGTGTGGATTAAAATAGATTCAGACATATTTGAAGCCAAATTATCACAACAAAGAACCAAAGAATTCTATTGCTCTCTATCTTCAAACTCTTCTGATTGTTTTATTATTATAAAATCTTTACTGGCTAAATTTAATACAGACTCAGACATGAGCCTGAAAAATGGTTTCATTTCATATTCAGGACAAAATGTTTCACAAAGTGACCTCAATTAGATGAATAGCCACTAGAAAAAAAATCTCCATTGAATTAATTTTAGCTCTCCCCCAAAAAGCCTGACACCTGCAATGAATATGATCCTGAAGACACATGAAAGCATAAAGCAGACACACAAAAGGATGCATATCGGCTCCAAGCTCCTTTTTTAAGTTTCAAAACAAGTTAAGAAGATGTTCATCATCTTTCTGATCATAATTGATGTTGTTCCACCTTAAACATAGACAACTTTTATAATTAAAACACAGTCTTTTTGGAGGCTTAGCTGCGAGCTATGTTGCTTTAACAGATTAATTAAAAAACAAAAATCTCCAAACTATGTCAGGATCAAGTGGATGAAAGAAAAATCCACTTAAAACTCTGATGTATCTAATGATCGACCTTCTGCTTACTGGTGTGAGGGAGGATTTATTGATGTCTGCTTTAACTCCAGCTCCTGATAACTCTTTTTATACCATGATGAACTCTGGGAATACAGTGGGGGAAATAAGTATTGATTTCTTGCTGATTTGTCAGATTTATTGCTTGAAAAAAATGGACAGCTATCCTAAAGGTAGGTTTATTTGAACAGTTAGAAAGAAAATTGTAAAAAAACTTGAAATTAATTTACATTTTTTTGAATACATTTATTATATTCAATTTAGAAAAATTAGTATTTGATCCCTTAGATTTTCCACTCGGAAATAGTCTGGTCCCTTTATCCACCAAGAAATAGTCTGATCCCCTTCCTCACCAGTAAATAGTCTTCTCCCATTCTCCACCAGTAAACAGTCCTGCTTGCACCATTCTGATCTGTTCAGGATTCATCCCATGATGTCGTGTAAATTCCTCACCAGAAGTTTATTCACAGAATTTGAACATTAAATTGAACAAGCGTTTCTTGGCCTTCGCTAAACTGGCTGCACAACTATGCATAAGGCGGGGGTGTGGCTTGTGGAGCTAGCTTATCACCGCTAGCTTAGCATGGAAAGTGTTTTTTTTTCTTAGCCTTGGGGCGGAGCAGACTCTTCCTGAAGGGGCGGTTCTCAACTTGTGATGTAAGCATGTGAGAACCCGCTAGTTTTTGTGGGTATGGGAGGGGCTGCTGTTGAGAGTTCAGGTTTTTAGAGGATTACTCAGAAATGCGTGAACAGATCAAAATACCGCTTTGGGGCTCTTTATGGTAAAGATGGACCAGTATAATACACTTTTTTTCATGCGATGGCCCTTTCAGACGAGAAGGTTCAGATACTTATATTATATAAATGAGTAAAAGTGTATTTCTTGATTTTCATTGTGATTTTCTAAACTAGCATTAAGATGACTGACTCTCAGGGTTTTTTTATTTGGGTAAACCTATACTTATACATATACAATACAAATACTTCTTTCACCACTTTAAGATATGAGGGGGACATTATTCCACTACTTTCTTTTCCGAGCACAGTAAAAGCTCTCTCGTAGAATTCCCAGATCATTTTAATCCATTTTCCTCAGTGTTCATGGAGGTCCTCTGACGGCTCGATGTTGTTCTTTCATGGAGTTACAGGGATCGTCTGTCAGAGGATGCAGGACGAATGTGTCCGGCTGCTCTGAGCTCAGCTCCATGCTCCCTGTGGGAATGATAAGTTATTCATTCCTGAGGTCCAGCGTGTTTGATTCCACATCTGGATAAACTGCTGACCGTGAACCTGACTCATTAGCCGCGCTCGCCCGCAGTGTTTCCTAACAGCAGGCCTTCTGTCAGCACTCACCTGTAATCCCGCTCCCCTGTAGGTGGTGATGAACAATCAGCGGAAGATAATCTGGCCTGGAGGAGAGACGGAGAAACCGCAGGGCTTCCAGATGTCCACTCGGCTAAAGGTGGGGTCCTTTGCAGCGCCGCTGCAGCGTGACAGTGGTGTCCACACAGGCACGGTGTGGGCCTGAGCTGACGTGCCGCTGCCGGACAGCTCTCGGGGATGTGTGAGGCACCGCGGAGTGAAGCTGATCCTCCGCTGACGGATCTGTTCTGACTTTTATCCCTTCGTGCCGTCTCAGAGAATCCTCATGGTGACCTCACCAGTAACTCATCTGTCACTCTCTGTTTTCCTGTCTGCTCCCTGCTGAGCGTCTCCCAGTGCTTCTCCTGCTCTTGTCTCTGACCGTCAGATCTACAGCTCAGTGTCCTGTCTGCTGCAGATAGTGACCATACACCAGGAGCCTTTCGTGTACGTGAAACCCACCATGCTGGATGGGACCTGCAAGGAGGAAATGACCCTGAATGGAGTCCTAATAAAAAAGGTCATCTGCACCGGGCCCAACGAGACCATCCCAGGTACGCCTGTGATTGGTAGATAGGAAGACTGTGCCACAAACCTCCTGACTGTCGATACATCACAATCATTCTTGGTTTGTTTTCTTTCAGGGCGCCCCACTGTCCCCCAGTGTTGTTATGGTTTCTGTATTGATCTCCTGATCAAGTTGGCAATGACCATGAACTTTACCTATGAGGTGCATCTGGTGGCTGATGGAAAGTTTGGAACTCAAGAACGGGTAAGTTTTACTTCAAACCAAATGAAGGACGTTTAATGTACTGACACAGACAAACCTGCTTCTGGCTTGGCTTTACACCGGTGGTCCCCACCCGCCTGTACCAGTCAGTGTCTGTCAGTATCAGGCAATGATAGAAGACTGAACTGTCAAAGTTGAAGCCCATCTCCATTCACTCTTCCCAAAAGCAGGCGGTTGATCATTCACAGAAAGAAAGAACTTGGAGCAAAGTAGCCTCAAACCATCACACTCCCACCTCCATGCTCAGCTGCTATTCTTGTTCTGATAGGTTGTTGGGCAAACCGAACCTTTCAGGAAGTTAAAGCTGTCCAAACGTTGTCTTTTTTCTAAATGTTTGGGAATTATCCAGAAGTTTGAGTCTTTCAGTCTCTTTAGCTCAACAGGTATTTCCTCTTGAAGTCTCTCATTGATACATTTTTGTCTACAAGTCACTTTCTGCCTGATTAACCATGAACTCTAACCTTATTGAGTCATTTTTATTTTCTTTGTGTGTTATCTGGCACATCTGAGCAGTTTTACACAACCGGTTACATGTTCCTTCATAAAGTGTTTCCTCGTTAAGTAAAATTAAAATAAACTTGATAATCTGAGGGTCTTTAGGGGGAAATTTCACCTCATACACTTTTTGTACTGTATTTTCTGCAGTATAATGCGCACCGTCAATCAAACGTATGTCATAAATAAGGCGTACCATCCTAAAGATGCATTTATGGAGATATATTGGGGCCAACATAATTTGAAACACAAATAAAACAAATTGAAAAAAAATGGTGTTTGGCCAAAAAAACAGTTAAAAGTCCAAAACTTTTTACTATTCTAGAATAAACTTAATTATTATCATCTTCAAATGTTCTGTTTTTTTAAGTTTTTATACTCAATTTTTCACTTTCAAAATTTTATTTTTTGTTTCAAGTCTTTTTTTCCCCATTTTAATTTTTTTTTTTTTTTTTTTTTTTTTTTTGTTTTTGAATCTGAAAAATTTCCGTTTCAAAACTTTTGGCCACATTGTGGTGCGTTGGGGCGGGGCTTACACGATGGACCAATCAAAATTGACAAAGGTTAGAGTTAGGGTTGGGAGCTTGGAAATTACGTGCATAAGGACATTTTCAATGCCTTTATGTAACACAATAAAATAACACTTTGAACGGGTTAGAACAGCGTTTTAGGGGCGCGGTTTGTACGCAATAAAACTGTTTTTTACACTGTCTTGGGACAACTTCAGACCATGATAGTACAGTCATTTTCTGATCATAATTATCACAGTTCTCAGAGTCAGTGAATTTACCGGGACCTTCATCAATTTTGATTGGTCCTTCCTGTTAGCCCCACCCCAATGTGCCATAATGGGCCAAAAGTGATTTAAAATTGAAATTTTGAGTTTGGAAACCTAAAAAACAGAACATTTGAAGCTGAAAACTAATTACATTTATTTTAGAACAGCAGTTTCTGACATTTACATTTTTTTGTCCAAACACAAATATTTTTTTTCAATTTATTTTATTTGGGTTTCAAATAACATTGACCTCTATTTAGCTCCATGCGCATTAGGCTTAACCAGAGAGTCAGAAATAAATCAGTTAGACTTTATTAATTATGTTCATAGTGATTCTAGATCGTGTTTCTAAGACGCTACTCATTAGCCACGTTAGCATAATCACCAAACCTGTAATTCCCATCTTGTTTGTAACATGTAAAAAAAGGAGTAACACTCCTAAAATAAAGATTACTACAACTATGCTGACACGTTAAAAAAACACAGTCTGAGATGCTACATGTTAGCCGCATTAGCATATTCACAATAACACCCAATCTTGTTTGCAACTCATGAAAACAAACAGAGACATTTTAACAAAGCAGCATGTTCCTCTCTAAATCACTTAAACCTTATAAGCACAACCAGAGTTTTTTTTAATCCATTAATAGCCTATGGCACTCTGTTTTTTTATTTTTTTAAAAAAGGCTTTAAAGTGCACTTTATAGTGTGGAAGACTCAGTGCATCCTAAGGTAGCATTCATGTTTGAAGTTTAAACAGATCTAAGCCTATACACAATGGAACCACTGTCAGAATAATAGTTTCCATCTTTAAATGAACAATATGTTTTAAAAATTCTCCAGACACAGTTTGGATTATCACCCTCCCGAGTGGTTTGTTCGGGGAAGCGGAGAACTAGCAGCAGCACACATTTTAGCCAAGATGTTTTGTCGTACAGACTTGTTCCTTGTCCTTACATTCACAGCTGAGCTGCTGTGTTGTGTTATACTTATCTTCATGTTAGATTAGTGAAGCTCTGTCACCGTGTGTTTGCACATGTGAGCAGAGGGATCAGAGAAAGATGTGCATGCCTCGCCGTTAAATGCAAACGCTGCTAACGCTGGATAATGGATGCATGGCTGATCCCTGACGTCCCAGCTTGTGTCTTTATTGGTCGTGCAGTTTGGGGTTGGCTGCACACTGAGCACGGTCTCTAAAATAAGCCTTAGCATCACAGTGCTTCATGCAGACTCACAAGTTCCACTCAGGCAGAAATCATGAAAGGCTGCATGTTACATGACATCCAGTGTTCAGCCGCTCAGAGCTCCCAGTTGGTGTGAGTTAGTGGTACTCTCCGTATGCATGAAGGAATCTTCCATTTGCCAGTAACTCTCCAGAACCAACACTGTTAACTTTATTAAGATAAAAGATTTCTCCCTCTTTATCCATATCCACACAAAGACGACAAAATAAGAGTGGAAAGCCAATCATGCACATCCACACAGAAAGAAAATAAAATTGTGAAATGACATTTATGAAATGATACAGGTTTGTGTTCACCAGTTCTCCAGTATTTAGACCCAACACTTCTGTCCTCATGACAGAGGTAAAAACAACGTAAAGGTAGTTTCTTCTAGAGCAATTTCCCAATTAAGATGAGCAACATCCTAAACCATGTTAGTACAGGAACATAAACTAATTCAAATACAGGAATACAAGCTACATTGAAGTAAGATTAAAAGGGAATAACCCCAGAATCATGTTCAGTGTGGGAGCATAGTTCAGTTTTGTTTTCCTTCAGAAACTGTGAAGCGCAGGGACCAGCTTCTGATTCACACCTCCTACTCGTAACACGTCTATTTTCACTCAAACCCCAGGTGCCGACAAACGTTCAATGATGTGGACACTGAGAGAGTAACAGCTGATTCTCACTCTTCTGTTTGGACATTAGGTGAACAACAGCAACAAGAAAGAGTGGAACGGGATGATGGGAGAGCTCCTGGGGGGCCTGGCTGACATGATTGTGGCCCCGCTGACCATAAACAACGAACGAGCCCAATACATCGAGTTCTCTAAACCCTTTAAATACCAAGGCCTCACCATCCTGGTTAAGAAGGTCAGTTTGTACCCTGAGATGGGAAGGACTGAGGACCATTGAGGAAACACAATTTGAATATATAAATACTCAGAAATACAATTTTAAGCCTCTTGTATATAGCTGCCATTTTTGGTCCAAGTGTTATAGTATATTTATTAAAAGGGTATTAAAAATGTTTATTTATATATATTAATATATATTTTTCAGAATAAATTGAACAAAGAAATACTCAGAATTACAATTTGAAGTGGAGATGTCCCGATCCGATCATGACTATCAGATGTCGTCTGGATGTTGTAGGAAATGTGATGTCTTATGAGCTTAAAAACAAAAAACTAATAAATGTTTTTTATGATATCAGCTAGTCATGAACACTCATCATCAAATTCTTGCTAAAACAAAGTCATCACTCATTTTTAAGAATTTGAAACGAGGACAGGAATCATATTTGGTTCAAAATGTTCAATAGTTCTAAAGATATTAAAGCTAAAGTTTCTGACATGACTAATTATTACTTATATAACAAGAAAATAATTATTTTCTAGTTTATATTTGCTCTATTTTTACTTGTTCATTAAAGATACTTCACAGAAGTTATTATTTATATTATATATAAACCTAAAATTGTATTTCAGAGTATTTCTTTATTTATTTGTTTATTCAAATTGTTTAGAATCAGTAGCAGAATATTGTAGTCTTGTTGTAGAGAAGTCAATTATGTTCTCTTTTTTAAACTGCAAAATTACAATAATGCATGGAGTTTGAACACCCAGTCAACAGGAAACAGTTTGACTGTTGTAAGCATGTTAAGACATGTTTTCTCTTGTGATTGTCTCCTAGAGTGAAGTATGTGATGTTTGCAGGAAATTCCGCGCAGTACTCTGGACTCGTTCATGCAGCCGTTCCAGAGCACGCTGTGGCTGCTGGTGGGTCTTTCGGTGCACGTGGTGGCGGTGATGCTTTACCTACTAGACCGGTTCAGGTACAAGGAGGACTTGTTTGTGTGTGAATGCGTGTCCATGTCTGTGCATAGATGCATATTCACTTCTGGATCAGCTGTGTGTGTGTCCGTGCACTCCTGAGCGCTGCAGATCTTCCCTGGCGTGGAGGACACGGACGGTAGAGGTGAAGATTGGCTTCGACCATCCCACCCACCGCTTGCTCTGTCCCTGTGCTTCTGCCTGTTGTCTCTCTCAGGACCTCCTCTGTCCAGCTTCACTTGCTCATGTTCAGATCTGAAGTTTCTGAATCAGTCCGGGGTTTCCTGCCCTTCTCATTGTATGTTCTGCATCCTCTATGATCTCCTTCCTCCAGTCCGTTTGGAAGATTTAAAGTAAACAGTGAAGAAGAAGAGGAAGACGCCCTCACCTTATCATCCGCCATGTGGTTCTCCTGGGGAGTGTTGCTGAACTCTGGAATTGGAGAAGGTGAGACAGAGGAGGAGGTGATGCTTAGTACTACAGTGTGGCTGAGAATAAAAACCTGCTTCTGCTTGTTCCCTTTTAGCTCCTCTTTATTCGTATCCTTCCTGACCATTCAGAGATGAAACCTTTGCTTTAAGAATGACCTGATAAAAGCTTGTTGGGATGATGAAGACTGATCTCTCCTCACAGGTGCCCCACGCAGCTTCTCAGCCAGAATCCTGGGCATGGTGTGGGCCGGCTTTGCTATGATCATTGTGGCTTCCTACACTGCCAACCTGGCTGCCTTCCTGGTGCTGGACCGGCCCGAGGAGCGCATCACCGGCATCAATGATCCAAGGGTGAGAATTCCAACAGTTTCCCTCTCATGAATGGAAGTGTCCACAATGCGTGTCACCTGCGGCTTGTCCTTTTTGCAGCTGCGAAATCCATCCGACAAGTTCATCTATGCCACGGTGAAGCAAAGCTCCGTAGACATCTACTTCCGGCGGCAGGTCGAGCTGAGCACGATGTACCGCCACATGGAGAAGCACAACTACGAAAGTGCCGCCGAGGCCATTCAGGCCGTGCGCGACAAGTGAGTCTCGGCCAGGCCGGGCCGACCGGGGAAGGAGTCGGCCGGCTGAAACGCATAGGCTAGGGTTAGTCACGTAAGGGGGAAGGACATGGACCTCAGAGCCAGGTGGAAGTCGCGGGACTTACTGCGACGTTTCCACTGATTCAGGTCCATTCCCTAGCCAGAACAGGCGCTCAGGGACCAGCACCGAGACCAGTGTCAGGTTGAGCTAACACTCAGTACAGGAGCACCTCTTTCAGGTTTTACCCAGGCGAACATCTGTGACATGGACGCGTTCCAGGTGGGGGCAGCCCTCACCCGACTCGATTTGGGCGACGGCTCAGATTGCCGGTGAACGCTGAGTGAGGGTGGGAGCCGTAAATGTGTATGTAAATCATTGTACTGTTGCACCGTAACCCCCTCCTTCCACTCCTCCTCCTCCTTCCTCCTCGTCCTGCCTCCCTCCCCCTCCTCCCCCCACAGCAAGCTGCATGCTTTCATCTGGGACTCTGCGGTGCTGGAGTTTGAAGCCTCGCAGAAGTGCGACCTGGTAACCACGGGAGAGCTGTTTTTCCGTTCGGGCTTTGGCATAGGCATGCGCAAGGACAGCCCCTGGAAACAGAATGTGTCCCTGGCCATTCTCAGGTCTGTCCCAGCAGAAGCTGCATTTCTCGTATGACTTTTTTTTTTTTTGTCTCTTATCAGTATAATTTCACGGCCATGTTTGGGTCTTTTCCTTTCATTCAGTACATTGCCTTGTGTCACATGTCTGTGTTGTCCTCCCTGTCCTGCACTGTCTGTCTGTCTGTTCAGCTATTTAATAGCTGTCTGGGAGCGAGCGGCTCGGGCAACCTATTCGAAAGTTTTCACGTGGCGTCAAATTTTGAGCCCCCCTGGAGGGCAAAAAGCTACACTTACCCCAAGCTTCTGAAGGCAGAGATTGCCCCACTTTGTAAAAAAATAACAGCATCAAAGACACTAACATAATTGTGTATGTGTGGGGGGGGGCCATGTATTTGTGCATTCACACGAGCTGTCATCCCCGGTGGGAGAGGACCACAGCAGCTGTTAGCAGAAAACACAAGCAACACGTGCTGCGTTACTTCTTATGACACTTACAGTATGTCATGCAAAGCATTTTGTTTTTAAACATTTTGTTTTTGCGACACACTTAAAATCATAAATGATGGACTAAAGTATGGTTTTAGCTAAGGCGTTAGCTTAAGCATTAGCCAAAACTTTAGCTATCGCCTCAGCATGTTTTTAGTGGAATCTCATTTAAGCAGATTGTTTGTAAAAAAATGTGAAATTACTGACTCATATCTCTGAAAGCACACTAAGACTAGCATTAGCAGTTAGCTTCCATCACTTTTTTGAGGACTTTCTTGCTCTTTACCACACAAATTACTGTATCTGTTGATGACCCATCATGGAGTAAAATCCCACCAAAACTCTCCCACCGGCGTTTATCAAACTCCACGCACGCAGGGAACGTTCCACAGGCGCAGGACAGTCTCCACACCCTTTGCGCTCCTGAAACCTCTTCTCTGCGCTCGTGGGAGTATTCTTACGCTCCTAAAACTAGTTCCGCCCCCTTGTAGCTTCTCCTGCACGCCCGTGTGAAACTTACATTGAAGGGAAAAGAAAAAACGAAAATACAAGAAGGTCATTAATTTTTTTTATTGAAAACTAAAAAATGAAAAGAGGGCATTTCTGAGCTAATCTTTTTTTATTTGGTTTTGAAGTATCCATAATATGAGCTGAACAGCTAAATTTTGCTAGCTTGATGCTAACGTCTGATGAAATTTCCAATAGGACGGCTGTTGCTAACGCTCGGTCGACCTAAATATACATTACTGAATAAATAAACATCTTTCTAAACTTACAGGCATGAATTTCACCAGCGCGGAGAACGAGTTTTGCAAGGGGTAGAGGAGCGGGCGTGGAGACTGTCCTGCACCCGTGGAACGGTCTTTGCATGGAGTACTTTTCTTTCATGTGTGGAGTTTGACATATGCTTGTGGGACACTTTGGGCAGAAAAACACCTAAACGTCTTCATTAAAATTACAAATGTCCATACCTTTATTTGGTACAAGCCTTGATCTTGGACTGTTGCTTTGCCCTCCAGGTCAGCGCGCATGTCACGTGACTGAAAGCGATCCCTTTTATGAGGCATGTTTTAAACTTGTCTACCTCTTTTTCTATGCCCCCAACCAGTTCTCATGAGAATGGCTTCATGGAAGACCTAGATAAAACCTGGGTGAGATACCAGGAGTGTGACTCGAGGAGCAATGCCCCAGCCACACTCACCTTTGAAAACATGGCAGGTATGGTCTTAATGGTGTAGAGAGAGCCTTAAAAGGGATTGGACAAAAACTGCAGTCGGTAAGGTACTGTAGCTCTTTTTTGTCCAATACCTTTGCAGTCTGGTTGTTTCAGTGTCAGCCCTGGTGCTCAGTGGAAGTGTGCTGTTCTGTGTCATGTGCTGTGACTTTGTGCAGTTGTGGTCTTCTCTTTGATATTGTATGGTTCAGCAGCTGTCCTCAGTAGGAGAGGCTTAAGGAAGGAGGGGCGACCACTGAGCATGAAATTCAAAGGATGTATTGATGCTCAGTGGGAGCGGCAGGACGGCGAACGGACTGCTCACACCTCTGTGGTCTCTCTGTCTGTTCGTCCGTCTCCGCCTCACAGGAGTCTTCATGCTGGTGGCTGGAGGCATTGGGGCAGGGATCTTCCTCATCTTCATTGAAATCGCCTACAAGAGACACAAAGACGCCCGCAGGAAGCAGATGCAGCTGGCCTTTGCGGCCGTCAATGTCTGGAGGAAGAACTTGCAGGTAGGAATTATCTCCGGATCCTTTCCGCCCGTTTGCGCTGCTTCAAGGTGGCCCGAGCTTGGGTGCAACACAACCAGCAAAGCCCCCTCCAAGAGTGGTCTGACTACAGTCAAATTAACTCAGAAGTTAAATTGCTGGTCGGGATCATGCCAGGCCGTCTTGTAGATCAGTCTTTTAGAGGCGTGTCTCTGTGTGCCTGCAGGAAAGTCACGAGGCCTCTGGAAGTCAAGCGGTGGCTGGGACCCCCTCCTTAGTATGTAGCAGAGTTACTTCACCCCCATGTCACCGCTTGCTCTTAGAATGACAATAGAATAATGGACTAAAACATGGTAGACATCTAAGTTAGAACTGCCTCTGTCCATGGCATGAACTACAGAGCTGCTGCTGTGGCCCTTTATGCTTCATGAGGTCATAATCTGGAGGAGAGAGGACAACTGCAGCCATCAGGAGGGAGCTGTGAAAGCAGGGGTCATCGTAGAGTTCAGGTTTTGTTTGTGCCACATTGATTTCATTTTTTAGCTCTAGCAGCCAAACAACGGCCCCCAGCTAAACATGCAGACGGGGCATCAATAACAAAATCAATGTCCTGGCACAATCACACGGCAGGGACCGTCCCGGGACGGTCTGCACGCTGCGGCACGACGGCTGAACGTAGACGTTTCACTTCCAAAACTTTGAGTCAGTCCCATGTGAGAGAGGCTCTGCTTCCATAGATCTGTCAGTAAGGGTCAGTTCACACAAATATAAACCAATTCTTGTTTTATATTTGTATGAACCATTTGCTTTGATAAAGCATAAGTTCTGCTAAGCCGGCGACGGCATGCCCGCCCGCTCCAGAGCCACGAGTGAGTGTGATGGGAGCCGGGCAGCTTGCAGTTGCTGGTTGCTGCTGTCTGCGATGCGGGCCTGGCAGCGCGTCTGTTTCTGTGAGCCTCGGTTTGAGCGTTTGTCCCTGCTGACATGAGCTGGAGGAAGGTACAGTATACACATCACAAGTGCCCGTCAGCACAACAGTGTCTGCCATCTAACTGACAGCTGTCTGTCCCTGTTGTGATCGTCCTCATATGGATGTGTGTGTTCCAGGCGAATGCATGCAGGGGGCGTCGCTGGGAAAGGAGAGGGACACATTAAGCCGCCTGCAGAGCATTGTAATTTAGAGCCGTGCCAGCGATGATCATGCTCGCTGCACAAAGACGGCTCATCCTGCTCACTGACACACATAATCGGCAGCGCTCTGACTTCTGCAACAATAGCGGCTCACGCAACGAGCAGTGAGGGTGTCTGGATAATTCAAATCTGTTCTGCTTGAATGTTTTCTGGATTTCATTTCAGCTCAATGAGTTACACACTGTGGTCAAATTTGTACAAATTCAAAGTGATGAAGTGAGAAATGTGGGAGTCCAGTTAATGCGGCCTTCTCCTTCCTCCAGAGAAGCTGCAGTCTCACTGCTGGCGCCATTTTGCCTGCTTGTGTGTTTGTTGTTTGTTATTAATCGCCTCCCACACGGAGGACATGCCGTCAGCCAAACTCCAGAGGATGTGCACGTCTGACTGCACCTGCTCCTGAACAGAACGGTGGTACTTTCACCTGCTGCTGATGTTCTGCAGCTGCTTCATCAGCTCTTCATCAAAGCCGCCCACACAGCCGCGCTCCACTTCCTTTTTACGTTAAACTATCAAATAGGACGCAATTATTCAATGAAGATTCACTCAAAAGGAAGCCTCAGACTGTTAAAAGCTCATTTAATATATTCACTGAGCAGGTTTTGTGTAGTAATGGAGAAAAAAACCACAACTTTCATAGTTATTCTTATTTTAAAGCCAAAGACAGAACAAACGACAGCAGACGGAGGGTATATTTGCCACATGAATTCTGGGAGGTTTGAATGTTTTTAAAGTCCCACTCCGATCATCTTTTGATCTATTTTCAAAATCGTTCCCAGTGGTCTTTTAGTTATGATAATGTCGTTTATAAACAAAATAGAAAAAAAAACTCTAGTTTTCTAGATCATAGTTTCTTCAGAGTGGCAGGAGTTCAAAAGGGATTTACCTCTGACAAACCCAGAGCAACCCCGCCCCCCATTCTCGTCACCTATAACTGAGAGCTCCCAGTTAACACGCTCTCCCGCTAGCTTACAGTCCCTCACACCCCCAACCTTACGATACCGGAGCAGCAAAAACAGCGAGTAATACTGGAGAATATTGGAGATCCAGATTCCAGCTCCAGGTCTCCCATGAGGTCTTAAAAAGTCTTAAAACTTGAAAAAAGTTGAATTTATACATTTGGAAATAACACCTTAAAAAGCCTTTAAAAAAAAAATGTCTAGAATTTTTATAAATCCGAATCTTGAAAATAAAGCCATTACAAAGCCTTCGTTTCACATTTCTTGCCGAAAATGTAAATTTTCAATCTTGATTATTTTTGATCAAATAATGTAAATAAACAGTGGCAGAACCAATCATTTTGCACCAATACGCTAAATGTCGACTATTGGTTCAAAAAAGAGGGGGAAAGCAGTGAAGCGCGCTAAAGCTTTACGGCAGACTGCAAAAAGCAAGATAAGAAGCTACAGCTACCGTTCTGAAACGGTTAGAAGTTAATAAAATGGAAAACAGGCCGAGAAACTGGTCTTGGTCGTGTGATGGACCGCTCTGCACCTGCATGTGGTCGGCGCAACCCCCGCTAGCTGCTGCGCGCACACTCCCCCGCGCTCACACTTAACGTGAATGACTGTTCAAACGCAGAGTTAATTAAAAGAGCAGAGCTCCCGGGAAGGAGTCAGAAGGGAAGCAGTCGCAAAGCTGCGTCGTCACCCATGACTGTTGTCACGCTAGACTGGTCAAAGCTGCGATGAAAATGTAAAGTTGAGGAACAGTGAGGAACAGATCTGAGCTTTGTTTGGATTTGATTTTAATAGGTGTGATCGCGACATCACGACATCCTAGAGGGACTGACTTATGTGAAACTTTTGATTCAGCTGCAGGAATTTCAGCAGGAGGGGAGCGCAGCTGAACACCACGCAGCATGGAGAAACGTCATCAGCTCTGCATTTCTAAATTCAGGCACAGGCCGTAACAAATCGATTTTTAATATTTTCTGCAACAAAGAAAAGGCATTTTTAATCGTTACATCCTTATCTGTAAATGGATCCATTAGAATGGAGCGCAGCAGGAAGCTAGTGGCCTCCTTGTATGTCAAAAATATGATTTTTTTTAAACGTAATATTTTCATCTGCTCCTTCTTTACCTGAATTTAAATAAAAAAATACTCAGAAATGAAACTTTAAGCTTAATTTTCTATATAAATGTCTTCCATAATCAGAAAAATGCTACAAGACCATGTTAAAAACAAAATTTTCATCAGAGTGAGTCTTTAAAGTACTTTAGAATCCATGTTTAATATATAGAATTGCAAAAGCCAATAACAAATTTACAGCAGAAATTAAAAGGAAAAAGAACTAAACCCTTGAATTCAGAGGGCAGTCGGAGGAAAGATCTCCAGAATAACTGAATTTTTTAAAGAGTAACCAAACAGTGAAGTTGGAGGCTGACTCCACCCACAGCTGAAATTTGAAAATCTAGTCAGAGGGGCCGGGCTTGGGGGAGCTGCAGATCATGACTTCTTAAACTTACATGGTTTGACCAATCACAAAATTCAACTGTAATACCTCATTTCAACCTGTAGGGGGCAGCACACATTCAGTTTTGACTATATATTTTTTTGAAAATTAAAAGTTTGTTTTAATTTGCCAAAAATTTGGTATTGACTAACAGACAGAACATTTAAAGCTGCCTCATTTATAGAGGTCAACATTCAAAAAAAGTAATTAATGGTTTGGTTACCCATGATTTTTTTTTCATGATAGTCAATAGCCAAATGAAATCAATGCGATACCCCACGGTTCATGTCAGTGGCTTTGTCAGCAGCTCAGTGAAGGTATTCATCACTCGCAGCGTCTGACCCTCAGATGCTCCTCAGAGGTGCACTTTCTGCCCCAAACGGGACGGCCGTCGCTTTGGGACCGCGGTGGTCTGGTTCCACCTGTCAAACAGACGGTTGCCGTCGATGTGCAAGTCCATCCTCGCTTCATCCAATGGTTCAGCATGCCCAGCATGGCCGGGTTTGTCGCACGCAACTCCTCATCAGGGCTCAGAGAGCGGCCAGGCGGCACTCCTGCAGCCCCACCAGTGCAAAGAAGCGGGAGAAATTTGGTTTTGTTTTAGTCGGGGGCTGATGTACCGTGTCAATCCACACTATTCTACTGTAATACTAACCTTCAGGTGTCATCTTCCAACAGGAAAACCTTGTTGTTGCGATTTACCTGCAGTAAATCCACAAATGTCACTCATAAATCACGCTGATGCCCCACGGGGGGGTTGCCCTGAAAGAGCCAGTCATGTGACCTGATGAAAAAAGGATGTGCTGCAGGGCCAGTGCATCATTGATTTGTTCTCTGTTTTGTGTTGAATTCTTCTATGTTTCACTCCCTTGCCCCCCTCCTATCTATGAAACGTTTTGGCATGTTGAAATTCACACCACACTGCCCTGCCCCAGCCAAGAGGGCCCCCCTGATTTCTGCTCCTCACCTCATCTCTTTATCAACCATCTCTTGTCTTTTCAGAAATCACTTCTGCCACAACTGAAGCTCCTCCATTCTTGCTTCAGGAGGAAAGGCCTCCATCTCTTTGCTTTTCTCTTTCACATCACTCCATCCCATTCCCTGTGTGTGGGGTGAATTTCCATTATACCCCCTGAAGGTATAATGACCTTAAATGGGCTTCAAACACGGAAGTTTGTCGCTTTTGTTTTCCCTCTTTGATATTTTGATATACCTGCCTGGCTTTGGATGTGGATGTTTGCTTTGCTAAGTTTCTTTTTGAAGACATTTTGATCCCTTTTTGTTTTTCTTGGCTTTTGCTTAAGGATCTTTTTCTTAAGTAATAATCAGGTGGATGGAAATTTATTTTATTTTTCTTTTCTCCCCCCAATGCAGCCCTCTTCCTCTCTAGAGACTCAGGATGTAAGAATGCCTTAATATGAGTTTTTGTTGTTTTTCATCATTAAATACACACGAGTCATTCAGCTGACGTGAGGATAGCTCTCTGGTGCGAGGGAGGGCACCAAACCGCCACGGTAAAGAACGGCGCAGCTTTAGGCCCGCCTTCACCAAGGAGGGTTTTTGGCTTCCAACTCATGAGTTTCAGAGTTTTTTTGGACGGTTAAAGTGTCAAATATCACTTCCACTGACATCTTTAGAGTCATCACTCATTCCAGTACATTTGTCGGGGGACGTGTCGGCGTGTTTGCAGAGGACGGCTGCGCCGCCAGAGTGTGATAACGTTGCATAAAATGTAGACGGATGCCCTCAAACCAGACTAGTCGGGTTATTCTTAGCTCTCACGTCTGACAACCTTTATCCCTTTCTCTCTCCTCTTCTCACATTTTATACTTTAGTCTGTTGTTTCATAAGGACACCCCCCCTTCCCCCACTACCCAAATATTTAGACGTTAAGGAATCAGGTAACTCACTGGGTTGATGGGTGCTGGTGGGTTTAGAGCTTAGTTGGAGACCCCTCCCCGGATCACAAATAATGTTTCTACATATATTCATTTTAGGATAGGAAAAGTGGTAGAGCAGAGCCCGACCCCAAAAAGAAAGCCTCTTTTAGGTCCATCAGTACCACCCTGGCCTCCAGCATCAAGAGACGTAGGTCCTCCAAAGACACGGTAAGAAGACGAAGAAGCGACGACTTCCCTTCTGTTTCCTCTTCTCTCTCCTCTGTCTCCAGTTTCTGCTCTCTCCTTCCTGTCCTCTCTGCTTACATCCCCATGTTCGACCACAAACGAGCCCCATGCTCAGCTCACTCATCCCCATGCGGTTGTCTGTCCGTTCACCATCGATCAGCCATCCCCATTCAGGGAGTTCCTCTAAAGCCTGCAGGGCTTCAGGTCTGGATCTCAGGTCAGGGCAGGAGCCGCACTCCCTGGTTGGGAGGAAAAACGTACCAAAGTCACTCGAGGACGATATTTTTTTATATTTCTTTTTTTTTATTTGGAGGAGGGGGGCGACAAAAGCAAGCCAACTGTGCGTGGTGCTTTGTGGTGGGCTGCTCTTCCTTCCTTCCTTCCTGCCTCTGGTTTGAGCGTGGAAACTGCAAGCTGTGGTGGTCTGTGGTGTTTGTGAACTGTACCTGAGCGGTCTCCCTGTGGTCGTGTCCCGTGCACCTTCTTTGTTTTTCTCTTGCACTAATCCTGCACCTCCTCTGTTTGGTTCCAGCAGGTGTTGGTCTGCATGCGCCGCTGTTCTGTCACTCTGTCCAAAAATTCATATTCTCAAGGTCGTCATGACGACCCGACCTCCTCAGGAGAGACGCATCTATTTACTCCAGAATGACAATGCGGGACTTTTGTTCGAACGTTTGATTTTTTTACCTGACAAATGCTTTGTTTGTGTAATTCCGGTTTGATCTGCAGTGTTGGATTATCTGAACTGTGTGTGCCTCTTTCAGCTTTGTTACAATCATCTGGAGCCTTCCCCTCACTGTGTTACAAACTGAGCATAAATCAAGTTTCTCTTCAGGAAATGTTGCTCCTGTTGCAGCTTAGTGAAACAGACGATGAAATATCTTGCATTATGTTAACTCGGGTGTGCTGAAGTGAACTTTCAGTCAGACTAGGTCAGGGGTCGGCAACCTTTAACAGTCAAAGAGTCATCTGGACTCGTTTTCTACTGATCAAACCAAGAAGGAGCCGCACAGTTTTACTTTAGCCTTTAAGAAATCTGGATTTGCATTCATGACTTTTTTTTTTAATAATAAAAATACATTTTGTGTATTTGTTTGCACAAACGAAAGCAAACATATAAAAAGAACCTAGCATCTCTCAAAATGTCTTTTTTTTTTTACTTATTTTCAAAATGAAAGTTGTTCTGTGCCAAACAGGATCATCTCAGTGCAGCTAGCATGTTGTGCAGCAAAAGATGATAAATGCTTTTAACTCAGAGGATCAAACTTTTACCAAAGTTTTGTTTTGTATATAAAATCTGTTGATTCTGGAGGTAGAGTTGAACAAACAAGACGTCTTCAGGTCAACAGGGATGTAAAAACCTACAGAGTTTATCATCTATGTCAACCTCAGACATTAATTTATACATTTAACTAATCTAAATTTAATATACCGGTATGCTAATTAAGTAATCCTTACTTTAAAAATTTGCTATTTTATTTTTGTTCTTTTTCCTCTTTGTCTTCAGCAGTCTTCCACTGCTGGGTTTTGTTATTTTAGTTTAGGGTTGGTAGTCTTAGTTTTCTGGCTTTGTTTATTTATTTTCTGTAGGTCATTTTGGTTGTGTCTGGATCAACATTCTCCATGACTTATTTTATGTTTGGCCAAAGAGTCACCATGGACAGATGAAAGAGCCTCATGTGGATCTGGATCCGCAGGTTACAGACCCCTGCACCAGGCTTTGTGGGAACAACTCATTTTATACAGTGTCTTGAAGTTGCACCAGAGTAACCATGACAACATTAACGTGTACTGAGAATAATTTTGAGCAGTGTGACCTAAATCTGCTGCTGATCTGCTCCATCAGGACTCTTTCTGACCTCCAGGGTTTTTCTGAAACATGAATAAGAATTTCTGGAATTTTTCATTTGAATGATTGAACTGAGTGAAAAATACTTTAAAAAGTAAAAAATAAGTAACGCCAGTTAAATAAATCCTCTGCTTTTGCAATATGTGCTTAGAATTGAATTGGTTTATTTCAAGTAATAAATCAATAAATCGTGTGCAGTTCATTCTACAGAGGTATGCATTCAAAGATACGTCAGACATTAGATAATGAGGCATCGAATTACCGATTGTTTGAAAGGAAGTTGGAGGAAGCAAACTTATATAATCCCGCCCCGGCTCGACCGTACCATTTCCTTCACATGAATCATCATTCTCCGGTTCACAACTTCTGATCAGACATTTTTACCGTAATAAAGTAGCTACAGGCCATTAAAAATCCTTGTGTATCAATAAATCATGTGACTATGTAAGTAGAAAAAATACAATTTCAGATTTTATCAAAGCGTTTGCAGATCTGTGATCAAGATCCAGGAATCATCAAGGAATCATTCATAGAATTCAAGTATTGAATATGTTAAAAATAGTATATATACGGATATATACATATAAATATATACGTATATATGTATACGGATTATCATAATCATTATTATTTTTATTCAACTAGAAAAATCATTAATAACAATCATTAATACAGAAAATAATTTTTAGTATAGAAGAATCGTGAACACAAAATATTATTGGTTTTATTCTATTAATACAATCATTAATGAAAATCATTCATACAAAAAATGTTTTTTTAAATAATATTATAGTTCAAATATTGAATGTTTTAAAAGTAGATGTATATAGATTATTAATATTTTTATAAATAATATTTTTATTTCATTAGAAAAATCATTGATGCAAATAATTAATACAAAATTACTATGATAAAAATAATCAATGCATTATTATAATTTTTATTCCTTTTGAAAAATCATTATTACAATCTGCATTGTTACTGATTAATATAAATGTTTTGTCTGTGGATGTTTTGAAATTTGATTACATCACTGATAGTAATGATCCTTTATAATCTATGATTGTAGAGAATAAATATTAGATATTAGATATTAAGTCCTGAGTGTTGATAATTCATGTATGGTCGAGTTGGTCAAGTTCGCTTCCTTCCACTCCCTTTCAAGCGATCTACTTATGATGCATTATATTCATTTTATCCATTCATTCATTACCAAATTATTATTTTTATTATATAAAAGTAAATCTTATAATTCAAGTGTCTAATTTATTATTATTATTATTATTTATTATTATTATTATTATTATAATGGTTTTCTTCTATTTAAAAAATCATTAATACAAAATTATTATAATTATTCTATTAGTAAGTTCCTTAATGAAAATCATTAATACATTTTTTGGGGAAAAGACATTATTAAAAGTAGAACATGTAAGCAGATGATTATTATAATAGTTAAAATAGTTAAAATCATGAATGCAAATCATTAATTCAAAGTCATTATTTTTATCATAGAAAAATCATTAATATATTATTATTATCAAGTGTCAACAATGGAAGAGCCGCATAGGCAAGTCTGCTCGTGAACCGGAACCAGAATAAAAATATCCAGACATATTTAGGCCCTCGCCTCTCAGCGTAACATGGTTTACCCTCGCGGCGGAGGAATTTGTATCCCTCCGCTTTACAAACTCAATTTCCTGGACACGACTTGCACCTAAACTGCCCCTTTAAATAGAGGGGAAGGGAGGAGGGAAGAATTTGAATTAGGCCATTTACAATTAGAGCGCCGTTTTTCCCTCCCTTTTTATTTTACATTTAAAGTTTTTGAAAAGGATCAGAAACTGTATATTTTTATGCATTTTGCTGGTGCTCTTTAAACGTTCATCAGTGGATTTGAGAGACTTTTCACTTGGGACTGTCTGGGTTTCTGCAGCTCTTCACACTGAAGCTGGCTGCTGCTTTGTGGGCGGGGCTTCAATAAAGACGCTGTAACCCCGAGTCACAAAGAAAGCCTATTGAGTTCTGGATCGTTGAGCAGAAGGACAAAAAGTTGATCCTGTTTTTGGTCATACACTGAAAAAACTGAAACACTGAATCATTTTACAAAAGTTCTATAATTTGTTTCATTTAAAATTATTAGTTTTCATCAAATTGAAAATTAGAGATGATGGTTTACGCAACTTGAACATTTAATTTAATAAAAGCTAATATTTTTAATTGTAACAAATGACAGAACTTTTGTTAATTGTCGGTTTCTCAGCTTGTTTTGTGCGAACAGGGCGGAGCTTCTGCTGGTTTTGAAGGAAAGGTTGGTTTGGATTTATGAGCTGGTAAAAACAAAGTGGAATTTAGTTTAATTTTGGATTGAAAGACCTGCCATCTTCAGTCTTTGACCATTATTTTGATTTTATATCAATGTTCTTCTTTTCTATTAATGGATATCAATGGACTTGAGTGTCAGTGTCCCTCACCCACATGCCACACTGCTCCTCTCTCCCTCTGCAAGCATGCTTCTCCCTGTCATAGACGTAGTGATAGTAGATATGGTAGATGTGCCGTAGTCGTTTTGAATAATGTGGTTACGATGTCAATCTGGTGCGCCTGACCCCAGCAGGCTGTGTGGTTAGTAAAAGGTAAAAGACAGAACCGAATGAGGGCTGGGGGGTGGTGGGGGGGTCAGAGGGCCAGCCCGACCCTGCTGGCTTTTCACAGGCAGCCTTTAAAGCAGAAAAAGGTGTGTCTCTGAGCTCAACAGAAGAGGCTCTGGAAGTAAGTTCAGAGATGAGACGAGCACACCGACCATTCCATCGGATGCAGCGAAACCTCACTCCCCACCGCCGGAATGTCGCTGACAAATTCCGAACAGGAAACTCCACAGTCTTTGTTCCATCAGGGTTTTCTTTTCCCTAAAGACGGTGTCGCTGTTATGACAAGTTCTCAGACGGCTCCATCAAGAGCAGACTGCTGTTGCCATGGAGACACTGGCACAATGAGAGTGAATGCTGGTTAAGGAAGCCGGGTCAGAAGTCTGACGCAGCAGCCATTTGAGAGCGGTCTTCATCAGAGAAGCTGCTGCTGCTGCTGCTGCGGAGACTCCATGAGCTCGAACAGCCCTAACAGGGTTAGAGCGCCCCCTTGCTTCTGCTCCGGGATAGAACTAAAGGCTTAGATGAGGGCCGGTGTCCTGCTGGGTTTTCTCCAGACAGAAAACAAACAGGACAGCGGCCCCTTGAGGTCTGCTTGCAGTACTTCGCCTTGTGCCGTGACCGCGTACACGTGCGTGGCCTCATTCCTGTGTCCCGTGTTCCCTCACCTCCGCAGCAATATCCACCCACTGACATCACGGGCCAACTCAACCTGTCGGACCCGTCTGTCAGCACTGTGGTGTGAGGAGAGAGCCAGGAGAGAGGAATCAAGCGAGGAGGAGAGGGGCCGTCGCGTTTCCTGTCCCGCTCAAGCCGCCGAGGCCCGCAGGGAACCGACGAAGAGGAGGCCTCGAAACCCGCACCTTTTTTTTTTAAAGACTTGATCTTAGATGTTTGTGGGTTACCTGAGCATGCACGGAAGAACCCACCCAGCTCGCACTTACACTCTTTTCCTTCTGTATAGTATCGGAAACATATTTAACCTTGTTTTGTCCTTTTACTCACATAATCTTTGGTGTTTTGCAGCTTTTTGAGGAACTGCTTAGATTTTAATTTGGTTAAGTTAATCGGGAGCAAACTTTCTCCACATATCACCTCCGATTAGCCTCATATTTCTAAACAAATAGTGCAATATAAGAAGTACTGTAAAGGAATATTTTTAATAGGACTTATCTGTATTCTACATTTGATTTCTTTATTGGGACGCACTAAAAAGGGACACATTCATGCTTTATTTGCTTAGAAGTAATAATGAAAGCATGTTGTATATGAATACGAGCTGTATGTACCAGAAGGATCACGATTATTGTCATTTTCGAGCTTCTTCTGCCCTTTAATTTGCACAAACCCACCAAAGGCACTTATTGGATAAATGACTCAAAGTCAAATTAGTTTTAATATATTAGATGATATAGAAGAAAGGAATAGCTTCCATGATGAATACCAGATCTTTGAGAAATGTGATGACTCAAAGCCTTTCAGTTTCGGGGAGCCCCCTGGTCCTCCTCTCTCCTGCAGCAGCAGTCTTTCTCACTTCCGTTTGTTGAAGGGGTTGCATCAAAGGGCCAGGTTTTTCAGCCAACCGGCGCTCTGTCTTTTGTGCAGAACCTCCTGGCGGCGTGCCGAGCGCTGCGGAGCCTTTGCACGAAGGCCTCAGAGTGAGCTGGACGCTCCGCTCCTGCGACCCGTGTGCAGGTCTTGGTTGGTTGCAAAAACAGGCCGTTTCCCGCTTTGTGGAGGTGAGAAACCTCTGCTGTGAACGCCATCCAATCATCTCTGGCACTGCGCTGCACTTTACGTTGAGGGGCCCCCCCACAGTCTGAAAATATATGAAAGAAAAATATCCAATGCATCCCACAAGAAGCCCCCGGGGTTTCACTGGTGGTTTTGTTTGTGTTGCTCGACGGTGAAAGACAGTTAAGGCCCGTCAGTCCGGCCCGCATGCTTCTGTGTTGACGCCAGCGCTTCCGTGTGGTTTTGGACGTGTGCAGATGAGCTGTGTGACGCTGAATCCCCTGTAAATAGGAAACCGCTCATGTTTTGGAGCTGAGAATGTGTTACGCTTTGGTATCATCACAAGACACGTGTAGAATACAACACTCACACAAATGAAGCCCTTCAGAGGAGGCTCTGCGTGTATTTCTTACCTTTTCCAGTAAAAAACTTGCTTTTAATCATCCTGTTTCTACAACTGTCAATAAACTATACGAGTGTACCTATCATTGTGCTTTTATTGATTAAGGGCTGCAGTTGGTTTATATTCCTGTTCCTGTTTATCCACATGAAATCATTGACCGTTGGTGTTCAAAGGTCTGTATTCCTGAATGAAGAGTAAATTTAGAAAAACCATGTGCAATATTAAAATATTGTGTGACAAAGGAGTTTTTCTTTATTCAGTTTCTAAAAAATGAGGAACTTTTACAAAAAATGTGGAACAAACAGTGAGAATGAAACCATGTGATCTCAGTTCGATTTCTATTTGTCTATTAATCCTCAGATTACACTGAATGAAGGGTCATGGGGAGGCTGGAGCCTATCCCTTCTACTGTTTGATCTGGGGTGTCAAACTCAATCAAAAAAACACCTTAGGTTGCGGGACAAGCAGGATAAACTTTTATTGAACACACTCAAATCAAAATCTTAAAGAAGAAGAAGAAGAAGAAGAATAGCTTTATTAATCCCAAAGGGAAATTTAAAAACGGCCAGCTGCTCACAATCTCTACACATTCATAAAAACAAATAAAAAAATAAATAAATAAAACCCTAAAAACACTTAAGATCTATCAGTTAAAAAGTATAAAAACATTCAAAATTTAAAATTGACTAAAATCCTCTTTTATTGCTCAGTCAGGGAGTTGTATTGTCTTATTGCACGAGGGACGAAAGACCTGCTCAGTCTGTCTGTGGAACAGCGTTGTGACAGAAGTCTGCTGCTGAACATGCTCCTCCTCCCGGTGAAGGCCTCATGCAGGGGGTGTGAGGGATTGGTCACAATGGCCTTGAACTTGAGCAAAGACCTCTGCTCCGCCACGTCCTCCACAGAGGCCAGCTGCATGCCAACCACTGAGCTTGCCTTACGGATCTTAAAAAGCTTTAAAAGCATAACTTTGTAATATAATTATGAACTAGATATATAGCATTATATGTGATAATGCTAGTGTGAATGCTGTAAGCTGAATTTGGCCTCTAAAGATGCTAGTGCTAATAAATGAAGATGCTGAAATTGATAGTTAAAACACTGAAGCTAATAGCTAGCTAAAATGAGCTGATTGCCAAATTAGCCTACAAAACAAAATATATATATATTGTCAAAATTATACAAGTTAGAAATGAGGGCAAGATAACATCGGGTCAATAATAAAAATAAAATAAAATGATCTGAAGAGCCCGATGTAATTACATGGAGGGCCGGATCCGGCCCCCGGGTTTTGACTTTGACACGTGTTTAGTTGAAAGCAAGGCACATCCTAGACCGATCACATTCACACCCATGGACCATTTGAAGACACTCTGAAGCAAGGGTAGGGAACCCTGGTCCTCGAGGGCCACCTTCCAGCATGTTTTCCAACATACCCTGCTCCGGCATGTTTTATTGGTAGAACACACCTGAACCAGGTGTAGGGATCAATGTCACTCATGACAATTACCTGGTTCAGGTGTGTTCAGCCAATAAGAACATGCCAGAGCAGGCTATGTTGGGAAACATGCAGGAAGGTGTCTGAAGCATGTTTTTAGACTGTTCAAGGAAACTGGAGTAAACCCATGCATGTGCAGGGAAGACAAGCAAACGCCACACAGAAAGGACCCAGCTGGGGTTTGAACCGTCACCTCACGGTGAGATGATTGCTACACCACAATGTAACCCGCCTTTACCTTGTTTGCTTAATATCCAAATCAAACGACTCTTAAGACTTTTTTGGACTGACTCGCTATCCAAGTTCAACCGTTTTTGATTTCCATATGCAAAACGTACAGATATTAAATGTTCAACCAGCTGAACTCTGAGCAATCAGGAACTTGGGTTTGGTAGAGACGTATGGAGCCACCCTTTTAATTCAGTCATTTGAAAATTGATCATACATCAGAAATTATTAATCAAATCATTTTTATTTATATAGGACTTCCCAGCCAGCAAGGGCAAGTGGACCCCATGTGGTTTAAAAGTAGACAGAGAATGCGGCCCTGGTTGGGTTAGTCCACAGGTTTTGCCCACATTGACTTAAGTGGGGACTCACTACACTGCCTAGCCGCCAGGTGGACAGCATAGGGTGCTGGTGAACTCCACTGTAGTATGCTGCTGAGCTCCGCTGTATCGAGCTCTACTGTAGCATGCTAACGAGCATCTCTACAGCGAGCCAGAAAGCTACTCATGCTAGCAAGCTCCACTTTATCGAGCCTGCGAGCTCAGCTGTAGCGAGCTTCTGTACAGCTAGCAAGTTCCGCTGTATTGAGCTAACGAGCTCCGCTTTTCACCAGGCAGCTGGATAGCATAGCAAGCTACTCACTGAGTGTCCACTTAAGTCAATGTGGGCAAACACAGGTTGGGGCCACCACAGAAACTGTGGACAAACCCAACCAGGCCCCACATTTTTTTGCCCACTTTTAAACCACATGGGGCCACTTGCCCTTGAGAGCTGGGTTTTTGCATAAAAGATAACACAAAGTGCTTTAAACCAACACAAAACAACACTAATAATATAAAAACAAAGAAAAAGCTAAATTGAACACTGCCCACAATACCCCCACCCCTTTCACGTCTCCCACCCCCTATCTGATGGAGATAGACATCGAGAAATAGGCTGAGCACGTAAACAGATTGTTGGGAAAGCTGATAGTTATGACCTATTAGTGTTCCCAATAGGTCATAACTATTGGGAACGCTAATAGTTCCCAATATTGGTTATATTGCTGTGGTAAGGGTCCCCCCCTTACCACAGCTTGGCGGCAATGGAGGCCCCCTATCCAGAGACGCGGTGGCTGAACAGCAGCCAACCCAGAGAAAGAGGACAAAAATGAGGAAGCACCAGTATTAAAAAAGTATGATTAAAATGAGAATAAAACGTAAACACATTGATCAA
The DNA here is from genome assembly GCA_003999625.1 of Oryzias javanicus. Classification (NCBI taxonomy): domain Eukaryota; kingdom Metazoa; phylum Chordata; class Actinopteri; order Beloniformes; family Adrianichthyidae; genus Oryzias; species Oryzias javanicus. Next base: position 1,107,650 of record CM012448.1, read on the forward strand.
AGAAACAATATAACATTGAAATAAAGAATATTAATAAATATTAATATTCTAGTGTAAATTCATAAAATAAGACAAATTAGATAAATAAATAGAAATAAAATTAACTAAATAAAATAAAGTAGTAAAATTAGCTTAAAGCTAGGTTAAAAAGGTTGATCTTGAGCCTTTTCTTAAAAGTATTCATGCTATCTGGTCCTAACTGTGGTTTGTTCCCGGCTGGAATTCTACGACCCCAAGTCTTTCATATCAGGACAGAGCTGTGAAAGAAAAAACCTGGAGCAAGATTCACAAGACTGGCACCACTTATAGGAGAAGCCCCTCCCTGCTTGTTCAGTGTGAACACCATGAGTCAAATGTGAGTTCAAGAACCCACATTTAGCGCGTTCTGGAACACGTCTCACTCTCAGCTTTGACAAACGTTAACAAACGTTATCCCACACACACATCAGTACACACAATACATACATGAACACACACGCTGAAATACATCAACAAACATGCACTAACAACTAGACACACATGATAAACACAAACACCAACACACACTAAGACTTATCAACCCACTGACATCAACACAGACACATAACACATCAGCACACTTGCACAAGACACACTCACCTACACACAAACATGCACCTTATTTCCAGATTAATTCAAGGGCTTCTTTATATTTCAAAGTTTTTGCAATTGTTTACACACAAAAACAAAACTATATTACACAGAGGATTGTGAGGTTATTTCCTTGTCATTACAAAACCCCAGATTGCAAAAGCATCCAGCAGGTGTGGATCTAGACACATGCTGATTGGAAAAAGTTGCTCTCAGGTGAGCTATAAAGAACAGCAGGTGAGCTCAACAAAAATGAAAATTCAACTAAAAATCAAAATGAGGCTAACTGCTGGTAGAATTTCCCACACATGTCCTCTGAGCCTCTCTTTACGTTTTCAGGTTCATGCAATAATGCAGCATCGTGCAGGTTTTTCTTGTAAACTGCTTTTTTTTAACTTCCACTGTTTTCTTAAAATATATAATAAATTCTCTAATAAAAATGTTTAAATCATGTTGAAGTTAATCAAAGATTCAAGTTTCTCAAATAGTGGAATTTGTTGTGTCAAGCATTTTTGTCAGTCATTTCCTTGGTAAATGATTATGAAATGTGGTGTTTGTTGTTTTTGTCTCCATGTGTCGGTTGTCTTCTTGACCCTTTAGTTCCTCTTTCTATAAGTTAGTGGTAATGTCACGCTCCGCAGTTTGTCCCCGGTTTCCGTCTGATCCTCCGGTGTCCTCCTCCAACGGAATCCGGCTCATCCTCTTCAGCTGTCTCTGCCACCACACCACTCAAAATAAGTGGAGGATATTGCGAAAAACTCCGCGGATGTCGTAACGCAAGTGTTTGTTTCACTTCACATATTTTTCAGGATGGGGAAGAAATGGTTTTTGGGTAACAGGCATATCACATTTTATGTTCTCCACATAACAGTCTCAGTGTGTTTTACTTATTGGGGCCAAAAACAACTAAAAAAATGTTTTTCAATGTGACATTAGTTTTAACATTCTGTGGGTATAAAAAGCTGATTTAGTCAGTAAGTTATTCCAAGTTCATCATTATCCATGAATACACAGTAATGCATCTTAACGGAATGAGCAGCACCACCTGGACATATAGAGCGCCTTCTGGTTGGTAGATAGTCAAATACTGCAGATTAACTTGGTGAGTCTCGAAATGTCATCAGCTGACTTTCATCAAGTCACAGAACTACTGTCAGAGTTTGAGACATTAAACCAGGAGTGAAGCCCCACCAGTGACAGACCAGAACCAGAACCCAACGACCTCTGACCTCAACATCAACTTTATTAACATAAAAGCATAAATCATAATGAAACATAAATAAAAAACTAACACACACATCCCACAAAAAAAAATCAGTCAATAGAGTCAAATTTAAACATGTGAGAACTGATTAAAAATACGGCTGGGTATCAGTTATATTTCCTGAATCGATTCTATTCCAATAATTTTCGATTTTTCTATTCAATTCAATTTTAAGTTAACACATTACACGCGTTTGTTTAGAAATACATTAAAAATCTACTTTGTAATTTGAAAATATTTAGATTAATCTGATGCAGTTCTCATTCTGTAAAATGCATTAGTACAATAATGAGATGTTAATATCATCCAGTGTCACATGGATTCTCTAAAGGAGAAGTTCTAACTAAAATGTTCAGATCATTAACATTGTAAATATTGTTCTGCTTCTCCTGGAGGGAGTTTCAGTTTGGCCACTAGGTGGTGATCATGTTATAGAACTACATCTTATTCAAGAAAAGGAAGACAGTATGAAGGGGAAAAATGAAGTCTTAGACCACAAATAGTTACTTTAAAAATTATTTCCTTAAAAGAGTTTGTAAAATTCATGGCTGTAAGTAAATAAAGAAGTTCATTTATTCAGCAATGTATTTTTTTGGTCAACAGTGTTAGCATTAGCCGTCCTATGGGAAATACTATTGAACATTAGCATTAAGCTAGCGGACCTTAGCTTTATGTGCTAAATCAATTTATAGATATATCTTTTGTGAATCGATTATTGATCTAATCAATCAAATCTATTAATCGATTAACCCAGCCCTAGTTAAAAGTTATGTGAAAGGAGTCCAGTCTAAAGCACAGAAAACTTGCTGGAGCTGCTATTTATTAAATAGACAACTGGAAGATAAACGGGATTCTGCATCTTAAAGGAAAGTTTTTTGCTGATCACCGCTAGCTCCGTAGAGAAATTGGGTGTTTGTGTTAGACTGGGGGCGGTGCTGTCAGAGCAGACTCTTCCTGAAAGGGGCGGTCTCACTCTGTGACATCAGCATGGGAGGGGCTGCTGTTGAGAGGATTACTCAGAAATATGTGTGTGGATCAAAATCCTCCTCTTATGGGGTTCTTTACGGTGAGGATTGAACAGTATAAAACACTTGTACACTTAAAAAGTTGTTTTTTCATAGTACGTCCCCTTTAAAAACCTCCATAACGGTTGAAGCCCTTACATCCTCAGACGGGCTGTTCCACAGGTGAGGCCCACGGGGGCTTGGATGTGGAATCGCCGTAGGACCCTAAAATCTATCCTAAAGCTGACTCAGTGCCAGGGCAAAGGTTTCAAAATTAGAATAATATGGTCCAACTTTCTGGCCCTGGTTAACCCTTTAACATCGGAGCTCCTGTGTTTGTGTTTTCTGATATGCTTCAATTATTTTAATTGTTAATAAAATCAATGTAATTCCATTAGATTCTGATCGTGTTAACAATTAAAAAAGTGACAGAATGCTAAAGATTTTGTGTTTACTCTAAGCATCACCGGCGATGCCTCAGGTGTTAAAGGGTTTAAAGGCGTGCAGCTGAGCAGTGGCGGACTTAGCAGTTTGGGGGCCGCTGGCGACCAATAAGATTAGACATTTCTTATTCAGTGTAAAACAACTTCCTTATGTAATTTCTTTAATTTACTAAAGAAGGCAATAGACCCAAAAAAATGTGATGGGTGTCAACAACTAAAGAAAAAATTTTTTCTAAAACGATATTTTTCTGCCTTTTTTTTTTTTCTTTTCTTCTTTTTTTGAGTTCCTTTGATTGTCTTCTTCTTTTTCCTTTTTCGATTTTCTTTATGTTCTTTTGGAAATGTAGTTGTAATTTCTTTCTTTTTCATTTTTTCACAGTTGGTTAATTGCCACTTTTTTTATTTTCAAACTCTCAGAAGAGTCTCTCTCTGCTAGCTGACTTGCTGTTGGCTGGAATAATCCATTGCTGCAGATCTACGGGGGGGAGGAAACACTTTCACATGAGTGGGCTCATGCTAGATTTTTTTCTTTAATATTACAATGGAGTAGAATAATAATAGCCACAAAAATTCTATTAGAAATATCTTAAGTCTTCAGCTTGAGGCCCCAAAATGTTGGGAGTCCCGGGCGGTCGCCTACCTGTGCCTAATGGTAAGTGCCACCCTGCAGTGGAGTTTTGAACAAGCAGGTGTTGACTGATAATGTCTGGCCAATCAGGAACTCAGCTTTGAAACGTTTTCAGTGAGCGGGTAAAATCCTAATCCAGTCCGAGCGTTTTGTCTGGTCACAGCTGCAGCCAGCCTCCCAGAGAGAAGACAGCGGCTGCAGGGAGCGAGAGAAACCTGCTCGGCTCTCCTCAACTGTGATGGTTTACTTATTTTTGTCGAGCCAACAATTAAAAAAAAAAAAAAAAAAAAAAGGTCCTTTATTTTTCTCCTTCTCTGGAAAATTCAATCACAGAGACACAGAAACAGCTGAAGTGGCTGTCATTCAGAAGGCCAGAAGATGCCCATGACAGCCAGTGGACACCTTAAGTCTTTTTATACTGCCTCTAGAGGCCACCACCTGCAATTAACCTCCCAGCTACACCTACATCACTCTATCCTGCTACATAGACATCATTTTTTTCAACATTGGGAAAAAAAAACCTCTCATTTAAATAAGAATATTCTAATATCAGAATGTTTAAAAAGTCTTTCATGGATTGAAGTTCCTGCTGTCCTCTGGGATATTCTAGAATCTACCTGGCTTAAGTTCGGTCTTTGATCCTTTTGGCTAACCTTTTCAGACAATTTACCCAGAAACCAGAGCAGCATCAGCTGTTCCTCCAAGCTGCAAGTCTCAGAAATCATGAAGCCAACAGGAGATAATGAACAGAATGGAGTTGTTCTTTTAAGTTTGGCTCGTGGTATGAATCCTTTTGTACTCCAGCACGTAATAAAAGGTCAGCTTTAATGCCGCGCATCCTTTTCATCTTCAGACTCCTCCTGGCTGACCTTCTCTTCATGTTAAGAAGTCCAACAAACAGACCTGAAACTGTAGTTGTTTCCTTATTTGCTGCTGGGATGACGTAGAAGAAGTGCTGACACATCAGTGAGACAGTCAGACCTGTCATCTGCAGGAATCACGCATCACATCCTCTCATGCGTTCACAGGACTGCTGCTATTTTAAATTTACTATTTGACAAACTGGTTTCTCCTGTTGCTTCTTATCAGTTCTGCAGACCATAAAAAATGTTTGTTTGTTTTTTTGCAGCTAAATATATTGAATGCGCAGCTCCATCCCTGCAGCGGGTTTCAGTCCATCAGTACCAGTTTGGATTGAAGCTGCTGCCCCTCATTCACATGCAAACTCGGGAGAAAGCATTCCTCTGCTCTGCATCCCTTCCACGCAGAAACCTGACACTGTGCCAGCCAACACCCCCACCCCCAACCTGCCCCCAAATGAGCTGACAGAACATCAGGCGGGAGCTCTTTTTGGCCCTGACGCCACAGTAGGATCCGCTTCTCTGAGTGAAATGTCAACCAGCGGGAGGAGTGTGGAGCCGCGTGGGCTGTGAGCGCAGCCCCCATCAGCCTCGCGCCTCGGTGCTGCCGCGCAGAGCGCGCGCTCGGACCGGCAGCAGCAGCAGCAGCGCAGAGCCGCGCAGCATGGCGCGGCGCTCCCGGCTCCCCTTGGTGTCCATCGCGCTGCTGGTCTTCGCTCTCGTCGTCCTCTTGCTTCTCGCCATCCCTGTCCAGGACGTCCAGGAGGCGCCGGGGTTCATGGTAAGGTGGAGTGTGCCCAAAGCTTTACGCATGGCGCGCGGAGGGTGAATGACTTCGCTTTAAGTCTTCCTCATCTGTGGATAAACGAGAAACAGAAAATTCTTTTTGATATATGAAGGATGATGATCATTTATATCAAGATTTCAGTTTGTTTCAGGTTTTTCATCATCTGTATGATTTTGTTTTGTATAATATTTCCATTTGTGACATAAACTTGTGTGGATGGTTTGGAGAGCAGGAAGCAGGTGACTGAAGAACGAAAGAGAAGTTTGTGTCCTACACAAGAACAGGAAGTTCCGAACTCTACAGGTTCTGATCAAACAGAGTCGCAGAGAAGAACTTATTTAGTAGGGCTGGGCGATACTGCGCATTTGGGTATCCGATATCGGTAAATATCACCACTACCAATATTGATATTTTTCATTGGATGTGAACCTCAAAATATCAATTATTTTTATTTGGTGTGAATTTTTTTTTTTTTGTAGTAGTAGTAAATGTCCCCTTTATTAATTACTTGATAAACACACAAAAATATTAAGACATTTTTTTTAAATAAATGAAAAATTGTTTATTAAAATTTTTTAATAGAAAAGTGAAAATAAAGTGAATGGAAAACAGTCAACAGACCAAAATGAAAACAATACTATGAATTAAAAAAATTAATTAAAAAGGTTTAATGATTTTTTTAAAAAGCAACTGGTAGAAAATAAATAATTTGTAACTTCTTTAAATAAAACAATAAAAACAAATGAAAAGTAACTTTTCAAAAGTAACTCAGCATTTACATGGAGTGGAAATGCAGTGAGATCTGCTGCTGAGATCTCACTGAGAGCTGTGAGGGATGACTCAGTTGGGTCCTTTTTGCAGATAAAGAAAAGTTTGAAAGAAGAACATCTGCGGGCCTGTATTGATCCGATACCAATTTGAGATCAATACTATCAATATTTTTGGATAGATCCGTCCAGCTCTACTATTTAGTTTTACATAGTTTTAAAGCCAGTTCTGATGTTTGAAGAGCTGAACTGTGAAAGTTTTAGTGTCATTGATTCATTCCAATGAATCTTCTTTTGATATTAAAGTTCAGAAATGCAATCTACTACAACATGGTATCGATAATCCTTTTCAGAAATGATTTGATTGGATTCAAAGAGCCTGGATCCATTAAATTCAAATTTTTTTTCAATTTTTTGATCCTCTTAATTTAATTTGATTCATATACATTAATATATACATACATTATTAATCTACTAAATGATTTAAATATATTTATATTAATCTGCAGTTCACACACTGTAATGAGATTGTTAATGTCAGTGTTAATGAGAAGTTCTAACAAAGATGTTCAGATCATTAACATTGTAAACATTGTTCTGCTTCTCCTGGAGGACGTTTCAGTTTGGCCACTAGGCGGAGCTTGCACTATAGTAGTTCACTTCTTTCAAGAAGAAGAAGCAAATGTTTACTTTAAAAAAATATCTCCTTAAAATAGTTTGGAAAATTCATGTCTGTGAGTTTATAAAGATGTTTGAGCGTTAGCATTAGCCGTCCAATGGGAAATTCTATTAAACGTTAGCATAAACTAGCAGACTTTACCTTTATGTGCTAAATTAATCTATATTTTTTATTAAGTTTAATAGATCTATTAAGTTTGAATCGATTCAAATTGATTTCATAAACTCAGCCCTGCCTAGTATTGCTGTGTTGTTATTTATTAATTTCTTTTAAATATACTTTGTCCTTTTTAGTAACTGAGTAAAAAAAATTAGCGTCTTTTGAATGGATTTTATTTTAATAATTTGGTTTAAATAAAACTTAAAACCATTTTGCTGTACCAATAGATTCCAGTAGTAAAACATAAGGAGATATTCAGAAAAACTTAGCCAAGATTTGAATAGTTGAACGACAACACCTCATAATATTATTTTTGACTTTTGAAAACAGACATCCACTCACTCCTGGATCTTTGATTTACTGTAAATTTTCAACCATAAACACAAGGATGAAAGTGGCGCTTTCCTCCTATTATTTTGTTAACGGTTGAAAAGTTACAGTGTGTTAAAGATTTTGTTCTTCCTGGCGACGCCTCAGGTTTTATAGAGTTAAACCATAAAAGTTTAATGAATAACACATGGATTATATTTAGTGGAGCTGCTCCAGCATTCAGAGCAGGGAAGGATCCTCCTCGCCTCCTTTTGTTCTCCTCATTTTTCTGCTCCCACCTCCACATCCCAGGGCTCCCTTTTCTTCAAATGCTCTTTCATTCAGGGACAATGCGCGCCTCGCGAGTTGCATGCACACACGCATACGAATGTGCAAAAACAAGCATGCACACATTTGCATGCAAGCAGGCACACACACACGCGTGTAAGTGGGTCCAGTAGAAAAAATGCATGAGAAAAAAGACTTAAAGTGCAATGGAAAAAAAAAAAAAAATCATCTTAGATGAAGTGGAGTGCATGAGTTTGCAGGTGCATGCCCCCACACAGGAAGTTGTGAGGTCTGTTGGGTTACGCACCCACATATGTACTTGGTATGCATTTCTCAAAAAGACGACTGGGATCAAATGGTTCAAATGTAGGTGGAGAAACAGAAGAGATGCTCTCAGGTAAAAAAAAAAGATGATCTGTTTAAAGAACATTTGTTCTCAGGAGTGGAGGTCAGGAACGTTTGTATGAATTTGCAAAGCAAAGAAGAACACAATCCATCAGTTTTGTTTTGTTTTTTTTTAGTCAGGATTTAAAATCCAAACTCTTTAAAGGTAAAAATGTTTGCTTTTATAATCACATGTGGAGCTATTTCTGGGTAAAACAGCTTAAATCATCAGTTCATAAAGTATGGAGAGAAAATAGACTCACTTCGATTTGTGTGTGTAGTTCTTGATTTGTGTGGTTTTGTGCATGTGCAGCCCCGGTTCTGGGCTCCATGGCGCCCCTGGCAAAACGTAATTTTTGCACCTCCACTCCCGCCTGCACGCACACAACCACAGAAACACGGAGACCACGGCCCGACAAAAAAGAGGTACCGCGGCTGCCTGGAATATGTTGAAATAAGTTCTCTAAAAAAAAAAAAAAAAAAGATTTAAGAACAATAACACGTCTTCCTAACGAGACACGAACATCAACCTTTGTAAAGTCAGGCGGCCGTGCCAGCCACTGTAGCAGTCCAGTCTCAGTCTCAGTGTTTAAGGTTTAAAGATTACCATTGTTATGGGTTTAAAAAGAGGAAAAGGGGGAAAACATAGCTAGCTAAATTGTTCTTTTCAAATGAAAAAACTTTTTTTCTTTTAACCAAAATGGGGGGGGGGGGGATTCCAAGCAAGTGAATGTAAATAAAGCAGACAAACCTCTGCTTTGAGTCCTTTTTTGCTTCTCTTTCTTCCTTTTTTTGACCTTAAAACTATCCCTGAGGGTTTGTTTTGCTGCTTTTATATAGAGATGTTCATGTTTTTAAAGGAACGCTCAAGACCGACCTTTTTAATCTGGCTTTAGTTGAACTCTAGAAACTTATTTTATATTTTGTTTTATGCTCTCTTTTTCTGCCTAATTATTTATGTACTAAGATTTGTCTGTCTGTTTTATTTCTTTATTGTTTTTATTTATTTAATTTTTTATTTATTTTACAACTTTTATATTTTTAACTCCAGTGTTTTCCTCTGAGGGATCCTCCACATCAGTGATTGACCTTTCTGAATGAACAGGGTCGCTACAGTGGAATCTCCCGGGTCTGGCTATTTGCTTGGATCTGGGGGGGTTCTGTAGTAGCAAACTCTGTGAATTTAATTGGGGTTCACTTGTGTGGAGCGCTCCCTAAAATAAAGTATTGTTTCCTCACTCCAGTACAAGCCAGATTTTTACTTTCTTTCATTCTTTTTAGTATCTATTTTATTTTATTAATCTATTTATTATTATTTTTTATTCATTTATTTTACCAAACCTTGGTGTCTTGAACAGTGTTTGTATGTGTGTGTGGAGGGGGTTGGGGGGCTGTTCCTTGAAAAATCTTTGTTTTTAAAACTTGATTATGTTTTATTTAAGCACCTTGAGTGGAATTGATTGTTTTGGAATGGTGCTTTACAAATAAAGTTTGATTTGATTTGATTATATCCTTAAAGTTTTAAAGAAGCAGCGACCACACTGCCTGCCCCTCCCCCCACCTAGCCTCAAAAGCAGCTCCGTCAGGCAAGGAGGGGCGCAGATTATATCAAGGTTATTTTATTTATGGTTTTGATTTTTACTTTTTTTAACATTTCACACGATATTAGTGGTGTGTTAAACTGTAAAATAAAAACAAACTCATTGCAAATTTGGCGCCCTCTCCAACAGATGGCAACCTAGGCGGTCGCCTAGCTCCCCTCACTTCCCATTGCCGGCCCTTTGTGTGTAACTCTTGGTTTGTAACTCATGCAATACATTTTGTGCATAAGAACAAAAATTATTAAATAAAAAAAAACAATTTACACATGCACAAATTAAAATTAAAACAGCTTTAAACTAACTATACGCACAAGTTGGAGCCCCACAAGGCACCGTTCTCTCACCCTTCCTGTTCACTTTGTACACCAGTGACTTCCAGTATAACTCAGAGTCATGTCATCTTCAGAAGTTCTCTGATGACTCAGCGGTTGTCGGCTGGAAGGTGGTGAATGAGTTTGTGAGGTGGGCTGGAGTCAATCACCTGCTGCTCAAATTTCTCTGGCAGGGATCAATAAAGGATCTTTATCTTATCTTATCTTAACACAAAACACCATTTACGCACAACTCTGGTGAGAGACTCTTTTCATCTCTCTGAGAAAGTAAAGATTTGTCTGTAAGAGATGCGTTTAAATGCTGCTAGAATACTGGGTCATCAGAGTTCTCTTTTATCAATTACTCTCACTTTCTTCAACAGATAATTGATACAAAAAAGTCTTAATAAAAAATATTTTAAAACACTTATCCCTTTCAAAATAACAATATTTTACAGAACTGCAGCCCCTTCACTGACAGTATGTTGTTGAAGGCGCTGAGGAGAGGAAATGATCAGTTTTGAAAAAAAACAAAAAATTAAAAAGGGATAAGAGTTTAAAAACACTTATTTAGACTTTTTATATTAATTATTGGGCATATCTGTTAAAGAAAGTGTGAAAGTGTCAATTTCACCAGATAATATTCACAACCCAAGTTCAAAGCAGCTGATAAGAAAAGTCTGATGACATTATTTTTGGACTTATGTACAAAATGTATTGTATGGGTTACAAATCAAGTATTAAACAAATCCAGATCAGAACATTTTTGCTCCACAGTAAAGAGGCATAAATAGTGAAGCTAACGTACACATTTTTCCATATACTGATGGTCATCAATGATCATAAACAGTCTTCTGTCTGCTCTTGGCTTCTCTTCCCTCTTGCCCCTGCAGTATGGGATCGTCCTGGACGCTGGATCCTCACACACAGCTTTGTTCATCTATCGATGGCCCGCAGACAAGCAGAACGGCACGGGCGTGGTCACGCAGCACGCCGAGTGCCATGTGAAGGGTGAGTGTCGGCACCAACCTCAAAGCCAAGGTTTTGCATGCTGCATGCACTGCACAGCCCCCCCCCCCCCCCCCCCCCCACTGCATGTCTGTAGTGTCCTCTCAAATTTCTCACGTCTCATCATCATTTTGACACACGCCCACAGTACCGGCGTGTCCAAAAGCTCCTCCCTTTCTTCTCATTTGATGTCTTTATTCCTCCTCTGAAAAAAGTCAAAGATTGGATCAATTAATAATAATAGTTCTGTAATTTGTTTCATTTAAGATGTTCAGTTTTAATCAAACTTTGATGGTTTACTCAAGTCAAAAAATTTGACAAAAACTAAAATTTTTAAATGTTATAAATTACAGACGTTTTGTTATTTGATCTAATCTTTCACTTTTTTGCAGTGTAACAATCTGAACGAGTCTCGATTGATCATCAATCTGATGCTCACTATGTAGGTTGAAGGTAGAAGGGTTAGGATAACTGTGGGTTTTGGGTTGTTCGGCCCATCATGGATGTGGTAAATGTATTTTAAAATATTTCAAAGGATAATTTCGAAAACCATGTTTTTTTTTAGTTTTTAACATGTATTTGTGGCATTTTTTTTTGATGAAAGAGACCAAATCATTTTGTTTTTGCATTTGCGAGTATTTCTCCTTTTAAATCTCTTAAATCCCAAGACATTTGTTCGAGCCACGTACACGTTTACCCATTTATTTGCCCACAAACAGCCCGTATCCACCCGGTAGGACAGGTGTTTACAGCTTTGTGCTGATCAGAAAGGTCACCATCTTTCCTCAGTCCTTTAAATTAAATTCACTGACTCTTCTATGATGATGAATATACCAAAGATATTTCACACGCTCGTTTTGTTGGTCTGATTCATTAAGTTCTAACCAATTTACTTTCAAACTGTTACTCTGTACTCGAGGATTCCTCTTAAGTTACTTCTTCATCCTGTGCCCTTATACTCTTCATTCCCACTTGAGTTATTTTTACTTGAGGTAACGTTATGCTTGTTTGCTCCACCTGCCTCTGCAGAGGGTAGTGCTGCCACAAACGATTATTTTATTAGTCGACTAATTGCAGATTATTTTTTACGATCAGTCGACTAATTGGGCCATGTGCAAAGTGGATGTAAAGAACATATTTTAACCATCATTAGCTTTAAATTAACTAAAAAACAAATATGTAGCATTATCTGCGATAATGATAGTGTTAATGTTGTAAGCTGAATTTGGCCGCTAATGCTAGTGCTGATACTGGAAGATGCTGAAATTGACAGCTGAAAATGCTGAAGCCGACAGATGCACAGGCAGAACCTGACAGCCAGCTAAAATAAAAGCTAAATGCCGAATTAGCCTGAAAAACTGAAAAAGCCTAATTTAGCCAAAATAGCTAGCATTTAGAGTAAATATTAGCGAAACTTTAAATTAGCTTAAAAAACTGAAAAAATCCTAAATTAGCTAAAGCAGCTAGCATGTAGCTGAAATGTTAGCTAAACTCCAAATTAGCATAAAAACCAGAAAAACTAAATCCTAAATTAGCTAAAACATCTAGCATGTAGCTGAATTATTAGATAAACTCCAAAATAGCGTAAAAACCTCAATAAATCCCAAAATAGTCCAAAAAGCGAGCACAATGCTATTAAAACTTTCAACCTCACTACACTCTAACTCCTTATAGCAGGGGTGGGCAAACTAAGGCCCGGGGGCCACATGCGGCCCCTTAAGCTACTTAATGTGGCCCTCCAAATTAAAATACATTGAATCAAAAATCCTAATTATTGTTTTATTTTCATTGTATTTATGGTTTCTTCCCATGAATGGTGTTGTTTCTCTGACGTTCGTGTGTGTTCCTTTCTGAATCAGATGGTGATCTTTCGGATTATTCCTACACCACATAAATGCAGCATTTCTTTGAGTTCACATTTTCCTCTGAAGAACATCAACCCATTGGATCACCCAAAAGAGAACAAAAATCAAAATTTAGAAATTAAAACTCCCCAATTTTCTGTTTTTAAATTAATATTTGTGAATTTCAATCCAAATTAAAGCATGTTTTTCTCTAAATTCCATATTATTTTTTAGTTTATGAGGTTGATTACCCAATCTCTCCTTCCATCTGCTCCTTGTCCGGCCCTTATGACAAATTTTAGAACCCTTTGTGGCCCACGAGTCAAAACAATTGCCCACCCCTGCCTTATAGTATAAAGTAATGACTAATCGACAGTCAAATTAGTTGTCGACTATTTTAATAGTCGCAGAGTCGACCAATCGTGGCAGCCCTAGCAGAGGGTAAACTAGTTTTTTCATTGGTTCCCTTTTTTTCCACGTTTGGAGCCCCAGCCGAGGCCTCCCGCCTCACCATTTTCAGGTTTCCCTTTGTTTTCAGGTAAAGGCATTTCCAGCTACGCGGGCCAGAAGGGGGAAGCAGGGAAGAGCCTGGTGGACTGTCTGGACCAGGCAGTCAGAGATATCCCCAAAGCCAAGCACCAGCTCACACCCGTGTACCTGGGGGCCACAGCAGGCATGAGGCTTTTGAAGTGAGTCCCTGCCCCAGTTCTTCCCGTCTACAGAGGTTTTAAACTCATTAGTCACTATTGTGTCAACACACGAGGGATGTATGAGTGAGAAAAATGGTAGTGTTTTTCCAAAAAGAAACTTTAGACCTTGGTTGTGTTACGAGATGCTGTGTAACTCTCCCTTTTCAGCCCAAACATGCAGCGTGGTTGAGCCCCTGAACCAGATCGAGCTCCACTCCCTCAGGAGTTTCCTGTTACAGATATCCACACAAATACAAGTGCTGAACACAGACACACAACTCTGCATTAATAGACAGTCTATTGTAAGGTCTGAGACTGTATTAAAAGACTGTTCGATACCAAATCCACTGCACTCTTTATTGACACTTAGACTAAACTAGCTTCAAACATAAGAACAGAACTCATGTAATTATTAGATGATTGATTTCCTTCTGTTGATTGGGGTGAAGTGTGTGAATGGGATCTAAATGAAGGCTCTATCAGTGAGAGTTCCTTGAATGTTTTTACTAAGATGCTGTGCTTCAAATCTGTTTATGCGTGTTGTGATTGATATCAATAACGTGACTTCTCTTTCTAGTAAATCCAACCCGCAGCAGTCGGATCAGATTCTGAAGGAAGTGGGAGACAAAATCAAGTCATACCCTTTCAAGTTTGAAGGCGCCGCCATACTGAGCGGTCAGGATGAAGGGGCGTACGGCTGGGTCACAGTCAACTATCTCTCGGAGAACTTCATCAAGGTATAAACACTTTTTTACACTTTAAAAACACAACGTATTCAGGTCACCACAGGGTTGTGTTGTTGTGGACTTTAAAGACTTATGTTGGTTAAGGTTCTCGTTGAAGTTATCTTGAAGGTGTCTGGACTTCAAGTCTTCTTCTTTGAATCTTTTTACCACTGATCTATGTGACTTCATCAGTTAAGCTAAGATTTCCTGTGCTATCCGATGGACGTTAACATTGGGAGTGGGGTCATCTGGAACCCATAAAATAGCACAAGGGCTAGAAGACATGTGGCTGTTCACACCGAGACAGGATAGGCTGTAGCGTGGTGCAGTGGCTAGCGCTGGAGGACCTGAAACAGAACCACCAATAGGGGGCCTTTCTGTGTGGAATTTGCATGTACTTCTATCTTTTTCATTTACCCAGTGGAGCCGCAGATTTGCAGAGCTCAATAGATTACTTTTGGGCGAAGGCGGGAAACACAGATTGCCGGCTTTCGCTCCCACGGCGGAGCTCGATCACTCAATATGCCGGCAGACAGAGAGCCTCTATGGGCCTCATCAAGACAAAAAAGGGAAAAAGGTCTCCTTCATTTATTTGTTCCCCCTCGGGTTAATACGAGACAGAGAGCCTTCAAGCTCAGCCACAGAAACACAGAAACACAGTGGAAGCGGCTGTCATACAGACACAGCCCCCTGTACTGGGGAAATCATTTAATAATAATCATATAAACCCAAACAAGGTGACAGGATTACTGATGTTTTTGTAGAACTCTTCACGCTAAATAAACCTGATTTATTTCTCACCATCATTTGTGTCTTCCATACATTCTAAGTGAGACATTGTTTCTTATAGGGATCATCCTAAAAACATTAGCTGGTAGCTCCTCCCACAAGCTCAGGAACAAATTTGTTTGTTTAGCGACTAGCAGCGAATTTGTCACGCTCGGCGTGAAGGCCCCGGCCGTCCTGTGACCCTGTGATGGAACGGTGTGAGAGCAGCCATGTTGTTGGTTCAGAGACTCTGAAGGTACATTCACGTACGTTCTTAAACGTGTTCAGCCCGAGGTGTTCATCAATCAGCTATATAAGCTAGAGGTGCTACGCTAGCTTTTTGCATGCACCAACTGGGACGCCATATTGGATATGTCAGATGCTTGTTTACTGCTGTGCTACAATTGCACAAGCAGGGCTGGAAAAACAAAAATGTGTCAGCTGATAAAAGAAAAAAAAAGTTCAAGTCCCCTGAAGAGCAGCATCTCATGTCACTGCTGTCCTGGTTCTGTCTTTGCAGTATGGATTTATTGGACGGTGGATGAGTCCTGGCAGAACCACAGTGGGAGCCCTTGACTTAGGGGGGGCGTCTACTCAGATAACCTTTGCCACACGGGAGCGAGTGGAGGAAAAACAAAACACGATGAAGATGCTCCTTTATGGACAGACGTACTCCCTGTACACACACAGCTTCCTCTGCTACGGGATTAACCAGGTCTACATGAGAATGCTGGCTCATGTTGTGAAGGTAAACGAACATGCTCAGTTGAAAAACTTCAGAAGGTTGAGATACAAATGTGTAGTGGAAGATAAAAGAAGAGGTTTAATGGATGTAGAGGAGGACATGAGGGGTTTTTAGAAAACTAATGTACAGTATTCTGTTTTTGTTTTGTATTGTATGTCATAAATATTCTTATAAAAATTTGTTTAAAAAATAAAAAATGAGGGTTATATAAACAGCCAACTCACTAAAGGCAAAAAAATTTACAGATTAATTCATGTGCAGCTTTCAATCTGAAGCTCTATTTTATTCTCAAAGGCTGCGTTTCATTTGTGTTTCAGTCTCAGGGTTACGTGCAGTCTGTGACTAACCCGTGTTACCCCGCCGACGTCAACAGCACGCTGAAAATGGAGGAGGTTTTCGGCTCCCCTTGCACGGAGGAGCACAAACCAAAGCCCTACAACCCGGAGGCGACCCTGACAGTCAAAGGCAGCGGGAACTATCAGCAGTGTGAGGAGAACATGTCTCATCTGTTCTCCTTCAAAGACTGTCCATACTCGCAGTGTTCATTCAACGGAGTCTTCCAGCCAAATGTCACCGGGAACTTCATGGTGAGAAAAATGAACGTTGTTTTTTTATTTCGTTGTTCTTTGAATTTCCTCTATTTTGGGCAGCAATCCATCAAATTTTGAGACAATTCTAGCTTTTTATTGACTCAGCTCTTTTTAAATTGTCTAAAGGAAGTTTAAATAAAGTTATAAGCAGGGCTGTCGAATTATCATGTCAATTCTGTGTTAGGCACACCTGGAGGAGCCTTTTTTCCTGCTCATACCAAGGTCATTTAAGAAAAAATATTGAAGAATTTGGATCTGATGGCTTTTTTAATTTTATTTGTTCAAGACTGAAAAAAGAATTACCCTTCAGTAGTGTCAAAGTGCACGCTGGCGCAGTGGTTAGCGCTCTTGCCTCACAGCAAGAAGGCCCCGGTTCAAATCCCGGCTGGGGGATCAGAAACACCAACTGGGACCTTTCTGTGTGGAGTTTGCATGTTCTCCCCGTGCATGCGTGGGTTCTCACCGGGTACTCTGGCTTCCTCCCACCGTCCAAAAACATGCTACATAGGTTAATTGGTGACTCTAAATTGTCCCTAGGTTTGAATGTGTGAGTGACTGTGTGCGCGAATGTGGCCCTGCGACAGACTGGCGAACTGTCCAGGGTAAACCCTGCCTTCACCCATCAGCCGCCGGGATAGGCTCCGGCATCCCCGCGACCCCGAAAGGGATAAAGCGGTATGGAAAATGAATGAATGAATAGTGTCAAAGTAGAGGTTGTAAGTCTCATATAATGAAAAAAAACTTAATAAAACCATTTTTTAGCTTTATCTTTTACTGTACCACAATGTCACAAACTTAACAAAATACCTCAAAAGGAAACTTTTCACAGCAATTATTAAGTTAGAAAAATGCGATTAAAATTGATTGATGCGATTAATTAATTATAGTTACAATGAATTAATTGCACAAAAAAATTAATTGCCAAAATTAAAAGTCATTCCAGTTGATTTTATCACTGAGTATGACCTAACAGGAGCAACAAAGTCTTATTTTTACTTTAGAGAACCGATTTCCGTTGTTACTATTATCATAAATTGTCGGTGACGCTCAAACACAAATTCTTAGCATATTGTAACTTTTCAACCGTTAACATGATAATTCCAGCAAATTCAAAGAATGACAGTTAATCAACGCCACGCTGGAGTCTGGTGTTAAAGGGTTGATGTTCTGGTGGGGTTCTGAGTATTTCAGCAGTTCTCCTCTTTTGCTACCAGGCGTTCTCTACCTTCTTCTACGTTCACTCGTTCCTGCAGAAGTTGACAGGGACGCCGGTGAACTCGCCGCAGCAGCTGCAGGAGGCGACGCAAACCGTGTGCAGCATGACTTTCAGTCAAGTAATGCTCTGCGTCGATAAGCATCCATCACACCAAATTTTGCGGGTCCTGAGCTCTGGTTCTTGTCGCAGATGTCAAGTCGGGTTCCAGAGATGAGCCGTTTTTTGAAGAACTACTGCACTGCCTCCATGTTCATAAAGACTCTGGTGCTGAAGGGATACGCCTTCGACAACTCAACATTCCCACAAATCTCCTTTCAGAAAAAGGTAAACGAAACCCGTTTAGATGACTCTATATTTGACTGAATGTAATGAGTTTCTGTGCTGTCCCTGCAGGCGGGGGGCACCTCGGTGGGGTGGGCTCTGGGTTACATGCTCACCTTGAGTAGCCTGCTGCCCGCAGAGAGAGCGAGTCTGAGGAAGGCCCTGACCCCAGGCGTGTGGGGGACGCTCATCTTCCTCTTCGCCTCGCTCCTCGCTGCAGCTCTGGGTTTCCTTTTGTACCGAGCTCATTCTAGGAAGGATGACGATGAGAGCGCCATCTGAACAGCGCTCCTGGTGAAGAGAAAGCCAGCGATGTCTCGGTGACTGAAAAAAAATAAATTTTTGTCTTGGTATTTATGATGGTAGCATATTTTCCTATGTGTCCTCAAACTGTGACCAAAACGACTGTAAATGAACGCACTCTAACAACAGTATCTAATCTAATCTAAAACTAAAGTATGACGTCATCTGGACATTTTTAAATACTTTTAAACAGCTCAAATGCTTAAAACATTCCAGCTCATTTAAGATTTTTATGAAGATATTTCTCTGTTACAATTAAAAGTTTTTCAGCTTAGCTATTATTCACCAATTTAATTATTTTTGTATTCACAACAATTTGAATTAAAAAAACAGAAATGTAGTTTTAAGTTTACGTTTTTTGTATGCCACTTGAAAATTTTGAAAAAATACAACAAATACAGTTTTATTTGTAGTTTGTCTTTTAGCTTTTTTTTAATGCATCTGGTTTACATTTAGATCTGATATTTTATATAAAATGTATTTCCTTCAAGGTTTTTTTTTTTAATTTTTACATTTCAAAATATTCATTCAACGGTATTGTATTTTTACAAATGACTACAACTACCAGAATTGGTGCTGTCACAGGTTTGCATCCACTGTGACTTGAAATCCTCCAAAATAAAAGCCTCTGTTGAAAATATTTTTGTTTTTTAATTAAAAAATAATAATTTTCTTTTTAATATTGCTTGATGTGTTTTTGTTTGTTTATTGTTTTGTTTTACATTAAGGCACTGTAAAAATAAATAATATATTTTTCCAAAATGCTTGAAGATACCAGAGGAAACAAACTCTAGAAAGTTTATATGAATGTATTATTTTGAGGATCTCGAAAGGCTCTTAGAAACACAGGACTTAAGATGTGCAAATATAAGAATACATAAAAAAAATTATGAAGTTATATATTGTTGAAAAACAAGAATGAATAAATGCAAGTATAAAAGCCAAATGTAAAACATAAAGATTATTTATCTGTGGGCTGCATGTTTTCCTACATACCTTGCTCTGGCATATTTTAACTGGCTTGACACACCTGTACCAGGTAACCAGCCATGAGTCGGGCTATATATGTGGAAATCATGCAGACATGCCATCCCAATAGGCCTGGAATTTCCTACTTCTGGTTTATTCAGTCATTGACGATACTTATACTTAATTTTACGGTGACTGGAAATGATGACCAGCGCTGGGGTGGAATTATATAAATTCCCTTCTTCCCACTCCTCTTCAAACTCTACTGACTTTAGTTAATAATCACAAAAAAATGAGTGAACCAAATGTGACATAAGTGTGTCTTGTTTTTGTTTTTTATTTTCTAATCAATGCATTTCATTATTTCTGTAATGAGTTTGAAATAATTGTGTGTTTGTCCTGTATTTTTCAATCTATGCTTGAAATAAACAACTCAATCATTCAGTCAATAAATCAGTCATTCAGTCAATAAATCAATCAATCAATGTTGATTGTTTTAAAAACAAACCAAGCGCACAGAGAGGTCAAAGCTCTATTTGTTAAAACTTTGAGACAAAGACAGACTCCTTCTGTACAGTCTATGAATCACCCACCTTTGACTTTTTACTCTGCATAATAAGATGACTGTAATTTAACAGATTTTTCTGATTCTCTAAATATTTGCATTTTTGTTGTTTACTTTTTCATGTTTATACGGTTCGTCACTTTGGTTGAGTGTACTTGTGTTTGAAATAATCTACAGATTTGTTGTTTTAGCATGTGGGTGTTTTAAGATAAATTATTTAAATTAATTTTGATTAAAATAGAAAGTACTTTTGACATGCTTTTAGTTAGAATTAAAACTTTCATCATTAAGGAAATTGAAATGTTTCCCTTTATCTCACCACTTTGTTTATACCACACACATAGGTAGATAAAGTAAAGAAAAATATAGCAATATAGATTAGGGGGGGAAATATGATTTAAATACTTGGGATAGGGCGTCTTGTTTGAGTCACAAACTTTCGTGTTTTTTAATGTCAGGATTTATTTTGAAGGTGAACCGGAAGTAATTTGAGCCGGCGGCGGAAATGCGGTCTGAATTGAACTGTGGAGCTGCCGCTCTCTTCTACTTCAGGTTCTTGCATTTTTATTAAATATATTGCATTAAAAAACGAATACAAATATAATAAATAGTTTACGTCCTTCGAAGTAAACATTAAAGGTTTTTAACTAAGTAAGAGCCTTTGTTCAGCCGGCCGCGTGCTCGCTCCGGGTCCGGGAATGTGCACGCAGAGCAGGGCCGCGGCTCTCATGGCCAACGTCCCGGAGGCGGACATCGACCCGTCCGGTGTGTTTAAGTACGTTCTGATACGGGTGCACAGCCGGGAGGAGGGCGACGACTCGGAGGTGGACATAGTCCGCGGCTACGGCTGGGCCGAATACCACGGTGCGTTCAGGGACCTCTCCCATGACCTGATTCTGAGTCAGAATCACAAACTGTCTGTAAATGTTCCGTTTCCGTGGTGTTTTTCTGGCAGCTGACATCTATGATAAGGTCTCCGAGGAGCTGGAGAAGGGCGGAGTCCTGGACTGTGAGTGTCTCGGAGGAGGAAGAATCAAACACGACCCCGAGGCTAAGAAGATCCACGTGTACGGATACTCCCAGGTATGAAGGTGTTCCGTGAAGGCGGCATGTATGGAGAGAAAATAGACTCACTCTGATTTGTGCGTGCATAATTCTTGATTTGTGCGTAAATTAGGATCTGTGCATGCGTATATATGATTCGTGCATAAATTTGGATTTGTGCTTGCATAATTCTTGACTTGTAACTAATATAATACATTTTTTGCAAAAGTAAAAAAATTACAAAAATTTAAAAAGTACAAAATACAATTTACACACGCACAAATTAAAATTACAACAGCCTGAAACTAATTACACAAAAAAGTCTTTTAAAAATACGCACGGATCGCACCTCGTACGCACGCACGCAGCCGAAGTTACTCACAGATCTACTGTGAGACTCTTTTCACGTCTCACAAATTTGTCCGTGAGGGATGCGTTCAAGTGCTATCAGGATGCTCGTTCACCATAGTTTTCTTGTCAGCCGTTTTAAACTTCGATTGTGAATAACATCAGGTTAAACTAGACATTTTCCCACTTTCTTAAAAATATATTCCCAATAATTAATATAAAAAAGTCTAAATAAGCGCTTATCAAGAATTATGCACGCACAAATCAGAGTGAGTCTATTTTCTCTCCATAGGAATGCAGCAGTCTGCGTTCACACTGCGTGTGACGCGAGTTCTTGAACGCGCTTTTGACCCTCAGTGTTCACACTGGACAAGCAGGGAGGGGCTTCTTTTTTACTTTTTCCAATGTTTACCAGCACATCTCCGCCACCTACTTTTGAGACTTTGCTTTTAGTGTAAAAGTTAGCTAAACCGAAGAAATTACAAAAATAAAATACTAAATATTGATTGAATATTTATTTCTTTTGTAAATGACCGTGGTATAACCGTGATAATACTACTTGAAATGTGCATTATAAAGCAATTCGGACACCATGCTCCCTCATTACTTTTTTTTTTGTTTTGCCAAATGCCGGATACGACGGCACGGATTTCAAGAAGTGAAAATCAATACAAACATTTTCAAAGTCTATTTGTGAATCCACTGTGTTTTGATGTCGAAAATGTGAATGGTTTATTATAAATTTACATTTAAACTTTTTTTTTTTTTTTGCTTAAATTCTTCAACTGCAATGCATTATGGTCTATATTTGCTAAGGTGAGCACTGATGCGTGCTAGTTTTCACAAAGACTTCTGAGAAATTTTTAGTGCGCTCGACTTTGGAATAATTGATTCGGACAGCACTAGAAAATGACGAGCACACTGTATAGTGCATAGTGAGTAAGAATTTGGACATAGACTTTATATTTTCTTTAGGGATAGAGAGAAGCTGTAGGTGTTGCTTACATCTGCAACCTCTAACCTTAAAGAACCATTTGAGTTCATGACCTCAACCCAGTCGGAGCCACAAAGTTATTTTTCACTCTGTAGAAATATAACTGATTTGACACGGTTTTGTATTAATGTTGTAGTTACCATTATGATAAATATAAACTGTTTTTTGCATAAATGAAAGAAAAAAATAAAAATAAAATAGCTTTTCTTTTCAAAATATAACAGTTTATAACTTTTGACAGATTCACATGGCTCCATTTCAAAATAAAAGATGGTCTGTACCACAAATGACCATTTCAACCCAGCAAATTAGTAGTAAGTAGTGAGATGTGTCAGAATTGAACAAAGAAACAGTTAATTTGCCGTTTGTTGTACATCTCAGGCAGGAATTCATTAATCTAACAAAAGAAAATTATTTCAGACCCAATTAAATGACTTTTTTTTTAACAATAAGGCAAACTTGCAATCCTAGAATTTGTTCAAAAATATAAAATCCACCTTTATAATGTGCTTTAAGTAGGAATTCCAGTGCTGACTGACCTCTAATTGATTTTCTGTGGCACACGTATATATTTGTCAACATGTTATAGTAGGACTTTGGTAAACTTTGAAGTTCATTTTTTCATTGAATAAAACATTTCTGTTTCATTTTTACTGTTGGGATTGCTTTAATGTCTGATGTAAAGCATTCAGTCTGTAAAATTAAATAAACTTTAATTTTTTTAGTGAAATCCATTTTATTTGAAATACATTGAACTCTGTGAATGAAAGTGTAATAATAAGTGATTAGACCACTAGGTTGTTTGAAGAATTTTTTTTCTAACTAAGAAAAAACAAAACAAAAACAAAGCTACAAAATTTATTTTGTTATTATGTTTCTGGTCCGGCCCACTTGAGATCAGACTGGTTAGATGCAGCCCCCGAACCAAAATGAGTTTGACACCCCTGCTGTAAAATGTATCAGTGAAATACTGAGATTGTTAATATCATCCAGTGTTACATGGATTCTCTAAAGGAGAAATTCTAACAAAAATGTTCAGCTCATTAACATTGTAAACATTGTTCTGCTTCTCCTGGAGAGCTTTTCAGTTTAGCCACTAAGTGGTGATCATGCTATAGCATTGCACCTTATTCCAGAAGAAGAAGACAGAATGAGGAAAAATCATGTTTTAGACCACAAATAGTTACTTTCGAAAATATTTCCTTGAAAGAGTTTGAAAAATTAATGCCTGTGAGTTTATAAAGAGTTAGAATGTCTGTTTAGGTCGACCGAGCGTTAGCATTAGCATTAGCTGTCCTATGAGAAATTATATTTGATGTTAGCATCAAGCTAGCTTTATGTACTATATCGATTTATATTATTTATGAATATATTATCTACTAAGCTTAAATTGATTCAAATTAATCGATTTTCTTGGCCCAGCCTCACTGTAAATGCTCTTCAGACGCTCTAAACTTCATTAGGAACTTTCTAAAGTGTTGTAAGGTTTTCCACCAGAGTCAGCAGATGTTCAGAGTGAAGCTGTTGGAGGATGTGTTCTCCTCACAGCATCCCCCTTCACTCCTTCGTTAAGTGACTCCTTTGGTGACCAAAGGCCTTCTGCTCCAGCAGGATTTCCTCAGCGGTTAAATTCCTTTAGAAAGCTGTCAATCTAAAGAAAACTTCTTCTCCTGACGTCTTAACTAAGAACACGTTTCAAAATCAAATGTCCTCGTTCATGTCTTTGTGCCAAACAGAACCCAGGAGTAGTGATTCTGCGCTCTCATTGGTCCTGTCCTGTCTGCTTCATTCTGTCTGCTGCCTGTCCAGCTGTGTTACCATCGATTGAAAGTGATCCTGTTTTAGGGTGTTGTGTTTTCCTGTCATGAACCGTCTGCATTCAGTCTCTGCTCGAGTTTTACTGTAAACAAATCTCTAAGGCTTTGTGAATAAAGAGAAGATGTAGTCTTCACTGACCTCTCTCCTGGAAATGTCCTCCATACTTGGATCTGCTGGTTAAAAGTTGAATAAAGTAGAACAAAGTCCATCCTCAGTTATTTTAGCGTTCGATGATAACCAGAAGTGATACGACACCGAGGTTTACATAACAGGAGAGATTTTTTTTTTTCCAGACATTTATCAAGTTCCAGTCGGACAGATAATCCATATTCTGTGTTCTGGTTCCACTCGTGGAGCTGACTCGGTTTCAAGGATACTGTTGTCTGCTACATGTTTGAGAAACCATGAAAGCTGTTGGATGAAGCGCTCTGGATCACTACAACCTCACTGCAGCAGAAGAAGAGTCTGTGGTGCTGAAATAAGTGAAGCACAACTACTCACCTCAGGATTAAGACATTTACTTCATTTTTTTCCCAGACAGTCATGAGTATGGTGTGATTGTATTGTCCCAGCTAGAGATACCCTATGTGCCCGTAGGATGTCCACACAGACTACACTCTCTGCCAGGCTGCAGACAGAGAGCGCTCTTTTCTCTTGAACAGCACTGTATCCATCTGTAAGGGAAGCTGTGACTAAGCTTTCTTGTGCATGTGTGTGTTTATACAGTCGTAAACAGTTTATCTTTTCTTATAACCTAAATGATTGATTGATCATTGATTTTATGGCCATTTGTTGTATTAAAGCATATTCATGATATAAAATGGCTTTAAACTTTCCTGTTCCATCAAAATAAATTTGCTAAGTTGTGAGAAAACCACACAAGGTCTCCACTATGCTGCCACTGTCTCACCTGTTTATTATAAAATTGTCCTCAGTACTCTTAACTATTATTATACCATTTCAGTCTTAATTTAAAAATACTGATGTTGTCTAGGACAGAGTGTAATTAAACATGTACCTCTGAGTTGTGGGTAGAACCGTTGGCTCTCATGTCCCATCATTCATCTGTTTCCACTTTCTCCCACTATTGGCAAATGAAGTATCACGATATTTTACTGTATCGATTTTTTTCTTCTCCTTCCTTCACCCTACGGTAAAGTTTTGCAGATCAGTGCAAAGCTGCTTCTCTTCAGGGTTCATACTTGGATCACTCCTCACATCAGGTCACCCGACTAACACTGATGCTTTGTCATCACAGGGATTTGGGAGGGCCAACCACGCCGTGGCCACCGAGAAGTTGAAGGCCCGCTTCCCGGGTTATGAGGTGACCTGGGCCAACGAAGGGTACTGAAGCGTCTGCTGGAGGCTCGGACTGCAGGCACAACCTGGGACGAAGAGGAGAACATCAGACAGTCCCGTTACTCATTTGAGACTCATAACAACTCGAGACAAAGTCGTTCCTGAGGTTAACCAAACAAACTCCTGGAGTTTTCTGATGCAGCGTTTGTTCAGACCTGATGGAACAGAGCGACCTCAGATTTAGTTTTGTAATAAATGCTTCCTCAAATGGAAAAATCCCAAACTGTGTTTCTTGAGTTCTGTGGATTCGTGTCATCTCAGGACGATCCGACTGTCAAACTGAAATCTGCTTCAGATGCAGCAATCTGTGGCAGAATGGAATTCTGAATTTCACCTGAGAAGATGGAGTCATGAGGACAGTTCTTTGTGGACATTGGACTCTCACTTTTTGCCTTGTGAGGTCAGAGGTCGCAGTCAGAAACCGACTCTCCATGTTTTAGCAGGAGCTTCTTGCTGTGAGATGAACGTTGATCAAACGTAGCATAATGCTAACTGCTTGCTAACAGTCATTAAAGGGGCTGAGCAGAATTTGGAACAGCTCAGTTTATACACAGAAAATCCAACTAGGATCTGATTAGCATCTGTGCAGGAATTTAAACTCAGATCTGCATCACAGAGGAACCGCATTCAAAGGAACGCCACGTGTTTATGTTGGAACTTGAATGCATTGTCGTGTCAAATGTGAATAAAATCCTTTCAAACTTAACAAACTTGTTTTTTTCGGAGAAAAAAATACTAATCTGAACCGAAAATGAAGTGTTAATTAATTGGAGCTTAGTAATATCCAACAATGGCTCTATAGCAGTTCTGCAGGCAGTGTTCACTGCAACCAAACATCATTACAACTATTGCTGCAACCGTCACTGCAGCTATAGCGATTGCAACCGTCCCTGTGACCGTCACGGCAACTTAGACTGTTGGAAACGTCTGACCAATCCGAATCAGCTTAAAGTGTTAGGATCCGTTTCAGTCCTGATCAAATCCAGACAAACTGACCTGATTGTAACACTTCTCTTCATCTGAGACCAAAGGTGAGAAGATTTCTCCACTTCTTCACTTGGCAACTGGAGAAAAACCAACAGGAAGAAACTTTGTCAATTTTAACATCTGTCCAGGGAAATCAGATGATAAATATCTGCTGTATACAATGCTTTTAACAACACCTTAAAATGAAATCTGCAGAAGATTCAAACTAAATCTAAGATGGTGGTCGGGGTGTCCGGATCCTGCTCTTTCCAAACACATGGTTCTTGAATAACTGAGTGATGTCATCTCTTCTAGACGTTTTATGAGGGGAGATTGTTGCAGTTGCATGCTGGGCACTTTCAAAGTCCGCGTGTTATCTCTGAAGGAAGGGTCGGAGCGTGAACTCCTACCTTCAGACTGGAAGAGGCTGAAGGATGGTGCGTCCGGGAACCCTCGCTCTTCTGCTGCTGCTGACGTTTCAGCTGGGTGAGAGCTTTTTAATCCAAAGAATCCTTCAATTCTGGACTTTGTTGTGAGAGGAGACAAGTTTCCTCTGAAGGTTCTGTCATTCACTCGCAGAGTTCTGTTCCTGGAGTCCGCCGGACTTTAAGGTTTCTCTGGAGATGTTTGTTTGCTCATCTGAAAGTCTTCTTCAGTTCTAACAAGTGATGGAGATTCAGCTTATTTATGCCCTGACTGGTGTTGTGCAGATGACCCCCAATAGATTACATATTACTAGTTAATAATAGTAGTAATCCCATACCCTACTACATTACTGGGTCGAGGCTTTAATTTATTAAATACTTACGTAGAAGTTACTTCCAACTTCAAACCCGTGAAGAAGAATAGAATTTAAAGTGAGAAATGTGTCAGTGTTTACATTCAGATGAAAGGTGATCTGTTGGATTTATGACTGTCAACACTTTTGTTTATTACCTAACCACAAATAATTTAAGTCTGTTTTAAGTTAAGTTGTGTTTTCATTGACTATGAAAGTTGGATTAAAAAATAAATGTGACTGAAGGAAATACTGCAATTTTGAAAAAAACTCACATTTATCAAAAAAATGAAGTTTTTGCACGTAAAGGAAGTGGTTTTTGAAGTGTGAAGAAATTGACTTACACTAAATAACCAAAAGTATGTACCATCCCATTCCTGACCCATAGAGTTCAACATGATGTCGGTCCACCTTCTATAGTTATTCCAGCTTCGACTCTTCTGGGAACCACAAGTTTAAAGAGTGTATTTAAAGGAATTCTGCCCCATTCTTCCAGAGGCCACCATTCTGGCCAGTCCAGTTCAGACTGTCCTCCATGTCTTTATGGATCTCACTTTGTGATCTGGTGCACAGTCATGGTGGAAGAGGAAGGGGTCCACTACAAACTGTTCTCACAAGAGAATGGAATTTTCCAGAATGTTTTGGTATCCTCCAGCATTCAGAGTTCTTTCCACTGGAACTAAGAGGCCTGAAAAACCATTCCTACCAAATCCGCCTGAAACGTCCCGTTCTCCTGCAACCTCCAAAACCAGACCGGTCCATCAGATGGAAAAGCGTCATTCCTCCCACCAGAGAAGGCGTAGCTGAACCAGACCTGAACCGTACAACTCGGGCTAATCTGAAGGTCACATGAAGGTTGGAGCTCTGCAGCAATTGACCATCTATTCAGCATCTATTGATCCTCTCCATCAGTTTACATGGGCGACCGCCTGGTGGCTGAGTTGCTGTTGTTCCCAAACTTCTTCCATGTTGTTCTGATAGAGCTGACTGCGGAATATTTAGGAAATTTCACGACTGTATTTGTTGCACAAGCGACATCCTGTAACAGCTCCACGCAGGAATCAGAACATTCTTTCAACAGTCTGTATATCTGAGTGCTGGATTTGAACACCTGTGGACAGGCCAGGTGATCAGGACTCTTGATTCTGATCATTTGGATGAGTGACCCAATACTTTTGGTCATACAGTCTAGTGTATTTCACAAAACTACAATGGAAACCCTTTTTGAATAAAACAGGTCACATGACCACGCTTAGCTGTGCAATTCCTTGAGCTCTGCACAGCGGGCTGCATAAGCACAGTCCTACAGCAGCAACATCTCATCCAAATTTGAGCTTGTCATGCTGAATTGTTCCTCTGTAAAATCACCAATAACAATCTCTCAAAATAGAAGCTCGCCGTGCCATGACCTGAACAAAATGAAAACTTCTACCTTTGATAGATGATGATGAGTGCTAGTGCTGTGGAAGAAACGAGTAAATGTAGTAAATTCTTATAAAGTATTCTAATAGACATCTAAAACATTCCAGAGATTAGATGACTGCAACTGTGGTCTTCTATATATCTTTCAGAATTCTATTTGTAGACATTTAATAAAGTAACAAAATACAGTAGATATATAAATGTATCTAATAGACATCCTGTGCTCAGTCATAGGCGGTTCTGCATCACAAATTTTCATATTTACTGTTTAAATCAACAAAAAATACAAATTTAGTTTTTGTTTTCTTCACATAAAAGGAAAATGTATTTTCACAAACCCAACATTTCAGAATCCCAGAGTTTCTTGCTACATCTAAGCAAAGTTTTTACAATTTTTTAGAACAAAGTTGATCTTTGAAATTTTAAATATTTGTTTGAATGAAAGCAGATTTTGTATGAAACCATGAATGACATCATTAAATTGTATTCATTTGCATACATTAAAAAAATTAAAGTAACTTTCATCCCCATATGATCTTGTAATCTGTAACTTCTTGATGAAATGATTAAAAATTGAACTGCTTTGTATTGTAATTATGAAGTAGATATATAGCATTACCTGCGTTAACCTGCTGATAGCTGAGGATGCCGAGCTGATGGCTGAAAACGCTGAAGCTGATAGCCAGCTAAAATATTAGCTAAATGTCAAATTAGCCAAAAAAAAGAAAGAAAATTTAGAAAACAGCAAGCATGTTGCTGAAATATTAGCTAAACTCCAAAATAGCCTTAAAAATCTCATTAAACACCAAAATAGTCCAAAAAACCTACCTGAATGCCAATTTTTTAAACTTTTAAACATAATAAAAATACAGGAATATTATTCCAGAATAAATCAACTTAAACCTTATAAAACTTTCAATATTTTACACTCCATAAAAATATATTTCATCAAAATAAAACACGTTAAAAATAAGCGCTGGAGCCAGGCTCTGAGTGTCTCGACCAGCTGTTTGCTCCTCTGTCCATCTTCTTTACCGGACATAACCAGCAGAATGAGAATGCTGCTCTCCTCTCAGCATCCGCAGGTTCTCGGGCTGCTCGCTGTCAGACCGCAGAGGCCAAATGTGACTTTGTGTGCGACTGCTCCGACTGCAGCGATGAGGAAGACTGTGGTGAGTCTGCAGAGGCTTTTACTTTGAAATACCATTCAGACTTCTTTGTGGGTTTAAAAAAAGAGTCAGTTAAAGCCTGAAACCTGTTTGTCCATAAGTCAGTCTTCTTCCCAGATGTGTAAATGTTTGTAACCTCCTCATCCTCCTAAGGTCACGACGGGAAGGACTTTCAGTGTAACTTTGAGGATGCTGGTACGTGTGGATGGACCGTCCAATCCGGTGAAGGTTACACCTGGGAGAGGCTGCAGGGGGGGCCGTCTGACAGCGGGCCTTTGTCTGATTTCACCACAGGCACAGCCACAGGTAACCACAACAGTTCAAGCTGAGAAACTGTCGTGCCCTTTGACCTTTAGGTTCTTCTGGATGTTTTTAAGATGTTTCGTTCTGGTGTTCAAAGGGTTTCCTGCTCGTTCTATTTTGCTGGATTTGATTAAACTTTTCAATTCAATTTTATTTATAAAGCCCAATATCACAAAGGAAATTTGCCTCATTGGGCTTCATGCTGGTAACTTTTTATGCTCATTTGAAAATCATCCGAACACTTTCTGCTTCTAAAATTAGTCAGACTTTTAAGAACTGTTTATTTGTTTTGAACCAAGTTGTGGCGTTTGATACTTATTAAAAACCCACTCTGTTTTTAATCATTACCCCCGCTGGTCATTCAACAGAAACTGAACAGTGTGTCGATAAAAGAAGCCTACACAACACACAATTTGTAACATTTTGCTATGACACAAAGTCAAAGCCGAATCTGTCTCTGGGGTAAATACATCCACCTATTTTATTTTAATTTATTGTTATTAATGGCCCAATGTTATCTTGCTCTCATTTCTAGCCTGTATAACTTTGACGAAATTTATTTTTATGATGAGTAAAATATTGAAAATTATTTAAGGTTTAAATTGATTTATTCTGGAATAATATTCCTGACTTTTTTTATTCATAATAATGCTTAAAAATTGCAGTTTTAAAAATTGGCATTCTGATAGCTTTTTCGACTATTTTGGCATTTACTAAGATTTTTTTAAGCTATTTTGGAGTTTTGGAGTTTAGCTAATATTTTGCTAATATTTCAGCTACATGCTAGCTTTTTAAAAAAAGTTTTTTAGGCTGCTTTGGAGTTAGCCTAAAATTTACATGCTAGCTGATTTGGCTAACCTAAAGTTTTTTTTTTTGTTTTTTGTTTTGTTTTTTTCAGCTAATTTGGCATTTAGCTAATATTTTATAATATTTTTTAATATTATATTTTAGCTTCAGTTTTTTCAGCTATTAGTTTCAGAAATTTCAGCTATCATTTTTAGCATCTTCAGATATTAACTTTAGCGTCTTTTTAGCTATCAACTTCAGAATTTTCAGTTATCAGCTTCAGTGTTTTTAGCTATCAATTTCAGTATCTTCACCTAGCAGCACTTGAATCTACAGCAGCCAAATTCAGCTTACAGCATTCACACTAGCTTTATCACAGGTAATGCTATATATCTAGTTCATAATTATGTTTTAAAGTTTTAAAATTTTAATATTAGAGTGTTCAATAAATGTTTATCCTGTAAAAGGAAGTCCTTTATTTTGTGACCCTCTGGTGAGTCACATGTTTGTGGGCGGAGACTTTTTTTTTGTGATTATAACTCAGCTGTTGATTTTGCACCTAGAGGGGAGAGGGTGAGCTGGGTCGCCACAGTTTTTGTTGACCGCTTTTTTATCTTTTTTTTTTTTCTTTTGCTTACAATGAACAAGAGCCATCCTTAGTTGATTTAATTACCTTTTTGTTATTAATAAAAGGTTCAAAGCATGAACTAATTCAAGTCACTTTGTGTAGCACGTCACACAATAACCGGGTCCTGCATCAGTCTCTCAGCAGCTTTTCATTTTTCTGTTACAGTCGCTTCATGTGGCGTGTATATTAAATCATGAGCTGCATTTTGAAGAAACACGAAATACTGATGCTGTTGCATCACCACGTATCCTATCATCCCTTTAATTACACTCTCTCCTGCTAGCTTACGGCACCTCACAACCCAAAGCTCACCGGTGCAACAAAAATGGCGAGTAAGATCAGAGTTATCCAGCCGTACAGTTCTGATCCAGATTCCAGCTCAGACAGGAAAACAAAGACGTTCATGGATCTATTTGTCCGCAAGCGCATGCATCAGAATGGAGCAGAGAGATTTTGCTCGGCCCATTTCAGTTGATGTATTACAAAAAATAACTCTTTCAAACCAAACGTTTTTATCTGCTCCTGATTCGTCCCTATTTAAAAAAAAAACAAATACCCAAAAATGCAGTTTTAGTTATAAATTATTTTATTAATCTCCTAAAACAAATGCTACAAGAACATGTTAAAAACACCAAAAACTTTAAAACGAAATAAACAGAGGACAGGAGTGACAATAAGATGAGAATCATCTTTGAACAAGGTATAACAGCATGATTTTTTTTTATCCCTCTTTGAATAAAATGTTTACCAATTTAGATTCCAAGTATTAGAGTGAAAGAATGTTGCCGAAGCCAAACCTGCTTCACTCTACAAATAATGTGGTTGTTGTGAATGAAATTGCTGCTGTACAGAAAGACATTTAAAGATGTGCTTACAGTTGTAATAAAAAGAATTTGAACGACAGTTGCTTGTCCCCGTAAGGAAATTAGTTGTTGAAA
Source organism: Oryzias javanicus (assembly GCA_003999625.1). Lineage (NCBI taxonomy): Eukaryota > Metazoa > Chordata > Actinopteri > Beloniformes > Adrianichthyidae > Oryzias > Oryzias javanicus. The sequence continues at coordinate 1,140,039 of CM012448.1, forward strand.
AAGTTCATATAGATTTTGATTTTTAAATGCTAGACGAGGGGTCTGCAGCCATATGTGGCTGTTTGACCCCTCTTTTGTGGCTCTCTTGTTGAAGGATTATTACATGTTTTTAATTTAAAAAAAAAAAGTATTTTTCAGGCTAAACGTCAGGGAAGAAAAATTCAGATAAGTCGAACTTTATTCAACTAATTTACAAACAGTTTAGGTAACTGACTACAATACCCATAATGATCAAACAATCCATCCAGCTATTTGGGATTGTAGTTTTTGTGAACCACAGAAATTCACACTTAAGACACACTGGAATTTAAGGCGGACTGTCTGTTATTAAAGAAAAATTAAGGATTTTTAAATTGGTCATAAAATATTTAATTATCTCTGATTTAATTGTAGTTAGATTTACAGATTTTTGGCTGAAATTCACCAATAATGGTAACTTAAACTGTAAATAGTTTTTTTTCTTTAATAACTCAAGACATGACGTTACATACTTCTACATTTGCTGCGTTGCCATGATTCCATGTAACACTTCCTGACTCCCACTGGGTTGTGATCAGGGAAGAATCGACCTGAATGGGTCTTAAAATGATTAAAGTTTCAAACTTGAGATTGATGTTACTGCTGACAGTCAGAACCTCCCCAGATCTTCAGGTTTGACTGTTTCTCTTGCAGGCTGGTTCATGGGCGTGAGCGCCGTCTCGGCTCCGTCCCCCCTGAAGACCGTTCTCGTCTCCCCGGAGATGAAGCAGTCTTCACCGACGTGTCGTCTTCGCCTCAGATACTTCCTCTGGGATTCAGGTAGCGCTTGTGGGACATCCTCCTTCCAGACGAAACTGAACCAACGGTGAGCTTCTCTGATGTCCAGAGTTGAACGGCTTGTTGTCTTCAGGTGAGACGGGGCTGGGCTCTTTGCCCCTGTGGGGGTCCGTCCTCCACCAGGACTCTCAGGAGGCGGTGCTGTGGCGTCCTGAGGCCTCCAGCGTCCGAGCCTGGAGGGAAGACACCATCTTCCTGGGGCGCATTGCTTCAAGCTTTCGGATCAGACTCCACTCTGAGCGCTCAGAAGGGCGGGGGGGGGACGTGGCCTTAGACCAGTTGGAGTTCCTGGACTGCGCTTTGCCCCGTGAGCCCCTCAGATCACCATGCAAACCCTGATATGAGGAGCTCTGAGGATCATTTGATGTTTCTGTCCTCCTGCCATCATCAGCTCCCGGTCCTGAGGGGGAGTGTCCTGCAGGGATGCTGAGGTGTTCGAACGCCGCCTGTGTGGAGCAGCGGCAGGTCTGTGACGGCAGCGATGACTGTGGAGACGGCACGGATGAAGAGAGCTGTGGTAAGAAACCACTCCAGCTTCAGAGTCGATGTCTGGAAATGCTCTGCTCAAAAGAGCCGTGCACGTTGTTCTCCAGGGGAATTCCGCCGCTGTGACTTTGAGGAAGGTCTGTGCGACTGGGACCTGAGGTCACTATCTCCACTAAAGTGGATCAGAACCGACCAAAGATCTCTACCACCGATCCTCTGAGAGGGCCCGGAAGGGATCAGTCCACAAACTCTGTGTCAGGTATCCCAACCCTCCCACACAACATCCTTTAGTCGTTCCTGCAAGAAGAAAAAATATGCATTTCTTTACCAAAATCATGACAGGTTACTTCCTGTATGTGACCGTCCCGGATGGGGGTCTGTCTAGTGACTGGGCTGCCTTCCAGAGTCCACCTCTGGAACCGACCAACAGCTCACATCCTTGTAAGGTGAGGCTAGCGTTTCGGCTCCGAAGCGACCGTCTGAGTCTTTACGTGACTTTAAAAGTGTGAGAGGAACTGTTGCATCCCCTGAGGGTAAACCCGGCTCGAGCCTAGGTGGGAGGGGGAGACAAGAGGGGACAGTAACAGAAACTGGACACAACAAATAAAAGGAACAGTTTTATTAAATAAAGGAAAACCTGTGTCCAAGCTCAAATAATTAGTGAGCTAGTTAAAAAAGACAAACCAAAACAGAGTTGGAACCTCGGCCAAACATAAAACAAGTCATGGAGAATGCTGACTCAACCATGTCGACCGACTGAGTCTGCAGCTCTCTGCTAATGGAAGCCTAAACAAAACTAGCTAAAGAAAACAAATAAACAAAACCTGTAAACAGACAACCAAAGTCCAACTCCAAACTAACATAACAAAACCCAGCAATCTAGAATTACTGAGGACAAAAACTGTAAAAGAGACAAAACCAAACCAGCACCAACTAGAACAGCCTGCTGCTCTGCTCCGTCCAGCAGGAGGATGTAACCGTATCACTGCATACGATCACATCCGACCTCTGCCATCTGGCCTCTCCGGCGCTCCGAATCCGATTAGTTGAAGCTAAGTCACAATTTAGTGAAGTTGGAGATATGAACGTTCTAAATTGTAATAAATTGCAGTTTATCACGTAAACCTACGTGAGTTTGGAGTTTCGCAAGGTCAGCAGAGTCTGTGGCTGCAGCTGTCCTGTGTACTTACTGTACTTAGCATTTGTTCATCTTCCTTTAAAGGGGCCATACCATGAAAAACTAACTTTTTGAGCTTGTAAGTGTATCATACTGTTCATTCATCACTATAAAGAGACACAAATGTTGATCCTTTCACTCATTTCTGAGTCATCCTCTAAGAATCTGCACTCTCACCAGCAGTAAAACCCTCCCATACTCAAAAAAATGAGCGGGACCTCACGGTCACAGAGAGACCGCCTCTTTCAGGAAGAGTCTGCTCTGCCAGCTCCGCCCCCAGTCTAACATAAACACACAATTTCTCCACAGAGCTAGCGGTGATCAGCTTTTTTTTAGATTCAGAATACTGTATATCTTCCAATTGTGTCCTGTTTTCAATAAATTCCATCTCAAACAGGTGTTTGTTGCTTTAGATGCAGGTAAGGGCAGATATCTGGTTTGTGCATTCATCTTTAAAAAAAAAAGGATGATTATTTTCATGCAGCGGCAGGCGGAGCTTCAGGAATCAAGCAGTTTACCTCGGGGTAGAAAAAAACCCTCAAAAGAAGTAATATTTTATAAATAATTTGGATTTTTAATGGTCCGAAGTTAATATATGATCATATATATGGATATAATTCACTCTTAAGAAAGTCAAATGATGTATTTCCAGTCCTGCACTTTAGAAATGGTTCAACAATGTTTTAAATTGCGAACTGTTTTAAGTAAAAATCAAAATATGTTTCATAAGGTCGAGTGTTCACAGAATAAAACGTTGTCTCCCTGTAAATGTGTGGGTGTAGATGGTGATGTACACTCACCAGTTTGGGCCGAGGTCCGGGGGTCTGACGGTGATGGTGACCGAGCGCTCCATCGTCCCCGTGTGGAAGAGGGCTGGAGCGCTGGGCGATCTGTGGGTGAAGGCTGAGGTGGAGATAGTGAGCAACGCAACTTTCCAAGTGAGTGTTTATGAGGGGAAAAAGTGTCAAAAACAGTGTGATGCCTGCAGAGACAAATGGGCTCTAAAATGAGAATACATAGAAATGAAAGTCTCCTAGTGAAGATCAGCTTTTCTCTGTATGAACTTGAATTCTCTGATTGCTGAAGGGTGATCTCCTTCTGCTTCTTTGATCATGCAGATCCTGATAATGGCAGCAATTCGGGACTTTGAATATGGAGGAATTGCGGTTGACAGCATCACGTTGTCTCCTGAATGCCGCTTGTCTTCAGGTATGCTGTTATCTGAAGCAGATACAATAAACCGCTCACGCAGAAGGCAGTAAACCGTGGCCTGATCAGAGTGATGCAAGCTCCGCACGATCATGTTTTATCAGAAAACAACTCCCTGGAAGCTTTCCCTGACTCCCCCAAGCACCCGTGCGCCGAGCCGCAGAAGATTTGTGATTTTCACACAGACTGTGCAGAAGCCGAGGACGAGGCCAAGTGCGGTGAGTGCGTTCATCTGGTCACCAGACGACTGACGAGTCTGGCAAGCAACAAGTGGAATCATTTACGACAGAAATGAGCTTTCTTTATATCACGTTCCTCCAACAAACGTGGTGTTTTAGCATGAAAATGAAGCTTCATGTTGCATTTCTGAGGATTTCTTCCTTTGGCAAATAGAATTAAAGGCTAAAAAAAATATGTTGCTTGTGTCTCGTGGAAATCTGTGTGCAGGTGACTTCATGTACGCTGAAGGCAGCGCGGGATGGACTGACACCAGCGTTGGAAGTCAGGGTTGGGAGCTGCATACCAACTCCTCCTCTGATGGTACAAAGACTGTGGTCTGACTCAGTTCATCCAGATCATCATGAATATTAACGTAAGTTGTGGTCTGTCAGAGGAGCACCTGGGCGTAACCGAAGCTCCTGGTCAGCAGCGTACAGAGGCGCAGATGCGGACGCCCCTCCTCGGCCCCTCTGGCCCCGTCTGCAAAATGAGCTTTAATTTTTCCCTCACTGGCAGCTCCGATCACATAGGTGACAACATGTTTGAAGAGTTGGAAGAGTTTTTTGAGACAAAACATTGACCTTTTAATTCTGTCTGTGGTGCAGGCGAGCTGTCGCTCAGAGTGATTGACAGCCTGCTGGGCGTTGGTCCTAAAATGTGGGAGTTTGGTGGGAAGACTGGATCTGAGGAGGAAGCTTGGCAGCACGCCCATGTTCTCATCGGAGCGAGGAAGGAGCGCTTCCAGGTTGATCTTTCAGCTTTAGCTTTAGTCTTAAAGCCAGATTTATAAAGATCCCTAATGTACAACTCAAACTGGTCTGTAGGGCAATTATTTTTACAGAATTTGATGGGGTCAATTAAGATTCTTGTTTCTTATATATATTAAAATGAGGATTTTATGGCGTTCATTACATTTCTCTGTAATATTTGTGGATAGAATAAATAGGAAGAACAAACCGACTGCTGGTGAAATCATAATGAGCACAGATACTCAGTGGCGGACTTAGCAATTTGGGGGCCCCAGGCGAGCAGGGCCTTCTGCAGCAGTTGTATTAATTGTTTTTTAAAAAGTCCTTACCTAGAGTAAAACATCGAAAACTTTCCTTACTGGTCCACCTTTATACTGAAACAATGTCACATATTTTATTAAGTGTTCAGCTCAGGGGCACCAGAGTGTTGGGGTCCAAGAGTGTTAAGAGCCCTAAAGAGTTGGGAGCCCCAGAGAGTGGGGGGTCCCAGACAGATGGGGGCTCCAGAGAGTTGGGAGCCCCCAGGGAGTTGGGGGCCCAGGGAGTTCCCAGAGTGTTTTTGGCCCCAGTGTGTTAAGAGCCCCAGAGTATTGCGGGCCCCAGGCGATCGCCTAGTCTGGTCCAATAAAAAAAAAAAAAAAGGAAAAAAGATACAAGCATAATCAATATAAATAAAGTTTAGCATGAAATACAACAGGGGTTTATTCTTAATAAATCCCTGTTGGGACATTAAAATCTGCCCAACTCAAGAGGCTTTCATCCCGCATCTGTTTGCTCAAATGTTGGACAGGACAAGTGTCTGTTTTTTTAGCTAAATTTTTTGTTTTTTTTTCCTGAACGCTTCCATCATAAATAAAACTGATTCCAGGATTTTCTTTTATAACACCATTTATCCTATTTCCTGTTTTCTTTTGTGCCGGGTAAAACAAGACTGAACACTTTGCAGTGACAAACTTAAATTATTGTCCCCAAAACTGCGCTCTGGTTCTGGTTCTGGTTCTGGTCCTGATCCTGATCCGAGCTCCTTTTGCAGATGGCCTTTGAAGCTCGTGCGGCGGAGCTGCGCTCTCACGGACAGATCCGAGTGAAGGACGTTCACTTCACAGACTGCCACGCTGGATACTTCCCCCAGCCTGACACAGGTGAGCTGTTGATGTGCATGCGGGGCGCACATACGCCTTCAAGCATCTCAGCGTCTAACCTTGTCTCGGACAGGACTTTCCTGTAACTTTGACTCTGACTTGTGTGGGTGGTACCAGGACAACAGCGATAACTTTGACTGGAGCGCGCTCAGTGAGGACGACCACACCACCGGCAACGGTGAGTGGGAACAAATCAATGAGACGGACATGTTTGTTTTTTGGGGATAGTATCCATCTTTATTCAGGTGGTTTTATGTTTGGAAACAATTCAGTTTGATTGAGGCCTTCAGAGATTCTGCTGCTAAATTAATCAAAAATAAGTAATAAATGAGGGTCATACAAACTGAAATAGGAAGATTAGAAATTATTAAAATAATTATTTTGTTTAATAAGACAAAACATGTTTTTTGTTTCTGTAGTTTCACTGTTAACATCTCCAACTCTTCTCTTGACTATTTAATGACTGATAAATGATTACAGCTTGTGTTATAGAATTCAGATGATATTCTGAAAACACATAACATAAGTCATAGTCTTATTGCATTGTGTGCAGAATGCACAGATTTGTTATAAAAGAATAAACCATCATTCTTTCTCTATTATATCCTTGAACCGCGTCTAACTCTCTCACCTCTTTCCATTCAATCTAAAAAGAAATGTACTGTATTCAAATATGATTAATAGAAACAAAGTTTAGCCTTAAAGTCTTCCTCTGATGAAAATCCTGTTTTTTGAGTTTTTAACATGTATGTGTGGCATTTTTCTGATGAAAGAAAACTCATTTATTTAGAAATCATTTTGTTTTGTGAATTTATGAGTATTTCTCCTTTTAAATCAATCCAACAGTCTCTGTTTTTCATCAATCATCTTCTTTCTGCTGCACATACACTAAACCCTCATCTGGTCCGGCTAGCGTGTCTAGTTCAGGTTCTAGAGGAGAGAGCATGCTACCTTCACATTGACTGCAGTCAAATGAGCCGCCGTTCACATTTTTTCACTGGATTTTTGCTTTGACTTTCATCCAATGCTTACGCTAGCAGTCCTGAGAACGCTGGAAAATCTCCAACAGACTCCACGGAGCTTCTTGATGTGACCACGGAAATGTGAACGGCGGCTCGTTTGACCGCACTTGGAAAGGCTTGTAAATCAATCAAAGAGCATTTGGATGTTAGCTTTCATTATTTTCTGCTCTGAGAAACCAATGGATTGAATGGATTGATCACAGCAACGTCAAGAAACATCAAAGAGTCTTTGGTGAACTGGAAGGAGAAAGAATCAGGATTTTGGAGGAAGTTCTGTCCATGAAGATCTGAGCTGACATCCGGATCAGAACCATACGGCTGGACATTACCCGGATTGATGATGTTTTTATGTAGCAGCGGAGAAGATTCATGCTAGCGAGACACACAGCTATCATAATCAGACAGGGGGGATCAGGGGTGGCGCTCCAAAAGCCACGCCCCCTCAGAGGAGTTTTTGGAAACAGAGGCTTCTGCTCGACATGAAAAATGTCTTTTTAAGACATTTAGGTTGTTGGATTTTTGGTTTAAAACTTCATAATTGTGATTAAAACACTACTGGGAACGTTTTTAAATAAAGAAAATTGTCATGGGGGGACTTTAAATGTCTCCAAAAACTTGGTCACCAGTTAAAGTTGATACTATTTTCTTCCCAACATTTCATTGATCTCGAGGAGATCACCAATATCAGTTGTATTTAATAACTGATCAATATTTGTTTATGCAGTTCCATCTGAGGGAATAAATACGTAAAATTCACAACTAACTTTAATTTATCTAAAGTAGTTCAAAAGTTATCTACAGTAATTTTTGGGGCTTGTTTATTTAATTCCTTAAAGGTTGAAGCTGTTCCAGGCTCTGTCAGAGGCTTCAGAAGATCTGAACGCTGGTGTGGGCCTAAACCCTAAAAGAAACAAAAAAAGTCAGCTAAATGCTTTCACAGGAAGGGCTGATGACTAGTGTTAATGGAATCAGATCTCTGATGTCATGATGGTTTTTCTGTGCTGGCGTTCAGGTCGAAGCCTTGCTGTGGACACGTGGAGTCCTCTTCTGCGTGGAGCCGTCGGACGTTTGATTTCATTTCCACAGCTTCCCGGACCCACAGATTCCTGCCTGTCCTTCTTCTACAAACTCTACGGGCCCAACACAGGTGACCCCTACCAACATAATCAGCCATAATAACAGAGTACAAACCTGACTTCAACCATGACATTCCGGATCCCTCTGGCGTTCCTCCTCCTCCCAGGAGCTTTGACTGTGAAGGTGACAGGTCCGAGCGGGCATGAATCCGTCCTGTGGACCCGGAGTGGAGCGCACGGGAACATGTGGCATGAAGCCCACTGCCCTGTCCCCCACCAGCTCACAAACTTCCAGGTGAGGAAGAACCGGCCCTCCGGGTAATTCTATGTGGCCCTCCAGATCATTTTATTTTATTGTTATTAATGACCAAATGTTATCTTATGCTCATTTCTAACTTGTATAATTTTGACAAAAGAGTTTTTTATGAAGGGTAAAATATGAAAAGTTTTATAAGGTTTAAGTTGATTTAATCTGGAATTATATTTCTGTCTTTTTATTAATTCTAATTATGTTATAAAGTTATGGTTTTAACATTTTAAAATTGGCACTCTGCTAGTTTATGAACTATTTTGGTGTTTACTAAGATTTTTAAGCTATTTTGAAGTCTACCTAATATTTCAGCTACATGCTGGCTGTCTTGTCTAATACAAGCTTTTTTCAGTTTTTTATGATATTTTGAGGTTTAGCTATTTTTTCAGCTACATGCTAGCTGTTATTCTAACCTAAGGTTTTTTTTTTTTTTTTAACTAAATCTGGCATTTAGCAAATACTTTTGCTTGCTAGTTGCTTGAGTGTTTTCAGCTATTAACTTCAGCATTTTCAGCTATCAGCTTCATCGTTTTAAGCTATCAATTTCAGCATTTCCAGCTATCAGCATTAGCATCTTTAGCAGTCAAATGTAGCTTACAGCATTCACACAAGCATTGTAGTTCATAATTATGTTAAAAAGTTACAGTTTTAAAGTTTTAAAAATGTAGTTTAGAGTGTTTATCCCGTTCGGCTCGTGACCTAAGGTTTGTTTTGCATTTTGGCCTCCAGTGCGATTGAGTTTGACACCCCTGATCGACATAAATAGTCATAGATAAGACAGGCATGTTCAAAGTCTGGCCCGTGTGCCAAATGAAGCTCACATTTAAATTTCCACCAGACTGTAGGCTCCTGTCATAAAATCAACAATATGCAGTCCCAGCATTTCCTAAGAACTACGTTTTATTGATTGTGATTGACTAAATTACATTATAAGCTGTTGTAAACCTGTGCCAACAACTTGTAACTCCTTGACCTTCTGAGCCTTAAGGGCCAAAGAACTGATTTATCTTTTCCTGTGATCAAAACCATAAGGATTTGTACTATTTTGTAATAAAAAACAATTTGTGTTATTTTCTTGTTCACATGACTTCAGTTTAAAAGTTTGCAGTGAGCATTAAATACTGTAACATTTCAAATGAACCCAGATTATATGTTGCCAGAAAAAAAACTCTCCATAAAGTCTTTTTCTTCATTTATTTTTGCTCTTCAATTAGGAAACTCACTGTAATTTGGGTAAAACTATTATTAGATGTATTTCTGTTTTATGTCACGAAATGTAAATGATCTTATTGCAATAACATTTTCCCACACCAACAATATTTTCTTCTGTTCTAAAATTTTTCCGAGTGGTCTTTTAAGTTTGCAGTTTTAAGCAAAAATGAAAAGCCTGTGTCGTTTTCGGACATATTTTCTGCAGAGCTCCAGTAGTTTGTTAAAAGTTCGCCTCTGGGTTGTGGGCGGGTCTGTTGGTGTTAAAGTTAGCCTCCCAGCATTCCTTTATTTACACTCTCACCTGCTAGTTTATAGCACCTCACAACATAACGCTAGCTTTAAAGTAGTAAAAATAATGGCGAGCAATATTGCCGCTATCCAGTCGTACAGTTTTGAGTCAGATTCCAGCTCAGACTAGAAAATGACGATGTTTATGGATCTATTTGTCTACAAGTGGATGCATCGGGATTGGAGCGAAGCAACACTGAAAAAAGTGAAACACTGTGTCAGTTAATAAAAGTTCTGTAGTTTGTTACATTTAAAATGTTGAGTTGATGATTTATGCAACTTGAAAATGTAATTTGATCAAAACTAAAATGAAAGGATTTTTAAATGTAACAAACTTTTCACTTTTTACAGTGAAGTAGACTTTGCCCCGCCCATCACAGTTGTCACAAACCTGTGCTTTTCCAAACTGTGTTTTTTTTTCTTCTCCTGATCCAACACAACTTGAATAAAGAAAATACTCATGAATGCAGTTCTTATCTAAAATTATTCTATATATGTCCTTCATCATAAGAAAACTGCTACAACATTGAGTTTTAAATAGTTCATTTACTTTCAAATATTAATTTAGAAATTCAAAGAAATCTGATCCTCTTTGCCAAAAGTTTGGGGACCTCTGACTTAAGACGCATCATTTATAAAAATATTGTAAAGCAAAGGTCCACGACAGCTTCCTTGTGGAACTCCACACCTAAACTTCAGAGTGTTTGAAGTGGTACCATTCATTGTTTCTGTTAGCTGCTTTTGAAGTTGTGGTGGTTTCATTTGAGTACGAGTGCAGAACTGATGTGTTTGTTCTTCTGGACAGCTGGTGTTTGAGGCGGTGCGCTCCGGCTTTGACGGGCAGGTGGCCATTGACGACGTGGCGCTGGTGAGCGGTCCGTGCAACATTCCCAGGATGTGTTCCTTTGAAGCAGATCGCTGCGGCTACAGCAGCTCCAGTGAGGTGACCTGGGTCCACCGGAGCGGTCAGAGCAGCGGCTCTGGGACCGGACCTGAAACCGACCACACTCTGCAGACTGATCAGGGTCAGACCAGGGTCCAGACGTTCCACTACCTGCAGATCGTTGGGGGTGCTGATTGTTTTCCGTCTCTCCAGGCTTCTACATGATGGTGAACACAGATTCCAGAGCGCTTCCTCGTGGGGAGGCTGCGGTGCTCACCTCCCTCGTTCGTGCGAAAACCACAAGGACTGAGTGTCTCAGCTTCTGGTATCATATGGGGGGAGAGAATCCAGGTGAGGGTTTGAACACAATGTGGTTTCATAGAGAAAAAAACTAAACAGAAAAGTTAAAAAGCAAACACATTGCAGTAAATTTTCTATTATTGATCGTGATTATTGATCCCTTAGCCTTAGGGTTCTGATGATGCTCGGGAGTTCAGTTCCATCCTGCTCAGATGAATTAATAACTCTAATTTTACTCGTGTTCAGAGACATCTGATCCACAGCTTTAGATCCACAGATTTCTGTTATCTGGTCAGTTTTGGTCCAACAGATTTTCTTTGCAGGTTCTCTGACTGTGTTCATGAAGCCAGCGAAGGGAGAGAGGCAGAAGATCTTCTCTGCAAGTCTGAATCAAGGACACGTCTGGCGTCACGGCAGAGGAAACATCATCAGCGACCTGGTGGAGTGGCAGGTACAGGACGGAGCGCCACTACACCACAGCTCTGAGTCTGTTGATAGAAATGTTAGCTGTGTTTTAAACCCAACCAGCAAGGCCAAGTGGGCCCTTATGGTTAAAAAGTGGGGAGAAAATGTGGCCCCGTTTGGGTTTTTCTCACTGTTTCTGTGTTTGCCCACATAAGTGGACACTCAGTGAATAGGCTCTATGCTATCCAGCCGCCTGATGGATGCTACAGTGGAGCTTGCTAGCTTGCTACAAAGGTCCCAGCTAGCATGCTATAGTGGATCTCAATAGCATGCTTTAACGGAGGTTACTAGCTCAATACAGTGGAGCTTGCTAAAGCGGAGCTTACTAGCGTACTATAGTGGAGCTCGCTAGCATGTTACAGCGGAGCTTGCGAGCTAAACTTAGCAGATATCACTAGCTTGCTACAAAAGACTTTACTAGCATGCTACAGTGGAGCTCGCTAGCTTGCTACAAAAGACTTTACTAGCATGCTACAGTGGAGCTTGCTAGCTTGCTACAAAAGACTTTACTAGCATGCTACAGTGGAGCTCGCTAGCTTGATACAAAAGAGCTAGCTAGTGGCTACAGTGGAGCTCGCTAGGATGCTACAGTGGAGCACAATAGCATGTTTTAGCGGAGCTTCCTAGCTCAATACAGTGGAGCTCAATAGCATGCTACAGGGGAGTTTGCTAGCTTGCCATGAGGAGCTCACTATGCTACAGCAGAGCTCATTTGCTCAATACAGTGGAACTCGCTATCTTGCTACAAAGGAGTTTGCTAGCATGCTATATTGGAGCTCGCTTGCATGCTTTAATGGAGCTTGCTAGCTCAATACAGGGGAGCTAACTAGCTTCCAATAGTGTGGCTTGCTAGCGTACTATAGTGGAGCTCGCTAGCATGTTACAGCGGAGCACAATAGCATGTTTTAGCGGAGCTTGTTAGCATGCTACAGGGGAGCTTGCTAGCATGCTACAGTGGAGCACAATAGCATGTTTTAGCAGAGCTTGCTAGGTCAATACAGTAGAGCTTGTTAGCATGCAACAGTGGAGCTCGCTAGCATGCTAGAGTGGAGCTCTCTAGCATATAACATTGGAGCTTAATAACAAGCTATAGTGGAGCTTGCGAGCTTGCTACAGAAGAGATCTTACGAGCATGCTACAGCTGAGCTTGCAAGCTAAATGGAGCAGAGCTCACTAGCTTGCTACAGAAGACCCGACTAGCATGGTACAGAGGAGCTTGCTACAGCAGAACGTGCTTGCTCACTACAGTGGAGCTCAGTAGCATGTTAAAGCAGAACGTGCTAGCTTAATACAGCGGAGCTTGCTAGGTCAATACAGCAGAGCTCGCTAGCTTGCTACAGAGGACTTCACTAGCATCCTACAGCAGAAGTTGCTAGCTTGCTACAGTGGAGCTCAGTAGCATGCTGCAGCGGAGCTTCCTAGCTTAATACAGCGGAGCTTGCTAGCTTGCTACAGAAGACTTCACTAGCATGCTACAGGAGACCTTGCTAGCTTGCTAAAGTGAAGCTGGCAAGCGCTGTCAACCAGACGGCTGGCTTGCGTAGCAATTCTTCCCTCTTAAGTCTGCCTACTTAAGTCAATGTGGGAAAACACATGTGGGGCCACCACATAAACTGTGATAAAACCCATTATTGGCTCACATTTGCCCACTTGGCTTGTTGGTTGGGTAGTCTGTTCCTGCGCTGCAAGGTACAGACAGGACCAGTTTTTTTTTTAACATTTTTTTTTTATTCAACAAAAGGAAAAGCATGCAATACAACCCTGAGTTGCAAACTCAAACATCAAGAAAAACATGTAAAGGGGACAGAAAGTAGAAAAACATATGGTGTCGGCCTCTTTTAACAAGCAAATCAATCAATCAGTGAGAAAGACAAACACAAAATATTCTGCTGATTTGGGATTCGATAGGAGAAAACTGAGAAAGATAGAACAAAAATGTACAATTCCAGACATGAACACTGTACCTCTGGGATGAGTAGTTTTTATGTACACTAGAAAGATTTGTAGTCATTGATTATACTAGATCTAATAGATCTATCGCTACTGCAGACGAGATTCTTGCTGCAATTGACACTTCAGGGTTAGTTCATTTCTGGATCTGAGAAAAGCATTTGAGACTGTAAACCATAGTATCTTGGGCAATTATGGTATAAGAGATATTGTATCCAAATGGTTGGAAAGTTACCTTCATAATTAACAACAATATGTTCATAATTCGAAATCAAAATGTGAAACAGAATTGTCTGGGATTCCACAAGGCTCTGTAATTGGGCCTAAACTCTTTATGGTCCCTGTAAGACCTTTTGTTTATGGTGGATTATGGTGGCACACGAGAGAAAGAAATAAAATGAATTTACATTTTTAAAGTCGTTTTTAAAACTTTGGATTTTTGTGGCGTTTTTAATTTCAAATTTCCTTTGAGCTGATATCGGTGAAATCTGCTCCTCAGCTGGAGTTTGAGGTGAAGGGAGCTGGAGGCAGAGACACTCACGTTGCCATCGATGACGTCCACATCTCTATTCACCCCTGTGAAGATCAAGGTTTGTTCTTTGTTAAAACTAGAGAAACTGTTCCAGTGAATTCAAAGCAGTTTTACATCAGAAGCCAAACAGACTTTTCACTTTGTCTGTTAACCAGCCAGCATTTATCCCTGTTACTGATGGATGTGTTAGTCTTCACATTCTACACATGAATGATCAAAAAGCCAACCTGTGTGTGACAATACAGTACCTGGAGAAGTGCCTCATGGGAAATGTAGTGTTTGCATGCTACGAAGTTGTTCTTTTGATTTTTCTCACTTTGATAGTTTCTGAGTTATAATCTATTTTATTCTCGTTAAAAAAAGAAAATCTGATTCATTAAAGAGTTAAGTCGGATCATGGACTCTGATGAGATTTGACTGTGAACCCATCACAGGACAGACACTCTACCACAGCTCTTTGAGCCAGTCTAGAGTCTTTTTTAATTCGATGTTTTAATATTTTTAGCTTTTCATGCTCTTTTGTTTACCATAATCTTTTATTTATTTATCTATTTTTTAAACAATGCATGGTTTCAGCTGTTGTTGTGGTTTTTCTAGCGCAGTTTACCATATTTCAGTTTTCCCAACAGTTTTAGACTTTTTCTTAGTTTATCAAAATCAGACTTTTGCATTTTTTATGCAAATGTTTATTTCTGCGTAATTCTTCAGGTTAGGGGCCATAAATTGATTTTCTTAAACCTAAAATATCCATTTATATTACCAGATATTAGTTTTGGAATGCTAAAAAACAAAGTATTTATTAAATAGTAGTTATTTTTGAGAATTTTTTCCTACCTGGAAATAAAACGGCTGAATTCCTGAAGCTCCACCCACCGCTGCGTGTAGCTGCCGCCCATTTCATGATGTCATCCTGGAGCCTTTGGCAGGATGTCTGCACTCCTCCCACGAATATAAACATCATCCAATCTTTTTCAAAGTTGGATGCACATATGTCTAGCTTCAGTAGCCCCAGGATACAACTGGAAGATATACAGTATTCTGCATCTAAAATGAAAGTTTTTTTGCTGATCACTGCTAGCTCTGTGGAGAAATTGGGTGTTTATGTTAGACTGGGGGCGGTGCTGTCAGAGCAGACTCTTCCTGAAAAGGACGCTGTGACGTCAGATCGTGAGGAACAGTTCGTTTTCGTGGGTATGGGAGATCAAAATACAGATTTGGGATTCTTTATAGTGAGAATTTAACAGTATAATACACTTGAAAGCTCTAAAAGTTGTTTTTTCATGGTATGGGCCCTTTAAATAACATTTTTAAGAAAGTTTCTCTTCTTGAGTCCTGCTGTTATATTTCCTTTAGAGTGTGATAACTGTCAGCTTTGAAATTCTCTCCTAAAAAACAGACTCTGAAAACAGTCTTTTAAAGATGTTCTTGTTCTGCTGTTATAACTTTAGAGTGTGATAATCAGTAAATTTTACTTTATAGCTGGATTTATTTTAAGCCTGGGGTTTTTTTTCCAGTAATGTGTACATTGATGATGTCACAAACAGGCAGACGACTGGATCCAAGTGCAGCAGGTTTATTTGGCGCAGACAGGACAACAGGTGTGGAGCACAGCTAAAAGTCCACAAAGCTAAATCAGGGTCAGGCAGGCAGGGGTCGAGCACGAGTATGGGACATCAGAGAACTAGAGGGGTCAGGGTCCAGGCCAGGGTCAGGGCAGGCAGCAGATGAAACATCAGGTCAGATCAGCTGTTAGGATCCTGGGAGTGAATTCTGGTCTTTTTTTTAATTAATTAATTAATTTCTTGTCAAGTTAAATCATAACAACTAATGTTAAACTAAATGATTAAACTGGTAACTTTTCACTAAGATAAGATGACTTCTTTTTAGAAAATGCATCTAACTTTTTACATATTTTTCTTTTTATTTATTACAAATCATCAAGTCTTTTCTGAAAGACATCCTTCTTAAACTGTTGAATCCTTGTGTCAGATGAGGTGTGCAGCATGGAGAGAGGGACGTGCATCTGGAGCAACACCCAGAACATCCAGCAGGACAAGCTGGACTGGGAGCTGACCAATCAGGAGACAGAGAAGCACTTCCCCGTCCCGGCGGAGGACCACACTCTGGGCACGGAGAAAGGTGACGCTCCGTGACCACCAGCAGCAGAAGCTCATACCGTCCCCCGTTTTCACTCTCTGACTTCTCTTTGTGCAAGGTCACTTCCTCTTCCTTCCAAGCAGCAATAGGACGGCAGCCAATCAGAACGCCTGGCTGCTGAGCCCCCACCTGCCCCCCACCAAAGGCACTTGTTTGAGATTCTGGGCCTACAAACCGCAGTCATGTAAGCTCACGAGAAGCTGATGGGCCTCTGTTTGTCTCTGTGTAACGCTTCTGTTGTTGGGCTGTGCGGCAGCGGACTGCCAGCTGAAGGTCTGGACTCTGACTGGGCGTGGCCTCAATCAGCTACTGGAGCCGAGCGACCTGGGCGGCCCCTGGAAACGCTTTGATGCCAACATCACATCGACTGAGGAGTACCAGGTGAGACGGGTTTCTGGAGCTCACTACCTGTCTGTCTGTCTGTCTGTCTGTCTGTCCGTCTGTCTGTCTCTCCTCACTGTCTGTCTGCTCGTCTGCAGATTGTCTTTGAAGGAGTGAAAGGCTCAGCGGGGCTGCTGGCTCTGGATGACATCCACCTGACTGTGGGGGTCAGATGTGGTGAAAAAGAGGATTCATCTGCAGGTGAGAGAACGGAACCTGGGTGTGCTTTCACTCTGTGCTCTGCCAGATTTTCATTTTAGCACCTTTGTTTTTCATTTTCACCTTTCATTAAAACTGATTCAGCTCCACAGAGAATGAAGGTTAAAGCTTTAAAATCAGTCATGGTGTTTGTGAAAGTGCTTCATTTTAACTCAAAAAGTCAAGCGCAGGCTCCACAAAAGCTCCAATGAATGATATATAATGCTTTACAACTTCTTCAAGTAAAGACACAAGAAAGTTTAAAATTGGGCAAATTAAGAACAAAAACATATATATATACTTGTATGAAATCCTTTCTTGTTGAAACAAAGACTTTTTAGTTAGCTCCTGATTTTACCCTAGAGCTAAAAAAGTTACACCATCACTTTTGCCGGGCAATTTTTGGACGATACCCAATAAAAAATATTTTTCATTAAAAAAAAGATCAAGATATGACAACACATGATAAACTAGATCAGTTTTCTTTTATTTCAAACTGTGCTTTATGCAACTAAGAGGGGAAAAAAAGCATAGGAAGATCCTAAGAACATGCTGAAAGATCTATAGATAGATAGATAGATAGATAGATAGATAGATAGATAGATAGATAGATAGATAGATAGATAGATAGATAGATAGATAGATAGATAGATAGATAGATAGATAGATAGATAGATAGATAGATAGATAGATAGATACTTTATTAATATCCAAGGTATTATATTATATTTAATTAAATGTATTAATAATCAAATTATATTAAATTAAATGGTAAAATAAACATTTTTTTAATCATTACAATGAAATGATCCTATTATCCGATCCCCTAACTCGTGCAAACTTTGGTCAAAAGTTATAAAATATTTCCTATTTTGGAAAAAAAAATGCTTCTTTTATTTTTTCAGTTTTAACTTAGCTGAAAACTTCTTTTTATTTTACATTTATCTTAGTAACAATAATACCTTAAATACAAATCAGTGCCTTTTTATTTCTAAAGGATGAATTCAGACTCTTTGACTCCGTTTGGGTTGTGAAATCGAAGCGAGTGCTTCTTTAAAGTGTTGAACGTTGCAGACTCATCCTCTTGATCCTGTGTCCTGATCTAACAGAGAATGTTTTTCCTTGCAGGCTCCAGTGGTTCAGACAATGCTGGAGGGATCGCAGCAGCCGTGATCGTGGTGCTGGTGCTCATCGGCACGCTGGTCGCTCTGATCGTTTACTACATGAGAACCAGGAGGATGTCGGATGCTCTTATTTCGGCGTCTGGAGCGGATGCTGGCTTCGACAATGCCGTGTACGAAGAGGCTGAGCCGGTGAGTGGACCTGCCCCGGCCCCGCAAAAGATCCAAACCGACTCCCTGGCTGAAGTTCTACTTCATTTGTTCTTGAGCAGGACCGTGTGGCTATCCCTCCAGCACAAAACCATCCCATGGCAGCCGGCTTCAACCACATTCAGGTGAGTTTCCTGCACATGAGGTCCCTCAAAGGGATTCTGTTCATTGGAGACTCCAAAGTTATTCTGCCTTCATCCACAAGAGGGCAGAACAGTAAAAACTTCCAGAGAGGAAAACTGACTTTGAATTCTTCTTCTGTTAATGTGTGATTGCTGACATTCAGACTCTCATATTTTCTTCTTTTGTCTTATGTTGTGTATATATTTTTTTCTTTAAACTAGGGGTCTGCAGCCCACGGCTCCAGAGCCACATATGGCTCTTTGGTTAAAATAAAATATTTTTAAAACATTTAAAAAGTAACTGTAAAGGTAAAAGTAAATAAGTAGTAAAGTTTAAAAAAGTAAATTAACTTAAACTTTATTCAACTCATTTACAAACAGGTGAAGGGCGGTAGCAATCATTAAACGAGGATCAATCCTTTCTACTTTATCAACCTCAGGCTGACTCATTTGGACTTAATTTTACACTTAATTTGTCACAAAAAATCAATTTATAGTCAGTTACCAGAATTAAAGCTACCTTAAATTATAATCCAGTTGATTATAAAGCAGATTTTCTTTTTTTGAACAAATTGAAGGATTTAAAGTGTTTTAATATATGGTAGGGATCATTTAATTATCTTTTATTTAATTTTATTTTTTGTTTATTATATTTATGAATTTGTGGCTGAAATGCACCAGCACCCTATAAAATAAACAGTTTTTTTTTAAATCTTTAATGGTCCTATTGTGTAGGATGTCTTTTATTTTGAAAGGAAAAGTTATAAAGTATTTCACTATTTTTTTTTAAAAAAGCGATTATCTCTTAATGTTTAGGTTTTATTATTTTATTAGTATTAATTAGGAATTAGTATTAGTTTATTAATTTAACACGATAACTCTAGTAGATTCTGAAAGCACCGCTTGTCTCCTTTAGAATCTACTAAAATTATTGTGTTAATGATTATATATTATGTCTATGGTTAATGCTTGAAAACTTCCACTAAATCACTGAACATGAACACTGGATTTCTGGTGTTAAAGGGTTAAAAGTTAAAGAACATTTTTAAAAACATTGTTTGTGAAAAGTCCTCCTTCTTGCCTGCAGGTGGAGGAGGCGTAGGAGGCCCGGCGGGCGGAGGAGGAGCGTTCTGCCACCTGCAGGTGGCTCTGCGGCCGGAAGGCGACATCACAGCAGAAGAACTGCTTGTGTCGCCACGATGCAACACTCACAAACATTCAGACTGAAACTCGAGGACACTGATGCGGAGGACAGACCGATGGAGGGAAGAACAGGAGATGGAATTGGTAGACAGGAAAGAGATTTGTGAGCGGGGTTGAACGAAAATTTGTTTTGAGGCTAAATAACTAAATAATCCAGATTATCACTAATTATGACTCAGGAATAGAAGCAGTAGAGATTTACCTGTAACTAACGCCGGGTTCACACCGCACGCGGAAGCACCGCGGAGTCCACTTTGCCTCCAGTTCACACCAGACACGTATTTTTTCGCGACGGTCGACGGGCCGTGTTTATTTACAGCTTCTGTAATTAATTTAACATCCTCCATCTTGACTGGTCACCAGCTGCTCTCTACCTCTCTCGTTGATCGTGTTTTCAGACACCCAAAACCACACACCCCTCCCCCGCCCACTTCTCCGGTTTATCACAAAAACTCAAGACGCTTGTATGAAACTTTTGCTTCCAAAGGAGCTGCTGGAATTTCCCAGGATGGGAACACAGTAGAAGAGCTCACCCGCCTGTCTGCTACACTCACAGCTAGCCTGCATGGAGAAATGGCATCAGCTCACACAGAAGCAGCTTGAAAATATCCTGATAATCGCGGTGGATAATTATTATCAAGAGTAGATGTTTATAATGGATGAAACCATAAAATCACACTTAACTGATAAAGAAGGAAGCCCACGGTTTGTTAAGGAACAGAGTGACAGAGTGACAGTCATGAAAAGTTTGTATTCTATTGTTCTGGATTAAAAATAAAAAAACTGTTTATGTTGAGTAATACTCCAATATTCTTTAATAAATGTTTACAAGGCAGGATCAGAAGTGTTTTTGATGAGTGTCGTTGGTAAAGGATGGGGATGGGAGTTCTCTGTAGTCGTGTATTCGTCCCTAACCCTCGCAAAATAAGGGGGAATTCTCTATTTATCTCGCTACTGTCTGTTTAGATTTAAAAAATATGATCATATTTGTCTTTCAACAAGATCCCTCACTTTCCATTTTGAGATCCAAGTTTGAACACAACTGACTGGCATTCTCAGTTCTGTAGATATCTGATTGTATCTCTCTCCCATAGACTTTTACAGTTCAGTTACCTTTTCCCATAGATTTATTGACAGCTCTTTAGCTTTTCCATGACTCAGGATCCAGAAATGTCAGTGCAGCACCAAATGAAGGATATAAGGGTCTGTTGAGAGTCCAGAAATTCTGCAACCTTTTGTGCACACCTGTTGATTACAGGTGAGAATGGTAACCTTTAGCTTTTTGCCTTTAACCTTTTTGCATATTTTCAGGACAAAGTCATCGGGACCTCTGAAACTTTTTAAACACATTCATTTGGAAATTATGATTTAGATAAAATCAACAGTCATTGACAATAAATGAATTTACCTAAATACTAACTGTGAGTGGAAAAAAAGTTTTTTTGTTTTCATTCATTTTGAAAAATGACCATACAATTAATAATTTTTTCTATCTAGGTCATGGCTCTGTAATTTTTAACACTAAAAGAGCCATTTAGTCGAGTTCCTTACAGATTAAAACCCAACGAGAGCCACAAAGTCTCACTTTATCATAAAAAAATACATAATAGTGGCAATTAAGCATTCATTTATACATTTAGTGTTTAAATATTGCAATAATTGAATTACAGCAGTGTCTATTTGTCTCTGTATATAACAGTTGTTTTTTTTTTGTTTCTGACAGCAGCACACACCAGTTCCTTTCAAAATAAAACCCACTCTGTTTCAAAAGGTCCTCCTTCTGCAGCAGCTTTACTTAAGATAAAAATGCAATTTTATCATCAGGATTTTGGTGGGTTTTTTCTTTTTGTTTAAAAACTATCAGAGTCTATTTAAATCAAAACATTTATAGTAGAACAACTTCTTGAAAACACAAAACTTTAACACATTTTCACTCATTTTAAACATTTGTTCTAAACTTTAACCACTTTAGTTTTTTATGTGACGAGCCATAAATTAAAATGACAAATTTAAAGAACATTTCTACAGAATTTCTAACAGTAAATTAGACTTTTCTTTTGCTCGGATGCTTGATATGCTAAAAACCATTTATTCAATTGTTAGCATTTCTCATTAAAGCTGGAGAGCCACAATAAAGGGATAAAAGAGTCACATCGGGGTTTGATCTAAATTGTGAGTGCAACTGTATTTGTCATAATAGTAACAATAAAACTAAAGCAAATCAGTGTTTTGTTTTTCCAAAGGTTAAAATGTGTCTCATCTGGGTTTTGGTCAGTGAACTCAGCCTGAAAGGCTCTTCAAGTGTTGGAACTTGCAGACCTCTTGGTCAGGTTAACCTGTAAAATTTTAAAAGTGCTTTTTGCAGATTAGGAAGAACAGATGAATGAATTCTAAAGAAAAGAATTATTGCAAGGACAGAATAGTTTTTTTTTTTTTTTTTTTAGCTTAAAACTGAAGTTTCAGGAATTAGTTTAGTGTCTTTCATGAGTATAAAATGATGACATCAATGAAGAGACAGATGTTTCTGCTTCACATCTTAGATTAATCTCTTCAAGGCTCTAAAAACTCAAAACCGTAAAACTGAGGACCAGAACATCCTCGCTCATGACGTCATACCACCCTTAGCAACGCTCCGTCTCTACGGCAACATCCTCCGATGTCGCCCCCCACCCCCCGCAGTGAAGAGGACCATCATTCAGTCTGATGAAGGTGTGGAGGATGAAGGTGCGCCCGCCTCAGTAGACGCGCAGCGACCATCTCCATCCGCGCCCTTGGATCCTGCGCACGGACACCTGGACCGCTCCGTGCCATTCCCCCCCCCCCCCCCCCCGGGGGCGCGCGGCTGCATGGACCCCGCCGTGCTCATCTTCCTGCTCTACGTGATGATCGCTCACGAGCTCGTCTGCGGCTTCATGCAGCGCCGGAAGAGCCGCGAGCGCGCGTCTGCGCCTCTGCTGCGTTCAAGGTGTGTGGTAACCTGCAGCTCTGCGCGCACAGAGGGAGGACCGTGAACAGGTTTAGCCAGACAGTTCATTCCTGTAAACTGATGCTGAGGATACTGAGACAGAACTCGTCTATGAAGTGATGAAAATTGGGCAACAGTTGGTTGGATGGTTTTTTGTTTTTTTTTTCAGAATCCTGATTAAGTTTTATTGAAAAAAAGTCTGTTGAATTGCTCGAAATCATGTTTTTTGCTCCTGTAGAATGCAAATTTGTTCAACATTTTACAATTTCCCACAATACAAATAATCTAAAAATGATGATGCTGCAGGATCCATCAGAGTTTAGCAGCTCCTTGGTGACCGTGGTTACCATGTACTCCATCACTCCAAGACATCTGGACATGGAGGTTGTCTGTGTCTGAAGCGTTGGTGTTAGATGTGGTCCCACATGGCGGACTTTAACGAACGTTTCCGTCACTGAAGCTCCGTGATGTTCTCTGTAGGTGAGAGATCTGGACTCTTCCTGTGAAGCTGCAGTCTGTGGTTCAAACATCGGTTGGAGATGTAGCTCAGGAATCTCCTCTTCTACTGTAGAGGATGACGTTTGCATCTTTGCAGTTTGAACTTAAAGAAGTTTGTTTTAAAAATCATCTATATTCACACAACCTCTCATACTCTGAAGAGCATCTAACCAACTAAACTTCAGAAAGTTGCCTCTCCGTTAAATCCTTACAATGATGACACAGCTGAAATAAACTATTTTTATTTAGGCCTTTTTAAGGTATTTGTATTGTTTATTTAAAAAGTTTTAAAGTACTCTGCTCGCTTTTTGGACTATTTTCAGCATTTACTAAGATTTTTTTAGGCTATTTTGGAGTTTAGCTAATATTTCAGCTACATGCTAGCTGTTTTTGCTAACCTAAATCATGCATTTAGCTAATATTTTAGCTTGCTATCAGCATTTTTAGCTATCAACTTCAGCATCTTCAGGAGCCAAATTCAGCTTACAGTATTCAATATCTAGTTCACAATTGTGTTAAAAAGTTACGGTTTTAAAAATGTAGGTTTAGCGTTTTTAAATAAGTGTTTGTCCTGTTAGGCCCGCGAGTTTGACTTCTCTGCTTTAAAGGAATGCTCATGTTTCCCGGAGTCGTTTTTAAAAGAACTCTCTGTTCTTCTGAACTGAATGATTAGCGGCAGATCATCTCATTACGGCCTCTGTGCTTCCTCCTCAGAGGACAGGCGTGTCGGCGGGTGTGGAGGCTGAGCAGCCGGCCGGCCGCCACCAGCAGAGCGGAGAGGGACATGAAGAAGAGCGGCCGCTTCGTGAGGAAAGCCTGAAGGAGACGGCGAGCGAGTGAAGCATCGTCTCTGGTCGCTGACGTAACTGCAGTTACCTCTGCTGCAGAAGCAAAGGTCGAATACCTGGAGGATTCAAAGAGAAGGACGGACAGCACTGAAAACAGTCAGTCCAGCTGAGGCCCTGACTGCTCTATCTGTGTTCCTCTGGTGTTCAGCTCAGTCCAGCTAGAATCCACTAGCTTTTACTCTCTGAGCTTCATTTTAATCTCTTTTGTTGAGCTGGAGCTGCTTGCGGCGACATTTCACAGCTTTCACTCATCAGAGAAGTCAAACAAAGATAAACTTCTCCTGCGTGTTAAACGTCATCAAAGGAAACACGAACTGATCTGCAGAACTGTCTCGACTTTTCTTTTTTATTTTACTTCTACGGGAAGAATGAAATAAAAACAACTTAAAACAGTTTGTTCAATTCTAGATTTGATTAGAAAAAAATACAAAAAAATAACAACTGCAAAAGATGCAAACTTGAGGGCCTAATTAGTCAACCAAAGAAAATCCATTACTGTGGAAAAAAGGACAAGAAATACATTAATGTATATAGTAACTATGCATAGTTATTTAGAAACACAAAATTTTCATGTGATTATGCAACAAAAATACCTAAACCAAACTGATTAAAATGATGTATTGATGACTTAAAAACACCAAATATTGAGAAAAATTAGCAAAAAGAAAAGATGCTTAAAAACCAAAAACGGTTTAAAAAAAAGAAGAAATGGAAAAGATTGTGAATAATAAACGTGCTGATGTCAACAGTTAATTAAGAATCATTTACATAGATTTGAAATCTCTTCACTTTTGCCAGACAGCAGCTAGGATAGGCTCCAGCAACTCTGTAAACCTGAAAATACTTTTGTGAGTTTAGACGATGGATAGATGGATGATCGAATGAATGAATTAATGATTGAATGAATGAATGAATGAATGAATTAATGATTGAATGAATGATTGAATGAATGAATGGATGAATGAATGAATGAATGAATGAATGAATGAATGAATGATGGAATGAATGAATGAATTAATTAATGAATTAATGATTGAATGAATGAATTAATGAATGGACAGATGGTTATTTCATGTGTCATGAGGATGGCTCGCATATGGAAACTGATTCAAAAGATACTTAAATAATTTACTGAATTCAGTTTGAAACTTGATCATAATAAAAACCTGAAATAAAACCTGGGTTATCCTAAAGGTGGCGTGAAAGACTCTTCATTTATTCTCACTTGTTGATTAAATATTTGTATCATTCAGTCGGGCACCTTTAACATTTAAAGAGACACTAAAACTTTTGCAGTTTTTATGTAAAGACTTAAATGATTTTTTTTATTGCTGAAAATGAATTCATTTGTTAAGGGGTTAAACATCAGATTGTAAAAGAAAAGGCAAAAGAAATCGTCTTTTCAGACACAGGTGTCATAATTTCCAGTCTAAATGTGTTTCTGTGAAGGTAGATTGATTTCTGGCTTGACGTTTTAACTGTTTTTCGCCTGGGGAGATGCTTCGGCTCCACCGTGATGGATCACTCTAAAGCGAATGACGCTCCCCCAACTCCTGTTTTTTAGCAGTGCTTTCTGGGATTATTTTTAGTTTGACTAAAAAAACATTTCTTACTTCTTGCGTTCATATGAGGAAGGTATTCAGCTGCATACTGACACTAAGATGTTGGCATGACTATGACGAGTGCTGTGCATGATGGGAGTTTCTGTCACAAAATCAAGACGTAACAGAAAGTAAGGGTTCATTGGAGGATTACAAATTTCTATATCAAGTTAATAACTAATAAACTGACATTTGGACACGCTGCTTCACATGCAAGAGCTTAGCAAGAACATTTGTTTAGTTCAGGGATGTCAAACATACCCCAGGTGGTTTAATCCAGCCCAGGTGTGAAGAGAAAAAATTATAAAGATGTAGAGGAAAAAAAGAGAGTTTCTAGCTCATTCCTGTGGTGAGTTTTGGTTATTTAACCCTTTAACACCTGAGCTCCAGTGTTTAAGTTCTTTGATTTATTGTAACTTTTCAACCATTAACACGATAATTCCAGTAGATCCTGAAGGAGAAACGCAGTTGGAATTATCGTGTTCACGGTTCAAAAGTGACAGTGTGTTAAAGATTTTGTGTTTAAGCGTCACCGACGACGCCGCAGATGTTAAATAGTTAAAAAAATGACCAGAAGGCCCATTTCCATCACCACGGGGAGCAAAGGAAAATAAAAAAGACCGGCACGACAAGAGATCCAGATATTAACAGCTGGGTAAAATGCAGTTTAACTGTTCATCAGTTTACACACTTGTATTTTAGGCAGGGTGTTCAATTTTTCTGTTGCCCCCTCTGGAGTTTACTATCTGATTGCTTCAATGTCAGTAAAAAAATGAATAATCCATTTTTTTAAAAGTAAAATGCATTTTATTTCTGTGAATGAATGTGATTAGGTCACTATGTTGGTTAAAGTCTCCCAGTAACAATTTTTTATTCAAAACAAAAGTGTTTTAATTATGATTATGAAGTTTTTAATCAAAATCCCACAACCTAAATATCTTAACAAGACATTTTTCATGTTAATCTGAAGCCTCTGTTTCCAAAATCTCCTCTGAGGGGGCGTGGCTTCATTTGTTCTCTTTCATTAGAAAAATGCCACAAATACATGTTAGAAACTCAGACTACATGATTTTCATCAGAGGGGGATTTAAAGGCCTTTTTCTAACAGAGAAAAAAAATGAAACAAAAACTAAGTTACAGATAACAAGTTGAACATTTTGGATCAGGCGGGTTGAATGAAACCAAAATGAGTTTGACACCCGGTCCGTTCTTTTACAGTCATAACTTTCTATAACGTTCCCTCAAACAAATAACTCGTAAATTAGAAAGAAAATGGCGCCGTTCTGGCTCAGAGCACTCTCTGAATGCTTGGAAATGCAGCCTCTTAAGCTATAAAAAATCCCTGCGTAAAGCGAGAACTCAATATTACTCATCTTTAATAGCAGAAAATGCAAATAATCCACGATTTCTCTTTAGTACTATAGCCAGGCTGACCAGCAGCCACAGCTCGGTTGAACCACATATTCCTGCTGCCCTCAGCTCTGAAGACTTTGTTACATTCTTTGATGATAAAATCTCAAATATCAGATGCAAATTGAACAAGGTTATTCCTACCATTACCCCTGAGCAAATTAAAATGGTAGAAAGGAAAACATCCATAGAAATGTCTGTAACATTAGATTGCTTTACTGCTGTGGACCAAGCAGAAATAGCATCAGTTATTACATCTTCTAAAACTTCCACTTGTCTCCTAGACCCAATCCCCACTAAACTTTTTAAAGAAATCTTCCCCCTAATCAGTGAATCTATTCTAACCATAATAAATACCTCTCTAGAAACTGGTTATGTGCCTCAGTCTTTTAAATGTGCTGTTGTTAAACCTCTTTTGAAAAAGCCCAGCCTGGATCCTGACATTCTGGCCAACTATAGACCAATATCTAATCTCCCATTCATATCTAAAATCCTAGAAAGAGTTGTGGTAAAGCAGCTGCAGTGCCACCTACGGGACAACAATCACTTTGAGGATTTTCAGTCGGGTTTCAGACCTCACCATAGCACTGAAACTGCACTGGTCAGAGTTACCAATGATTTGCTATTAGCTTCAGAAAAGGGACTAATCTCTGTTCTGGTCCTGTTAGACCTGAGCGCAGCCTTTGATACCATCGACCACAGCATCTTACTCCATAGACTAGAGCATGACATAGGGATCAAAGGATCTGCCCTCCAGTGGTTTGAATCCTATCTATCTGATAGACACCAGTTTGTTCACGTAAATGGACAGTCCTCTCATTGTACTCGAGTTAGCTACGGAGTCCACAGGGCTCAGTTTTAGGCCCATCCTATTCATGCTTTACATGCTGCCCTTAGGAGACATAATCAGAAAACACAGCATTAATTTCCACTGTTATGCAGATGATACACAGCTGTATTTATCCATTAAACCAGATCAGAATGACCACCTAGAAAAACTGAATTCCTGCATCAGAGACATTAAGTCCTGGATGACAATTAATTACCTCCTTCTGAACCCAGAGAAAACTGAGGTCATGATACTGGGTCCTAAACACCTGAGAGATGCTCTCTCAGATAAGATAGTCTCCTTGGATGGTGTAAATATTGCTCCCAATTCTTCAGTCAGAAACTTAGGGGTCTTATTTGACCAGGATTTATCATTTAATGCTCAAATATCTCAAGCTTGTAAAACTGCATTTTTTCACCTACGCAATATCGCTAAGATTAAAAATATGTTATCTAAAAGTGATGCTGAAAAACTCATCCATGCATTTGTTACGTCGAGACTGGATTACTGTAACTCTTTACTGATAGCATGCCCTAAAAGTTCTTTAAAAGGTCTTCAGCTTGTCCAGAATGCAGCAGCAAGATTGTTAGCAGGAACTAGCAGAAGAGAACACATCACTCCTGTGTTGGCTTCTCTCCACTGGCTCCCAGTTGAATTTAGAGTAAAGTTCAAAATCCTCCTGTTAACATATAAGGCTCTGAATGGTGTGGCCCATCCTATATTAGAGATCTCATAGTTCCTTACCAGCCAATCAGAACGCTTCGCTCACAGAATGCAGGACTGCTTGTAGTTCCTAGAATTTTTAAAAGTACAGTCGGAGGTAGAACCTTCAGTTATCAAGCTCCTGTTCTATGGAATAAGCTCCCAGCCCATGTCAGAGAGGCAGGTACAGTTTCTACCTTCAAAACTAGCCTTAAAACATTCCTATTTGGACAGGCGTTCTGCCAGACTAGCCAGTAATCATAGAATAATTAACATAATGCTCCCATACTGTTCTGAAGTTTGGGGAAATAATTATTATAATCACATACTTCTCCAATATATGCTTGAAATATAAATGATGAAATATGTATATTCTCTACATAATAACATAGAAGGCTGCTAGAAGTTAGAAGCTGGGAAAAGTATGGTGCACTGGTGGCTCTGTCCTCTTTTCCATCTACTCCTCCTCTCCTCTACTTTTTTATTTACTTCTAACTGTATGCCTTTGTTGGTGGTGCAGTATAATTCACATGTTTTTCCTTCTCTCCGACTCCCCTGTGGGAGACCGGAGAGATTGCAGTTTCCGGGAGACTTGTTGGTGATCCTGACGAAGCCCCGCCCATCTGGATGAAGCCCCGTCACCATCCGTCACCATCCTGCATCTCTGAGTGGGAGTGATTCCTGGTGGGTCGTCTGTCCTCCTGCTCCTGGTCGTGGTCTGCAGTTCTGCCTCATCTGGACTATGGACTTAATCATCACTCGTCCCTCAGCTCTATATGAATGAACTCAGCTCTATATGAATGAACTCTACTCATATATGCAGTTTTAGCAGCTAACTTTTCTTTAACCGTTCTGGTATCGCCTGTCCGTCCTGGGATGGGATCTCTCCCTCATGTGGGAATCCCTAAGGTTTCTTCTTTTTTTTCCTGACTCAGGTTTTTTTTAGGAGTTTTTCCTTACCGCGAGGGAGGGTCTAAGGACAGGGATGACCTGTTCTTTATAGTCTGTTTAGTTTTTACCTATTGTGCATATTTTATGACTCCATCTGTGCATCTGTAAAAACTGCAGGCATGAAGCCCAATGAGGCAAATTGAATTTGTGATATTGGGCTATATAAATAAAATTGAATTGAAATTGAATTATAGTTTTCACCATAGAGACATCATTTTTAAATGGTGACAAGCAGCAAGTCTGTGCATAAAGCTGTTGAAAACTCAGTTTTAGAAGTGGTTTAAGAGGATAAAGTTGTGGTTCATGATTGAGGGTGTTTGGATGGATTTCGACTCTGCGCCGTGTTCAAGCTCCTGGTTTCAGCTTCATGCTTCATCACGCCGCCGTCCCGTGTGACTGAGGCTTTCTCCACAGAGCTGCTGATCGTCTAACCTGATGGAAACTGAACACACAAGCATCTTCTGGTGTTTAATTGAACCGCGAGACCCTGAGCTCAGCAAACGGCAGATGTGCTGCTGATGCGCGAGGCCGCCTCACACCTGACGGCCTCCAGCTCTGCTGAATCAGAAACTGACGCCTCAGCACATGCGTACGGCGCTGATTTGCTTCTGCTGCGCGTGTCATAAGTATGAGTGCTTTTGTTTTGCCCATTTGCTCTGAGGAAAACAAACTTTGTGTTCAGCAGAAACAAAAGACATGCCTCTAGCCCCGCCCACAGCCGCACGGCCTTTCAAAGGCGTCTCTTCGGCATCTGATGCTCATTTCCACCAAGACCTGCTCAGGACCAGCTCAGCTGCCAGCTCCAACGGTAAGTATGAACATTTGTGTCATTCACCTGTTGAGTTATCAGAATCCAACCAGCAGTAAAGCACACTGTCAAGAAGATTTGGAGGAATGTTGTTTATTTGACCTCAAACGTTCATCTTAAAAATAAGAAACTGACAGAAAAGTCCAAAAATTTGATAAAATTTAGTTTGTACTTTCTACAAATGTAAATCTGCAGTCATGAATAGTTAGATAGGTAGTCTGAAATAAAGCAGTGGTGATGTAATGATGACTGATAAATAAAAATTGCAAATAATTTGAATAAATAATGTTTTTTTATTTTTCTTTATTTGCTTTATTGTTTATTAAGTTTTGCCATTTATGTTTAAGTATTTAACATGTCAAATAACTGAGTAAAATGATGGCAAATGCTTCAATTTACTATCAGAATAAATTTAAAGCACACATTCTTATCTGCTGCTTCACAACAGTGCACAGATGCTATTAAGAGACATTGTAATATTGCAATTATATGAATACATTTTGCCTAAAAAAAATGGAAATCACACTATTGTTGTTCATTAAGAAAAATGACAATTGTTAAATGTCAATTTAGATTTTTTTCTTAGTCTAAATTAATATCCTGGAACAGGAGGATCTTATTTGATGCAGATTGTATTTTATTTTGAAAGGAACTTTTATGCTGTCAACATCAAAATAAGTTTCATTTGTTATATAAAAAAATGTAACACCAAACGCTCTTTAAGCGTTAAAGGCTGCAGACTCCTGGTTTAGAGAGACCAGAGAGCAGAAATCTTTTATTTGGAAGCATTGAATCAATAAGAAATGCAGCTTTGAGAGCTCAAACAGCAAGTGTACATGAAAGACCAACACCTGTCAGAATGATGCCCAGCATCCTGAGCTGACCCCTCCCCACCTGTCTGCAGGTAAACATGGCCTCGGCCTCATCCAGCTCCCACCTCAGCAAGGTCGTGCGGCAGAAGTACATGAGCCTGCCGCAGGGCGGGAAGTGCCAGGTCACCTACATCTGGGTCGACGGAACGGGAGAGGGACTCCGCAACAAGACAAAGACTCTGGACGCAGAACCGGCGGGCATTGAAGGTTGGTTCTATTTGTAATAATATTTGGAATTTCTCTTCATGAAAATGTCAAATATCTGCATTTTCCTCAATCTTAGTTCTCTCATTTTTATATTCCGTTAATGTCAAATAACAGGATCCTTCTATCATAAAACTTTCATTTATAAAGTTTATTTAAGATCAATAACTAAGAAATATGATAAACAATAGATGATAAAGCTCCATAATAAAGAAACATCTGACAGATTTTTTATCCATTGATTACAGTGATCATAGTTATGAATTTATGAATGATTTATCTCTTTTCTGTGATTTCTAACCCTAATAGAAAAAACAGAAGAGCATCGATCGTTATTATACACACAGTACAGTGAGATTTTAAATAGTTCTTTAAAAGTGCACACAGAGTAGGGGTGTCAAACTCAGTCAAATAAGGGTCCAAAACCCAAAACACACCTTAGGTTGTGGGCCGAACAGGACAATCATTTATTGAACACAGTAAAAATAAAATTTTAAATCTTTAAAAGCATAACTTTGTAAGATAATTATGAACCACATATGTAGCATTACCTCTGATGATGATAGTGTGAATGCTGTGGGTTGAATTTGGCTGAAATTGATTGCTGAGAACACTGAAGCTAATAGTTGAAAACAGCCGATAGCCAGCTGAAATACTAGCAAAAAAAAAACGTAGGTTAGCCAAAATAGCTAGCATGTAGCTGAAATATTAGCCTAAAACCCTCCCAAAAAAGGCTAAATTAGCCAAAACAGCTAACATGTATATATTAGCTAAACTCCAAAACAGCCTAAAAAAAACAAAAAAAAAAGTCTAAATTAGCAAAAACAGCTAGCATGTAGCTGAAATATTAGCTAAGCTCCAAATTAGCCTTACATCTTAAATAAATCTTAGTAAATTCCAAAATAGTTAAAAAGCTAGCAGAATAATAATTTTTAAAACTGTAACTTTTTACCATAATTATGATAATTAAAATGTAGGATATTATTACAGAATAAATCAACTTAGACCAGGGCTGCTCATTCCTGGTCCTCGAGATCTACCACCCTGACTATTTTCCAGATCTCCAAGCCCTGCCACCTGCTGATTGGCTCAGTCAGATGTCTCCACAATCTGATTGAAAGGACACACCTGGTCCAGGTAATCAGCAGCAAGCAGTACAGGGAGAGCTGGAAAACAGGCAGGGTGGTAGATCTTGAGGACCAGGAATGAGCAGCCCTGACTTAGACCTTAAATAACTTGCAATATTTTACTCTCCATAAGAATATATTTGGTCAAATTTATGCAAGTTAAAATTGCAAGATAACATCGAGCCATTAATGACAACAAAATAAAATGTTCTGGAGGGCCGGAAAGAGTTATGACTTTAATGATGTACACAGAATGAATTCAGGAGGATTTCAGAGAAACTTTGACTTCTATATAGCTTTAGGAAATACACTATTAGTGGATATAAACTCTTTTATCTGCAAAAATGTTACAAATCCCCTTCTGACTTCAGACGTTTGATCCACTTCCCATCAGATATTCCTGAGTGGAACTTCGATGGCTCCAGCACCTCCCAGTCCGAGGGCTCCAACAGCGACATGTACCTCGTCCCCATCAGCATGTTCAGGGACCCCTTCACCCTCGACCCCAACAAGCTGGTCCTCTGTGAGGTTCTCAAGTACAACAGCCTCCCCGCTGGTGCGTCCCCGTCCCACGTCGCTGCTCCCACGCCGCCCTGAAAAACAAGTTGTGCCACTTTTTCCCCCCTCTGCTGTCCAGAGACCAACCGCCGCCACCGGTGCAACGAGGTGATGGAGAAGGTGAAGGAGCACAGCCTGTGGTTCGGCATGGAGCAGGAGTACACGCTGCTGGGAATAGACGGACATCCTTTCAGCTGGCCCCCAAACGGGTTCCCAGCACCCCAAGGTGACCCGGCCGACATCTGGCTTTCCTTCACACATTTACCCACAATGAGGTTTTTCATTACACTCCTAGGAATTCCAAAGAAACCTTTGTGAATCCTGAGGACAGGTGTGTTTCAGGGGGTTTCACTGTCAGTGTTTACAGAAATGAAACTGAAGAAGAAAAACAAAAACCAAATACACAGATATATAGAATTTAGGATAACTGATGATGAATTGATCGGAAAATCGTAATACACTTTTAAATTACTCAATATTTATCACTCTGAGTCATAAATAGACGAATTAGCTCTTAAACATTAAAACCAATAAATATTAGTCAATAGGAGTTTGATTATTTCTTGAAAGAGAGTGAGAGGAAGTGAATTTATATAATCCCATCCCCATTTTAACCCTGTAAAAATCACAACATCAAAGAATTGACAGAAATTTATTTTTCTAAAGACATTTAAATTTTAATCAAGATACAATGTGTGACTTTGTAAAATATTGTTCAAGAAAAGCACCTCATTTAGCCATTGGTGGAACTGTCTTAAAAGTAATTAATTATCAAGAATTTTAACAATGTTTTTCAATACATCAAGTACTCATTTAGAAAAAAAAGATCAGAGAAGAAGATCTAATTTCAACCTAATGTGTTGAAAATTAGCATTAAAGTTTTCCCGCCAAAATGGTTTTTGAGATGTCATGGGGACAGCCATTTTTAAATGAGCAGGAAAACCCTTTCTACTGCCCCTAGTGGATAGATAACGTATTACATGGCAGAAAACATGAACCCAGTCGTATAAAATGGGTTTTTAGAAAAGCTTCAATTATGCTAATGAGATGGTGCTGTCAGATATATGCGTATCAAATATGATATAAATGGTTATATATGGTTGATTATCAATATATGCAGTTTTTTATAGTTTATCAACACAAATGCAGGACATTACAAAGCCATATGTATTAGAACAATCAAACAGCAAAGATAAGATATATATTAATTACATATTAATACACTGTTAACACTCCACGCATGACCACACAATTCTGACAACTGCCAGTAATCAGATTACTGCAATGGTAGATACTTTGGATATCTGATAATCCAAAAGCCCTTTCCATTTTTCAGACATTAAGGTGCATTAAGAAAAAACGATCCCAAAAGTAGAATAAATGTTTTTCTTAATCTCAATCACAGAGCTCAGTTTGCATCACTCCACCAGGCTCCTGACTACAATACCCATAATGCTCCAACAGTCCATCAAGCACAACATTTTTAGTGCCGTTTACCACAGAAAACCAGTTTGAGGTCAACCAAAGGTGTGCCGGATTATAAGACGGACTGTCTATTATTAAAGAATACATTTAAAGAATTGAAGTTATTACCTTAAAATTATGTGAAGGGTCACTTTATCAGCTACAATTCAAATTTTGTTTTTGATTCATGTGATTCATGAATATCTGACTGAGATGCACCACAAATTGTAAAACTGACTTGATTTTTTTCAATGCTGACCACTGCATTTGCAGTATTGAGATGATTCTATGTGGCACAGGATGTCTTATTTTGAAAGGAAGTCATATGAAGATTTGTTAAAAGTAATGAATGATTTCATATTTAAAAAAACAACAACTCTATTTTCCCTTCACATTTTTAGTCATGCCTAAAAAAAAACATTTAATTGATCCCAGTAACGATGTTCATGTCATTTACTGTATATCAGGACTGGACTGAGTGAGTGTGATGTCAACCATAGAGAAGGGTTTATTTCCAGCTCCAACCAAATTAAGTCAATTTGGTTGCCATTTTGTCACGGTGCAGATGCTGCCATGTTGGAACCAGAAAGGGTCAGAATCAGTGAGCAATGGTTAGTCTGAATCGCTCGAGTCATCATTTCTATGGAAACCACTCTCGCCAACCAGGAGTGAGCTTGTTGGAAGGCCACACCCCTTCCACTATGAAGACTTTGTTAATCAAACATTTCAAATGTCTGATAAATAATAAAGATGATAAATATCAAGGAAAAAAAAGAAGATTGCCATTTAATATAATTATGATTTATTTCTCTATAGAAGTCTACGGGATTTTGACTTATTGGAGCCAGCAGGTACTTCCTGTTCGGAATACCAAGGGGGAGGGGCTACTAAGTCCAGCTCTCACATACAGTCAACATATATGTCTGCATGCAGAAAAACTTTTAAAAAAGAAATCTCTTTAATTTCTTAAACTTGAATAACTGATAAATGATCACTTTTAGGATTTCAGGACTAAAAAAAAAAAAAATCTTACTAAATGTCTCCCCCATGTTTTGCCCCCACATGAAGGTCCATATTACTGTGGGGTGGGGGCAAACTGCGCGTACGGGCGGGACATCATGGAGAGCCACTACAAGACCTGCCTCTACGCTGGGGTCAAGATCTGTGGCACCAACGCAGAGGTCATGCCCTCTCAGGTTGTGCTGCCCGCCGCAGAATCTGCTCAGTTTGTTGAGGCCTGTTCTAACCCCCCCTCCAACCCCCTCTCTGTCAGTGGGAGTATCAGGTGGGTCCCTGTGAGGGGATCGAGATGGGAGACCATCTGTGGGTGTCGCGCTTCCTGCTGCACCGCGTGTGTGAAGACTTTGGGGTGCTGGCAACGTTGGACCCCAAACCCATCAACGGCGACTGGAACGGGTCCGGATGTCACACCAACGTCAGCACCAAGCAGATGAGGGAGGAGGGGGGGCTGCTGTGAGTATGCTGGTAAACTTAAAAAAAAAAAAACAGCCTCCATAAAAAGCCAAACTTTAATCTTCCAAAGTAGTTTTTATCAAAATCGTATATTTAAATGCCTTTCTGATCACTGCTTTGAACATCTCTATGTGAACCATTGACTGTATATGAGAACTGGACTGAGTAACTCCTCCCCTGTGGCGTTCCAAACAGGAAGTACTCGCTGGTTCCCATAGACTTCTATAAAGCAATAAACAGCTATTGCTCAGTCGTTCTATTTGACAGAAGAACCATTCTTGATCTGAAACCTTCATTTTTAAACATGATGCAAGTTACTGAAGTTGTGAACTGACCAATCAGATAACTCAATGAAACTAGGCAGTCTCATCTCCAACGTTTGACAGATTTTTTAGTTAAAGGGGTGTGGCCTTCCAACAAGCTCACTCCTTATTGGCTAGAGTGATTGCATAGTAACAGTGACTCAGTTCAATTGTACAAAAGCAGAAAGTTGGTCATAAAATATGAACAATAGCTGATTGATTAATTAAAGTAAACAGATTAAACTAAACTGATGTTCCCTTCCCTTAAACTTAAACTTAGCCAGCGACAGGAGCACAGACGAACCACCTGGACTCAGACCAATCACAGCTTACTAACACGCCAGTGTTTGTAACATGAGAAAATAGCGACTGAAATGACTTCATTTTCTGTAGGTGATGTCACACTCACTCAGTCCAGTTCTCAGATACAGTTAAAGATAATTCTGTCAGTTGCTTGGGCTGTGAGAGAACTTGATGAGAGGTAAAGTTTTTTTTAATCTCGCCACAGAGGATGCTCTTTTGCCAAATAAACCAGATTCAGTATTAACAAATAAAAGATAAAACTTTTGTTCCGCAAAGAAATGTTTTTCCTTTAAACTTTGAATACCTTCTGCAAGATTTCCCTAAATTAATCGTAATTTTTTGCTCTAAATGATATTTTCTAATAGAACCAACACATTCTGTTTTTCTTTTTCTTTTCATTTAAAAGTTGTCTTTGAGTATCTAGTAATAAAAGCATCATATGATAATACTCCCACCTCTGTGCTTCTGCATATTCTCTGTAGGAGTTCTGGCGAGGTTCAGACTCACCTGATTATTTAATAAATCTTTCTCAGATCAACTGAGAAAAGAAGAAATCAGAGACTCCAGGATGTCAGTCGGGACAGACGGCAGTCACCAGCAGATTTATCATTGTGGCTGACTTTAATTTTAGGTAATATTTTAGTATATTTTTTTGATTTGAACTATTAATTGCAGAAAGTTTGAAACAAACAGCCTTATTCCAAAACTTCAAAAACCCACAGAAACACTCATACTTCAACTTCATTTTTAACAGTACAATCTTTTTAAAAAATTCAGATTTTTGGTACCTTTTCTCCCTCTGATGCAGGCACATTGAGGCAGCCATTGAAAAGCTGAGCAAACATCACCAGGAGCACATCAGCGTGTACGACCTCAACAACGGCCAGGACAATGCGCGGCGTCTGACCGGCCTGCACGAAACCGCCAACATCCGGGACTTCTCTGCCGGCGTGGCGAACCGAGGCGCCAGCATCCGTATTCCACGCCAGGTGGGCAAAGACAAGAGGGGTTACTTCGAGGACCGGCGCCCGGCGGCAAACTGCGACCCTTACATGGTGACGGCGGCCATTGCAGAGACCTGCCTGCTGGAGTCAGAAGACGGCGAATAGAGGACGAGGACACGTGTGTCTGTGGATCACTGAGTGATCCTTAAGCAGCATGATTATAATCTAATAGTTTGCAAAAATAGATCATATCAAAAATATGAAAAGACGTTCAGCATTAAAAGTTAAGAAACGGAGCGACTAACACACAGAAAACAGCTGTCATGTTTGGAGCTGGTGGTGCAACCACACAGAAATGTTCATCTTAACCTGCTTTTACTTTGAAAAACTGCTAAGTGTGTTTGTCTGAAAGAGGAATAAAGACTAAAAGATGGCCTCTCATCTTCCTGCTGCAGAGGATATCTCTTCAAAGAGCGACTGAACCACAAAATAACCCAGAGTAAACATATTCTATTATATAAAAAAAAAATTGTTTCTTTCATTGATTAAAATAATACTTTAACATCATGAATTCATTTAGAAACATTTGAGTATAAAGAAAATAAAGATTTTTTCCCCTTCTTTTCTTTATAAAATAAATCGTTCCAACCATTCCTGCACGTTGGTACAGTGGTCAGCACTATCCTCTCAGCCTGGTTCAATTACCTGCTGGGTCCTGTCTGTGAGGAGTTTGCCTGTTCTCCTGGTGCTCGACCCACAGTCCAAAAACATGCTTCATGGGTTCATTGATGAGTTTAAATTGCCCCTTGGTATCCATGCTAGTGTGTGTGTGAGTTTGTGTACCTGCAACAGGCAGATGACCTATTCAGGGTGTATCTCACCTTCACCTGACAGTAGCTGAGATAGGCTCCAGCAACCCTGTAACCCCAAAAGGGATTTAGATGGTTTAGAGGATGGATGGATGGATGGATGGATGGATGGATGGCCATATGCAGCCCGTTAAACCTTTTAATCTGGCCCTCCACACAGCAATAAACATCCCTAAAAATCCTTGTAATCGTTTTATTTTCCCTGCAGTTCGAGTGCCTCCCTCCCCATAGATGTTGCTCTACAAATAAATCGACCTTTTAGGTGCAGAAAGTTATTCTGCATTCATGTATTGTTGAAAGATTTGTTATTTTTCTGACGTTCATGCGTTAATTCTGAGTCAGACAGTCATTTCAATTCTAAATATCTTGTGGATTTTGGTAAAAGAATAGACGAGGGGGTGTCAAACTCAATCCCAAACGTACATTAGGTCAAACAGGCTAAACATTTATTGAACACTCTAAAAGTAAATTTTTCAAACTGGAACTTTTTAAACTTAATTATGAACTAGATATTTAGCATTACCTGCAATAATGCTGGTGTGAATGCTATAAGCTGAATTTAGCCGCTGAAGATGCTAGTGCTGATAGCTTAAGATGCTAAAATTGATGGCTGAAATCACTGAAGCCGATAGTTAAGTAATGCTGAACTGATAGCAACATTAGCTAAATGCCAAATTAGCCTAAAAAACGGATGAAAAAAACTTAGGTTCGCCAAAACAGCTTTAGCTGAAACAATAGCTTAACTTCAAAACATCCTAAAAAACGGAAAAAGCCTAAATTAACAAAAACAGCTAGCATGCAGCTGAAATATTTGCTAAACTCTAAAGTAGCCTTAAAAATTGTTGTCAATACCAAAACAGGCCAAAAGGCAAGTAGAATGCCCATTTTTTAACTTTAAAACTGTAACTTTTTAACATAATTATGAATGAAAAAAGGCAGGAATATTATTCCAGAATAAATCAACTTAAACCTTAAATAACTTTCAATGTTTTACTCTCCATAAAAATATATTTTGTAAAAATTGTCCAAGTTAGAAATAAGCGCAAGATCAACACCTCTGGCTGTTGATCAGATAAAGTGTTCTGGAGGGCTGGATGGAATTTGACAAACGTGGAACAGACTGTCTCGCCATGAAGTTTGTTGAATGTTTTGTCCATTCATAGACCATGTATCGGTCGTGAGAGAGGATAACATACACAACCCTATGGATTTGAGCATGAGTCATCTGAAAAAAATGTAAAATCTTTCAGATGTTCAAAATTAGAGCCTCCTCTGGCAGCTCAGGACCGTCCTGTGCAGGAATTTTGACTTCTGTCCTTCAGTTGGTTTTCCATGATATCAGTGAGAACCAGAGTCCCTGAAATCCACCATCAGCCTTTATTTAGGTAGATGATTCTACTCACAACTGCAAAAAAAAAAAAAAAAATCCCAATTAAAACATTGCCAACATATCCCTTCAACAACTGAGCTGTTGCCGGTGATGCTTAAACACAAAATATTTGACATGCTGTAACTTTTCTGCAGACGGTGCAACTCTGTTGAAGATGAGGAGAATCCACAAGAGAACTTCACCCTCTGCTGCATTTGATATTTTATTGAAAAATATAAATATTTTAATACAAAATTTAATTTTTACAAGGGATTTTCATGCTATTGCATATTAATTGATTTGGGGTTCATTTTCATTTTGTTTTTTAATCTGTTTTCCACTAGAGGGCGCTGTTATATCTGTTATTTTATCCTTTAGTGCCAGGAAAACTATATTTTTAAAATGTTTACTGTTTGACTGAACTCCAAAACTAATTTTCACCTATTGAATCACCACCTAGTTGTGTTTCTGACGTGGATCTGCGTCAGTGCTGAAAGGCAAACCTCACATCGCATCCTGCTCCAGAATCCATTCAGTGCGAGCATCCTCACGTGACTCCTCATGCAGATTGTCTTTGGCCTTTTTTCCAAAATACGCAATAAAAGGAAAAAAAAGGGGAAAAAAATGAAGGGGCTCTTAAGCCTTGATCAGATGCTACCACATGCAAGATTACCATGGATACAGGCAGTCTCTTGGCAACAGTCCCGTTTGTCTGTCGTCATGGAAATGTCTGCCATTTAGAGGGAAAAAAAACTAAAAAGAGCAATGTAATAGGACAGTGAAAAGCCAAAAAAAAGTCTGCTCCTGCATATTTGGTATCATTTTTAGATCTTCAATGGCAAATGGAACACAAACATATTGAATGGTGCAACAAGAGGAGGAAACAAGCATCTCTGTGCACCTGCAGCTCCTGCACATGAAGACCGGAAGTACAGCTGCAACTCTAAGACAACCTCCAAACTTGAGAAAGACGAGAAAACATTTTTTGTCAAAAAGAGTAAACCAAAAAAGCCTTTTTTTTTCTTTCTTTAATTAAAGTCCTACTCCAACGTTAGTTTTATCTATTGTAAATTCATACCGTGTTGTTTTCCGGGTTATCGTTTCTGCAGAGCGACTGGAGTTCATTAGAAATTCACCTCTTGAGTTGTGGGTGTAAATATTATATGATGTCCCATTATTCTTTTTTTTTAATTACATGCTCTCCACTAGCTTATAGCCCCTCACACTCCCAACCTAACATTACCTGTGTAACAAAACCAGCGAGCACTATCAGAGTTATCCAGTCGTACGGTTTAGACCCAGATTCCAGATCAGACGAGGAAAACAAAGACGTTCATGGATCTATTTGTATGTCAGTGGATGCATCAGAATGGAGCAGAGCAGAGGGACTTTGGCCCTGCCTATTTCAGTTGCTTTTTTGACCGGCAAATTTTTATCTGCTCCTTATTTGCAACAATTTAAATAAAGAAAATTCTCCAAAATACAGTTTTGATCATAAATTGTTTTGAATACGTCCTCCATCATCAGAAAATGCTACACGAACATGTTAACAACACCAAAAATATACTTTGAACTCCTGCTGCTCTGCAGAAACTATGCCCTAGGAAAAAAAGATTATAATTCAAGCTAAACACAACATTATCAGAGTTAAAAGATCACTAGGAACACTAAAAATAGATCAAAAGATGATCAAAGTGGAACTTTAAAGGGGAAAACTCAGCTGAAGCTCAAAAAGCATGGGGGATTTTCACCCGAGTAAAAGTCTTTACAACATTATCAATATGTTACATTTTTCTGAGTTTCATGGGTCCCTTGGTAAAGTCTTACAAGTCCCAAGAATGGGTGGACCAAAGGTTAAGTCTCCAGTATGATTAGTATTTTATTATGTATTTTTTTTGTTCTCACATTTTGGAATTTTCAGTAATTTTCAAGCCTGTTAGAATCTTCCTGTTTTACATTACCTTAAAAAATAATAATAATAATAATCAAGAGATCATACAAAGGTTCTTAGTTATTGCATGCGGTCTTGGTATTTTATAGCTTATCTTAATATCATAATTTATTGATTTTCAAAAAACATTCTTGAAGTCTTAAAGAGTAGTTTTTTTTCTATAATCATAATAAACAAATTATTTGATTTATTGAACGCCAAATACTAAATTGTCCCGTTTAATATTAGATTTTTGTTGTTCATTTTTTAGAAACTCCACCATTTGCATCCTCTGTCAGGAAATGTTTTTTTTTTTCAGCTCGTTTTTAGCTTCATTTAGTTAAATGTTGATTTTTTTTTCTGATTTACTTTGATCAAACACGTGCTGACCTTAAAAAAAGGTTGTAAAATCAAGCACATTTGAGAGACTGTAACATTCCAAAAAACCAGTTCTCTGGAGATTATAATCTGTCTAGAAAAGCACCTGTGACAGGTAAACCCGCTAAATGTTCATAAGAAGCGGTCTTGAATGAGTCCCTGGTGAATGATTTGGGTTAGTTTCGTCTCGTTTATCCGTTAACGTCTGTCCCTGAGAGCTCGCGGCTGCGATTCAGAGGTCACGGTGACGTCACAGTCCCCGTGGAGGGCGGAGAGCAGCTCGCGGCAGCAGCAGGTGAGAGCGCGCGCGCGCGGCAGAGCGGAGAGCGGAGCCATGGGGAAGCTGCAGGAGTTTGACATCTTCTTCACCAACAACAAGGTGGTCTACGGTCCGGGGGAGTCCGTCAGCGGGGTCGTGAGGATCCGGACCAGCAGCGCGCTGCAGTACAAAGGTACGGGGGTTCCGTGGTTGTTCTGCGCGGGCTTCCGTTAGCGGCGCGCGTGCGGAGAAACTTTTGCCTCGTGA
The DNA here is from genome assembly GCA_003999625.1 of Oryzias javanicus. Lineage (NCBI taxonomy): Eukaryota > Metazoa > Chordata > Actinopteri > Beloniformes > Adrianichthyidae > Oryzias > Oryzias javanicus. The sequence continues at coordinate 1,182,198 of CM012448.1, forward strand.
CGGTGCAGGGATGGGAGCCCGCGGCTGAAATGCTGCTTTATGGAAGTTTCTGCTTGAACGAGCGAGCCCGATAGAACGGGCTGTTCCCTCGCGCGGATGAATCTCCAAGAAATAACAACAAGTGATCAGGTGTGAGGAAAAAGAGTCTCCGTGAAGGTGAAAAAACACCGGAACCCCTTGAGTTCTGGGTTTGAGGAGAAACTCGTCTAGAAGATGAGTCTATGAGCACTTCCGTTTTTTTAAAGTCCCTATTTCTTCATTTCCGCTATTTTCCCTCTGTGTATTTTGTGTTGGGCTCGTGATACTCTTTAGATCAGCTCCACATTTCTTTTCTTCAGAGACAATCACAGCAGAGCTAGCCCACATTACCATCACTCCCCCACCATGCCTGGCAGGCGGTGGACAGTGTTGTTTGAAAATGAATGTTTTTGACTTTGAAGACTGAGAGGATGTGATTGAGCCGAACCTGAAACTGAGATGTTTCCTACAGATACCAAACTGACAACAAGCCACCAGAGACATAAATACATGACCACAAATGATAGAGCTTCCAATTCTGAACACAAAAATAAATAAAATGGTTCAACAAATCTAAAATTAAGCAGTTTGTTAGAATTTTACGTGTGTATTTGTTTATTATTATTTTTTTGGTTGAACAATATGGGACATATTAGTAATCACAGGTACAAATATCAAAGTTTCTTTTTAGGTACTCCATCTTCCCTATTTGTTCTCTAAACGAAGGCTGCTAAGATTAGTCGACTAATCAACTATTAAAATAGTTGATGACTAATTTAATAGTCGATTATTCATTACTTTATATCATATGGAGTCAGAGTGTAGTAAAGTTAAATAAAGTTGTGAGCATTCAGCACCAAAAAATGCATTTTTTTATTTTTTATATTTGAGTCGGTGAGAGCAAAACTTTGTCTTTTGGTGAAAAATAGTTCCTCATTTCAGATGCTGATCTCATCAGAGAGATCAGGAATATACTTTCCATCAAACTCATTCTGATAGGTGACCTTTGGCCCTATATACCCTTTATTTATAAAATTGATATTAAATTATGTTATCTTGAGAGGCGGGGCACCTGTCAAAATGAGTTGGATGGATGGTGTGGGGTCAAAGGTCACCTGTCAAAAAGAGTTTGATGGAAAGTATATTCCTTATCTCTCTCATTTGATTTGATCTTGTAATAATCTCAGAATCTAATGAGGCTGTGCGATTCATTAAAAGTTTAATACAGTTTCATCGTAACTGTCTTTATTTGTAGTTACCGGTAGTTTAAAGCTAATGATGGTTAAGATGTGTTCTTTACATCCACTCTGAGCACAACTCAATTAGTCGACTAATCGGAAAAACTAATTGGTGATTAGTTGACTACTTAAATAATCGTTTATGGCAGCATTACTCTAGCCCTCGTGTTCTCTTCTGGGGTCCAGATGACACTACCTCTGACATTGAGGCGTTACCCCTTCCATGACAAAGGTGGACAAGACTTCATGTCTGTCATTGGACACCAGTAAAGCTAGACAATCATTGAAAAAAAAGTTTAGCGCTCTGTCTTATGGGGTCCAGATGACCCCTCTTTTATGTAAACAAGCCTAGTAGAGCGGAATTAGTTGTCAACTATTTTAATCATCGATTAGTCATTGATTAATCATGGCAGCCTCATTTGACAACTTTAATATTTTTTAGAAGATCATTCAATTTGTGTTATTAAATGCTTTACATCTGCTGAGTGTAGTTTATACTGTATTAAAGGTGTGATCCTGTGGGTGCTTCCTACAACACTCCTTAACACATTTTGTCACGGTGTGACGTCTGAGACTCAAGTCTGCAACAGCATCATCGAGTTTCCTCAATGTTTTGGGGCCGGATCTAATTTATCTTGTACTCTGGAATCTGTGAAATTCATCCAGTCACAAGAAAGCTGTCATTGTCTCACAAATGTCCGCTAAGTCCACTGGACCTTGTTCTGGATCAAAATTTAAAGCATAAACGATCCCAGTACTGTGACGCATCTATTAACACTGTCAAGTTTTCAATGCGGAAACCAAATTCTTCAATGGATTCTGGGAATATAGAACGGACAAAGTGAGCTTCTTATGACATTTGATTCCTTTTCAAGACAATTCTCCCCCAACCTGCAGTCATGAGGAGGACAGCAGGTGTAGAGCAGCTTTTTGAGGAAACAGAGGGTCCATTGTGTGACTGGTCAGACTGAGACGCCCCTCGGCAGCAGGCAGGTACAAAGAAACTACAACCAACGGGGAACACAAAGAGGGAAATCCAGCAATGGAGGTTTTCTTCATGGTGGAAAATGATTGTCTGTTATGACCTGATCTGCAGCAGATGACATTTTTATAAAGATAGATGTCCATGTTGAGCATATAGAATAAAAACATTTAGCTGTTCACTGCTAGCTCTGAGGAGAAAGTGAGTGTTTGTGTTAGGCTGGGGGCGGTGCTCTCAGTTTTTCTCACTTTGTGACATCACAGTGTGAGAACCTGCTCATATTCATGGGTAGGGAGGGGCTTGTACTCAGAGAGCAGGGTTTTAGAAGATTACTCAGAAATGGGTGAACAGATCAAAATAACACTTTTGGGTTGTTTATAGGGACGAATTAACATTAAAATGCACTTAAAAGATTAAAAAGTTGATTTAGCTGAAACGGAGGAGAGTTTGAAATGTAAAAACAGAGAAGGTACCTGCCCCACTAACAACTAGACCACTAGAGTGGAGCCACATAAGTGAAGGTGCTGCCTCTATTCTTGATGAAAGAATTCTGGGAACGTCCAGAAATCCTGAAGACTAGAACTGTGTCCACATTTCTTCCCTTCTTAGTGCACTTTAGAGAGTTTGTCATTTTGTCTGAATCTAAAATTCCAAAATCAAGAGTCCTGGATATTTCTCTGACGTCTATGCAAACGAGTGTGCATTGATACATTACTCTCTAAATTGGGGAATATAAACCAAAATGCATTGCGTTTGAATAATTTTTCATTTGAAAAAGTGTATGTTCATTTTTTTTATATATAAATCATCAAAATTGTTATTATTTAATAGGTTTTTACTATAGCAAATGGGCGACATCATATTCGAAAAAAAAGTAATGAGCTTTTGTCCGGATTGCATTAAAATGCAGAAAACTGGATCGTTCTACACTGCCGTCTTTAGGGTTGCCACTATGAGTCAACTAATCTACGATTAATCGGCTATTAAAATTCAATAGAATAGTCGATTAGTCGTTACTTTATGTTATATGGAGTCAGAGTGTAAAGTTGAAAGTTCTAATGACTGTCTGCTAGCTTTTTGGACTATTTTGGCATTTATTGAGGCTCTTTTAGGCTATTTCAAAGTTTGCCAATTATTTCAGCTGCTTGTAAGCTATTTTAGCTAATTTAGGATTTCTGTGGGGGTTGACCCTCCCCACGCCGCTTCCATCAGTTGGACTGCTCCAGTCTTGGTTAACCCTTCAACACCCGACACGTCGTTGGTGACGGTTAAACATAAAATCTTTAAAAAACTGTAACTTTTCAACCGTTAGCACGATCAACGCAATTCTAGTAGATTGTACCGCTTTTCTCCTTCAGAATCTACTGCAATTATCGTGTTAATGGTTGAAAAGTTACAGTAAATCAAAGAACATAAACACTGGAGCTGCGGTGTTACAGTGTTAAAGTCTCCAGATTTACTTCATTAGCTTCATTAAGAGAATGAGGTGATCACTTCGTAAATCAAACCAGAAACGGTTTTTAACGTGTCGAGTGAAGCGAGCGGTCATCTCATCTGAGGCGTTTCTGCAGCTTAGTTAGTCATTTCTTTCGGGTCTCCTTGTGTCAGTGCTCGAGTCACGCCCACTTCCTGTCAGAAAAGGATCCATCCTGAGGAAATGTGCAAACAGTATGAAGCTGCAGCTCGCAGTAAAGTCCTTTTTCTATCCCCACCCTGAGAATGGACTCCACCGCTTTAGATCCTGATGCTCACCTGCTTGTTTTGGGTTAAATGTTCGTCAGAGTGAGTCAGGTTGTACGATGAGTCGTGTGGAATATTTAGACGAGCAGCAATCCAAATACATCTGGTTTCCAAAGTACTGAATATTGCTGAGGCCTCGCTCTATTTATTATTGATGATGGAGACCATTAGACCATGCTTTTATTGATTAGCTTTTGGATGAAGATGCTCCTTAACATGAAAATCAAGCTGCATTCGTTTTGTGTAATCACAGCTGCATCCTCGACAGACGAGTCCTTGTTACAAGAATCAAAACCAGATCCCAGCTCAAAGGAAGTTAGATGTGCTCTGTCTGACCCAGATCTGAGCACAGCCCGATGACTCTACTTTCACTCCTTCATTTCTGAGGTTTCCTGCAGACGGAGCTGAAGTCTGAGCGTGGAGATAGGCTCGTCTTCAGAGGTAATGTCTCTGTGGAAACACCACAAAGAGGTGCCTCACTATTATAGGACAGAAGTAAAGAGGTAGAAGTATTACAAAAGACTTTGAGAGTGAAACTAAATATACATACATCTGAATTTAACCATTCTTCCATTTTCAGGGTTATTGGAACTGCTAGGGTTGGGTTGATAAAATTGATTAATTGATCTGAGCTTAATAGATCAATAATTGATCCAAAAAAGTAGAGATTGATCTAACGCATAGTGCTAATGTCCGCTAGCTTGATACTAACGTATTTCCCATAGGACGGCTAACGCTAACACTCGGTTGACCTAAATGTATATAGCTGACTAAATGATCATCTTAAAATGTATAAACTTTACAAACTCTTTCAAGTCATTTTTTTAAGCAACCATTTGTGGTCTAAATCAGTTTTTTCTCACACTTTATCTTCTTCTGGAATAAAGTGTAATGCTATAGTGTGATCGCCACCGAGTGGTCAAATTGAAACGCCCTCCAGGAGAAGCAGAACAATCGTTGGAGCTTCTGCCGTTTTTAGAATATATACATAATACTGTATAATATAACAGAATATAATACATATATAGATTATGAACCTAGTCTGCTGCAGGGCCGCACACCTCAACTCACACCTTGAGATAAATTAGAATCATCAGTAAAATTATGAAGCATGTTTTTGGATTGTTTGATCGCGGGGAAAACATACTAACCCAGTCGGGATTTGAACATCTGAATTTCTCTTCTGTTGTTCCGACATTTGAGATCAAATTAAACTTCTTCACTGATTCTCACCTGCCGAAGTGAAAACCAAACCTTTCCTGGGTCTGAACGGCTTAACAATTCATCAGGTCTCGTTTGTGTCAATCATAGATCTTAGGGATGTGAATCTTACAACAAGTCACGATTCGATTCGATTCCGATTCTTGGGGTGCCGATTCGATTCTAAAACGATTCTCGATTCTCGATTCAGACATTTAAAACACAAAGGAAAATTTTTAACAAAAAAAGGGAATGTATTTATGATCCTGTGCAAACTTATATTACTCAGACCCTCAAGGATTTCACAAAAGATTTTTATGATTGTTCTGGCCCGAAATGGCCGATGTTGCAGCAGCTTTTGTAAAAAGTTGCAATGTGTTTGAATATATACATATTTTTAAAAGCGCCTAAAAATTTTAATTATGAAATACAAATCATATTCTCATGTTCCAATTCTTTCTATGATGACATATGCACAAAGTAAATACAGCATCATCCCCTTGAGCTGTTATTTAACTTGAATTGAACTGTCAAACATAAAATGAATTTTGGTCTTTCCTGCTAACATAACCCAAATGTGTTGATTTAAACATATTTTAGAGTAAAATATTTCCAGTGAAAAATCATGAACTTAAAAACATGATAAACAGATGAATCCTCAGATGTTCTCAGGGATCTTCCTCTTTATCTATTTCAAAAGCATCACTGCTGAGCTGCTGGTAGAAGAAGAAAAAGACTTTGAGGAGCTGATCTGGTTTTATTGGTCTGCTCTGTTTTAAAGAAGCTTCTCTCAGGTGTCTATAGGTTTGTTGTGGAGAAGGTTCTAGATGGAATTCTTTTCCTGCAGACTCTAAATTCTTCCTTTACATTACCAGTTAAAGTGAAATAGTTCCAGATTTCCAGAGTCTCTCTCTGTCTTTCTCTTCATACTCGGTACCTGTTGTGCAGCAGCTGTGCCCCGCGCAATATAACAGACTGATCCGTACCTGCACCCCCCGTGCCGCGTGCGCGCGCGGGGACAGCACACCTACACTCCCGCGTGCACGCAGCGCATACTCACCTGCGGGGTGACCGTTCACGCGCGTTATGAAGAGAAAAAGTGTGAGAGGACTATAGAACGATAATTAAAGAGAGCACGACCGAGTCGGAAGGGAAACGGTCACGTGATCATCCATGACTGTTGTCACGGTAGATTGATCTCAATAAAGTTGCGGTGAAAATAAAAAGCTGCAAGGTGTGCAACAAAACTCGGGGTTTGATTGGATCTGCATTAAAAGTTGTGATCGAAACATCAGGAAATCCTGGAGGAACGGATGATTTCAACAGTATGAAGGCAGAGAAAGACTTTTCAAACTTTAAGCTCCGGTGATGGGACGAGATATGAGCGCGAGCATTTGAAGTGTTCCCGAAGTGTCTGATTTAGCAGATTTTACACACTGCACGTCATGTCAAGCTCCTTACCCCAGGATTTGTGGAATCCGAAGTGTAAACATTTGCCAATTGATGACGGGACAGGTGGAATCTTTTTTTCTCCTGCATGTTGCGTAGCGCGCGCTCAGTAAGCTCCGCTCGCCTCCAGGGAAAACAAACTACGGTAGCCGTTTCGGGACAAACATTACGGCTTGCAAGTAAGCTAGCAGGCTCGAGCCATTAAATAAAACATATAAATGCAGGAATATGGCGGGAGGGGGCGAATCGATTCTTGGATATTTAGAATCGATTCTGAATCGTTAAAAATGAGAATCTAGATTCGAATGTGAATCGATTTTTTCCGACACCCCTAATAGATCTATACCTGACTGTTTCTTCCATCAGGTGTACCACATTGATTACACTACACAGCAGATGTAATGAAGCACTGTATACCAAAGCAGAATGCATCATGGGAAACGTGGAAAGATCCATCATTTGTCAAAAATGAATTTATTCCTAAAATTTCTAAAGTGTTTGAACTAAAAGGAGAAGGTTCAAATCTGCTGAGCTTTCACTGAGTGTTTTGTGTCAGCTGGTGTCTTGACCTGGTTCTACATTTTCTGAGGGTTCTGACCCGAGCAGGAAGGTGAAGCCATTTTAGCTCGCACATGTTTCAAGAGTGAGGGAAGACCTTCTGATTTCCTAGCAGGGCTGCCACGATTAGTCGACCTGATGACGACTAATTAAAAAAGTTGATGACTAAATTATTAGTCAATTAGTCATTAGTTACTTTATATTATATGGAGTCAGAGTGTAGTAAAGTTGCAAGTTATAATGGCATTCTGCTAACTTTTAAGATTATTTTGGAATTTATTTAAGTTTTTTAGGGTATTTTGGAGTTTAGCTAATATTTCAGCTATATATCTTTTTTGGATATTTTAGTTTTTTTTCTAGGCTATTTTGGAGTTTAGCTAATATTTCAGCTGCATGCTAGCTGTTTTGGCTATTTTAGTTTTTTGTTTGTTTGTTTTTAGGCTAATTCAGCATTTAGTTAATATTTTAGCTGGCTATCATCTTCAGCGATTTCAGCTATCAATTTCAGCATCTTCAGCTATCAGCACTCGCATCGTCAGTGGCCAAATTCAGCTTCCAGCAGTCACACTAGCATCAATGCAGGTAATGCTATTTATATATTTTTTTTGTTAGTTTAAAGCTAACAATGGTTAAGATGTGTACTTTACATCCAGCATTAGATTAGCAGATTAATCGACTAATCTGAAAAAATAATCGGTGATTAGTCGACTATTAAAATAATGACTAAAATAATGACTATCTCAAATTAAAACTGGATAAACTCCATCAGTCTGGAGAACAGTTTGAGTCAATGCCCGTCTTCACTGTACGCATTGACGGCATGTACAGTCGAGTAAAAAGATCTGAATTATAGTTTTCTTGTTCTTCTGTGAACTCTGACACTCCATGCCAACCATCAATGGAAAAGGAAACGCAGGACTCTGCTGGTGCAGTGTCTGAACAGGTTAAAAAGTGACATCACATGAAGGGCGTGCCCATGCTTCGTCACCGTAGACATGCACTGCTTACATGTGGAGATGTGCTCCAAACAATGGCTTTACAGATGACCTTTCTGAGGCTCTGCATCCCCATTAAGGAGACAATTACCAAGATGGTCAACATATGCTTGTCTTGTTGGTCACATGACCTGCATGGCCTTATTTCAAACTATGAATGTGCGTCTGATTAAACTCTTGTTTTGGTTTTAGCTCACAGCCAGAAGTGTGGTCTTGCTCCTGTGTTGAGCATTACTGCATGTCTGCACTGAACAAGCCCTCGCTTGTTCAGCAATGAGTGATCAAAGAATTTATTATCAACACCTGAAGATAAGGTGAGGTCGGGGGCGTGAGCTCAGCAGCTGTTGGTTTCCACTGATGTCATGTCCACACATAGCCGGGTATTTTTTACAAACGCATATTTGCCGACCTCCGTTTTATAAAAACGGTTGCGTCCACACGTGATCGTTTTCAAAATAATTCCGTCCACACGTCCCCGCATACCTTCGCTGCTGGGCGATGTAATGAGCATGCCAGAACAGTAGTTGGCAGTGTTTTCCTAAAAGTCAGTGAAAATCTCAGAGCAGGAGGAAGGGATATTTGCTGTAAAATAGCCGACTGCAAAGCGCTTATTCTCCTTTTGTTCCTCGACAAGAAGCAGTAATTGTGTTTGTAAAAAAAAGCAAGTATGAAACATCTGTACCAGCGTAATAATTAACACACTCCTCGGGTCCATGCTGAGCAATGTAAACAGCGGCGCATCTATGACGTGTATGCACTAATCGTCGCAAAGAGTGACGCTTAAAAACGGAGATCTCCCGTTACGCATGTCCACACGCAGACGCGAAAACGGAGTTTTCCAAAATCTTCACTTTAGCCGGAGTTTTCCAAAAGCTCCGTTTTCACTGACTTAAATCTTCGGTTACGTGTGGACGATAGGCCGAAACGGATAAAAATATATGCGTTTTAGCAGATACCCGGCTACGTGTGGACAGGGCCTGAAACTGTAGATCTCAGATCCTGAAGGTTTCGACCAAGAAGGATCTCCACCTCTAATGTTCAAACTCTGGAGATGTTCAGGCTTTCACCTGCGTTCACCGTGCGTGATGAAGCTAAAATGTCTTTTCAGAGGAACTGGTTTTGTAACTCGTGAGAGACAAAGACATCCTCACATCAGTCTGATTATCATCTGTCTGAACACAGAGGTTCACGCGTCATCAACCACACTTGTTTTCACTTATATTTTCAACAGATATGGGTTTAAGTAACTACTTTATTGATGTTTTAGCATAGCTCTGCATTATAAATGGAGCGCCCCCTAAAGGGCAGAAAGCTACATTTTCCTGTTCCTAGTGGCGTATGAAAGAAAGCTAGTATTCTCTTTATTTTGGTCCATCAGAGGAAGACATCTTTTCTTTTCTCCTCTGCTCTACCAGCTACTGTCTTTGAATGTTTGGACTCAGATGTGGACTATGAGTCAGTTCAGATCACAGGTGAGGCTCCAGGTGATGCAGGATACTATATGACTGTAGTTCATGGGGAAGGTAAACAACATTGTGACACACCGAATCTGTATTACTGATAGCACAGTTTCCCAGATCAGTGAAGTCACTGCTGGAATCAAATAACACTCTCACTTCCTGCTTAAACAGGTCAGGTCCAGCTGATTGCAGGTAATGAAAGGACAAACTCTAACTGCTCAGCTTTATCATCATATTAGCCTTGTTTCCATTGACAATGAAATTGCAAAAATTGGATTTTCGAAAGTAATCTGACCTTATGGAAACAATTCAGTTCAATTTTATACAGCCCGGTATCACAAAAGGATTCCCTCATTGGGCATCATTCTGATAATTTTACAGAAGCAGAAGGTTGGTCATAAAATATACTGCTTACAAAAATTAAAGAAACACTTTTTTATTGGTCCTGGCATGAATTGAATAAACCTGTCTGATAATGTTCTTGTTGGTTCAGCAGCTGAGGGCCTCGTTCATCAAGTTCAGCTTTATTGGTGTTCATGAATTAACAACAGGTGCACTTCAGTGGCAACAACTAGAAAACCCTCCAAACAGGACGGGTGTTCCATGTGGAGGTCATTTCAAGTTTCTCCTCTTGATCTTTTTTGGCTGGTTTTCCACTCGTGCTGATTTTGTCTTGTGTAATTCTCTCTACTAGCAATATGAGGAGATTCCTTAACCCTACAGAAGTTGCACAGGTTGTCCAACTTCTCGAGGAAAAGCATTTTGAGTTGCAGAAATGAAGTTTTGAAGTTTTTTCATTTCACTCTGATTTTATGTGTCTACGCAATTGAGCCCTCTGTAGACTTTTATTTTCATTAAAATACTTGGCATCCTTTAGTTCCTAAGACACTCCCCTGTCGTTATTTGTATAAATATCCAACTTCATATTGAGATCTGATGGATCTAATATGTTTCTTTAAAGTGCTCCTTTAATTTTTGTGAGCAGTGTATAAACAACAGCTAAACTAAACAGGCTAAATAAAACTGGTCATCCCTGTCCCTAGGCCCTCCTTCCCAGTAAGGAAAAACTCCTAAAAAAACTTGTTTCAGGAAAAAAGAAAAAAACCTCAAAAAATACATAACAACATCGGTTTTATAACTTTAAAAAGTCATGCTAAAACAAAAATTCACGACTTACATTTAACGGTAAAATACTGTGTTTGAGCGTGAAGAAAAGTGTTTCTCTGTTTTCTGGATCACCGTAAAGTGGAGGGATACCCAGCCTTGAGTCTCTACGGTTTCCCCTTAAAAGCATACGTTCGGACACCACTACCCCTCCAAATACCCTCAGGCTGGGTTCACATTGCACTCAGAAGCACTGCGAAGCGGACAGCGGGTGGAATCCGCTTCACCTCCAGTTCACACCGTACGCGTATTTTTTTGCGACGGCTTCTACAATTAATTTGACATCGTCCATCTTGACTTGTCACCAGCTGTTCTCTGCATCTCTCTCGATGATTGTGATCGTGAACATCCAAAACCACCCCCCGCTCCATAGTTGGCCATTGATCTGTGTGTGTCTCAGTGTCTGTGTGTTTACAGTGTTCCCCTGCTTATTCGCTTTTCTTTATTCGCGGTTTCATGTTTTCAAATTCAATTCATATAACTTTATTTATCCATCAGGAACTTGATATGCAGACCAAACGTCAGCACAAGTACAGGCACACACATACAGAACTTTGTTACAACACTGTCATCAGCATACATACATAAAATAGAAATAAATAGATCAATCAATAAAATCTATAAAAGACCAACAATCAGTTACAGTCCATTTTGTCAGCTATTTAGCAGGTGAATTGAAATGAGAATGAAGCTGGTTGTACCTGTCTTAGTTTGGAATAAGAGGGACCTGAACCTGTAACTTGATGGTAAGAGACGGTAATGTGTATATTTCAGGATTTTTTTTCTGTCCTCTAGTTCGTCACAAAAACTCTTAAAACTCAAGATGTTTGTATGAAACTTTTTCTTCCAAAGGTGCTGTGTTGAAGAACACCACGTACACTGTCACACACAGCGAGCCTGCATGGAGAAATGGCATCATCTGACTCAGAAGTAGCTTGAAAATATCCTCAATATCACGGTGGATAATTATCATCCAGAGCAGGCGTTTAATTATGGATTAAACCATAAAATTCTGGATACAGACACCATCGAGTGTCAGTTCTCATGTAAACCTGGCAGTCTATTGTTCTGGATTAAAGCAAAAACATAATGTTGAGCAATACTTCAATGCTCTTTAATAATGTTAACAAAGGATGATCAGAAGTGTTTATGATGAGTATGGATGGGTAATGGACATTCTTTGGCCGCGAGAGGTGGGCGGTGAGACGGAGACTAGGGGTTCTCTGTATCCGCGGATTCAGCATATTCGTGGAGGTCTCCGGTCCCTAACCCCTGCGAATAAGGGGGGAATACTGTATTTTCATCTCTGAAGTCTGTATAGATACAAAAATAGGCATTTGTCAGTAGCAGTATTTTGAATAAGAATTTTGATCCTAAACTTCTGTTCTGAAGGGACAGTGGTGACACTGGTGAGCAGTCTGTCTCAATGTGAACCTCCATGATAACGTGTGTGTTGCTTGCTGAAGGCTGCTGGAAGCCCCGACTGCCTCCTGCCTTCACAGTCAGAAGTGTTAGTCATGTCAGTCCTTTGACCTCCAACATCAGCACTGACTGAAGCAGCTTATTTTAGATCTGTCGTAAGACGACTCTGTCCATCCCCATCTCCATCACTCCTCTCTTGAAAGCCTTCACACATTGCTCTGTGTTGGTGAAATGTTGATTGATAATGATGGAAAAATTCTTCCAAGTGGCAGATAAGAATGCAGTAAACGTCATTGACCATGTAGCAGTAATGACTTTTACATGGTTTACTATGGTTTATCATGTTGTTATCATTGACTGAGTGAGCGTGACTTTATCCATAGAAAATTACTTGCTTCCAGTTCCAACCAAACAAAGTCAAATCAGTTGCCATTTTTCCAAGATGTGTCCGTCGCCATGTTGGAACCAGACGTCCTCAGTGAGCCATAATGGGTCTGCGTCGGTCTAATGCGGAATTAGCCGTTTCCCCTTATTCACTGTTTTTTTTTTGGTCACATGACTCTTCCGGTTTGTCAAAAAAAAATCAGACAACTTAAGACGCTTGTATAAAATTTGGCGTCAGAAGGAGGTGCTGCTGCCCTGAGGTGTATCTCCGCTCCCGGGAGGTTCTCCATGTTCACCGTTTCAGTGTATTTGGGGCTGTGACTGGTCCCTAACCCCCTCAAATAAGGGGCATCAATGTGAAGCAGTCCAGTAGCTATCCATTTTGAGTGTTGCAGTCCAATTTGGGTGTTGGCTGGGAAATGTCAAGTGTCTAATATCTGTACTTTGGCAAGGTCGACGCATCATGTCAACCAATCAGGAACTCAGCTTTGGGCAAGTGACACTTTTCATGACTCGATCAAATGGGTAAAATACAATTCCAACATGGTGGACCAATGTGAGCATTCTTGTCTTGAGCATCCATCCATCTTCTGTATACCTGCTGTTTCCCTTGGCTGCAGGGTTGCTAGAGCCTGTCCAACTACTGTTGGGCGAAGGTGGGGTGCACCCTGGTCAGGTCGCCAGTCTGAGCTGGAGCTTGGGCGACAAGGTGGGGCCTCCTGAACTTTATGGTATTTCTCTTATTTTCATTGACAAAATAAAAAAGATCTTCTAATTTTATTGTTTTTTTTTTTAAATTCCCCTGGTCAAACTAATGCAGGACAGCATGACTTGATACTGGGTCAAAGAGAGACAGAAGTAGCGGCAGAAAGCGACGGTCAGTCAGACTCATTGCAGTGGGAGTAAATGAGTCTCTGAATGATCTCATGAACCCAGACATGGAGACATGTTTACTGTAGAGCTTTGTAAAATGAATAAACCTGATCTGCTAACATCATCCGTGTCTTCCATGCGTTGACTGAAAACATTTGGTGGTAGCTCCTCCCACACACGTCTGGGGCATCAAGCTTATAAACGTATTTATCAAAAAGATGTCGAGCAAAATTTTATTTGTGTCAAAATGGAGCCGTCCAATGCAAATTGGATAAATAAATTGCATTTGGTGTGAGCGTGTAGCTTTCATCTGCATTACTATGGCAACCGCTCTCTCCTATCAGGAGTGAGCATGTTAGAAGGCCACACCCCTTCCATTGAAAGCAGGCAGCTTTTATATTGTTAAAGAAAGAGGATTAGCAAGGACGGGTTAAAAAGACGTAGAAGAACAAGCTGTTTATGTCTCTATAGAAGTCTATGGGATTTCTACTTCTTGGCACCAGTGGGTACTTCCTGTTTGGAACGCTATCCAGTTGTTATATACAGTTAATGGAATGTACGTCAGTAGGAGCAGGTTTCTGATGGAGAGCTGAACCTGCTCTGCTTTGGAGTGTGGATGTTGAAGACAGACAGAACATCTCAAAGAAAACCTGCTTGTGGATGATTGACAGCCCTGTAGAAGTGTGTGACATGAACCATCATGCTCAGATGAAGCCGACTTCCTGCTGTTTCAGCCGGATTGTGCTGCAGCTGAAGCTGCTGAGGGCTTACGGGAGGAATGACACGCTTCATGGAGTTCCTCTGTTGCGGAGCAAAAGAGTTCGGCCTTTTTGCAAAATATTCAAATAATAGCTTTTAGGACAGGAGTGTGACTCAGTAAGGAATCCATGCAGATGTTTTTACTCTCACGCTCTTCTAAACTTTTGAAACATCTCTGAAATTTTTCTGTCTAGCCCTGAGGGCCGGGGGCCGGATCTGGCCCTCCAGATCATTTTATTTTATTGTTATTAATGGCCCGATTTAACTTGCGCTTATTTCTAACAAAAATTAAACATAATTTTGACAAAATATATTTTGATGGAGAATAAATTATTAAAAGTTATTTAAGGTTTAAGTTAATTTATTCTGGAATAATTTTCCTGTTTTTTTATTTTTCATAATCATGTTAAAAAGTTAAGATTTTAAAGTTTTTAAGCGTTCTACTAGCTTTTAGGAGATTTTATTAGACTATTTTGGAGTTTAGCTAATATTTCAGCTACATGCTAGCTGTGTTTGCTAATTTAGGCTTTAAAAAAATGTTCTTAGGCTGTTTTAGAGTTAGGCTAATATTTACATGATAGCTGTGTTTTGTAATCCATTTAAGCATCTTCAACTATCAGCACTAGCATCTTCAGCGGCCAAATTCAGCTTAGAACATTCACACTAGCATTATTGCAGGTAATGCTATATATCTAGTTCATATTTATGTTAAAAAGGTACGCTTTGAAAGTTTTTAAAATGTAGTGTTAGAGTGTTGAATACATGTTTATGCTGTTCGACCCGCGGCCTGAGGTGTGTTTTGGATTTTGGCTCTGTGTGCGATTGAGTATGACTTCCCTGCTCTAGTATGTCCTTGAAGGCATAAATCAGTTTCGTTTCCACAGAAATGATGAGTAACCGCTTCCACAGATCTTGAGTTCTTTTTCTTTTATTCAGTTTTGTTTCTGTCCCTCCCAGACTGCAATCAATACAATGTCTTTTCTAACCTTGATGCTTATCAGTTAACAACAGATCTTAAAAAATCTGATGGGATTAAAATGTAAATCTGCATTCTTAAAGTTTGTGTTTTGTCTAATGTTAGTTCAGAACCGAATGAAAATCTTATTTGGTGACAGAAGAACGTCCTCATTATTGTTTCTATCAGAGAATCTGTGCTTTTGTTATAGAGATGAGTAAAGAAAAAACAATTCTATCATTTTTCATCCTGGAGATTTAAAGTTAAAGGTTATATGATAGAAACTCCTTTTTTGCCAAACAACAGTTGTTCTGTGTCATCAGTGTAGAAAGGAGGCATGGACTTCAGGCTGTGAAGTCAGAGCTGAACAAAGACAAACATTCAGATGTTATTTGGGTGAATTCCCCCGGAGCAGATGAAGCTGCTGACGCTTGAGTGTCTGCGCAGACGCCAGCATTTTCAGCTGCTTGATAATCCTCTTATGTAAACGCGTTGAATGATGGTGTGTTTTGCTTTGAGTCCTGTCTGCGGAGTTTCTGTTCGCCTCCGGTAACCAGAAACGCGTGAACTCTGCGTCCGTTGGGATTCCCTTACCCTGAAAGATCAGGTGCCAGTCTGAGAGCCACGGCCGACGGAAATGTTGGGAGAAGGGAGAGGCACTAATTGTCTGAAGTGTTTGTAGATGGAACTGCAGCGTCAGGTTTCGGAGAGGCCGTACCATTGGTGTCTTTTTAGTCCTCTGGGGGGTTCAGCCCACAGTCTCTGCAGTCCATATGCCTAGATACGTGGCATGAATCACTTTCCCTGAGCGCTGCAGCAGCTCAGCTGAAACATGCTCTCTGATTACAGCCCAGTCTTATCACTGTACTGCTGTGGGAGTCTCCATGCCTTATTATCCTGGAATGTATGAAGCGTTCAATGCCTGCGAGGCCTGCTGACAGCCTTTCACATCCGTCTGTACGCTCCTGACCCTCACTGGGATCAAGTCATGGCTGCGGTGGAAACGTTTCCTCAGCTCTTCTTCTTTAAGATCCAAACTTTAAAACTTTAGACAGAACACCTCTGCTGTTCCGGCTATTATAGAAACTGAGCGCATGTTAACCCTTTGGAACCCAGGGCCTAAATTATGGAGAGAAAATAGACTCACTCTGATTTGTGCATGCATAATTCTTGATTCGTGCATAACTTTGGATTTGTGAGTGCGTAATTCTTGATTTGTAACTCATATAATACGTTTTGTGCGAAAGTAAAAAAATCACAAACATTTGAAAAATACAAAATACAATTTACACATGCACAAATTAAAATTACAACAGCTTGAAACTAATTACACACAAAAATATTTTAAAAATACGCACGGATCACCTCTTACGCACGTACGCAGCCTAAGTTACGTATAAATCTACCGTGAGACTCTTTTCACATCTCACAAATTTGTCCGTGAGGGATGCGTTCAAGTACTACTAGAATGCTCGTTCACCATAGTTTTCTTGTCAGCTGTTTTAAACTTCGATTGTGAATAACTTCCGGTAAAATTTGACATTTTCGCATGGACATGACAACTTAATTGATTTAATTAATGCTACAGCTAACTGCCACCACGCAATGGGGAGGCATTGGCAGATGCTTCAAGATTAGCTGCCGCCGCTCAGATTTTTTGAAAATTGTTGGGGTGGTCACAAGTGTAGATGTCACCTAAGGTCAGTCAGGTGACCGTCAGATGCGCAGAATGGCCCGCCTTTTATACATTGTCCAGTCAGAGCTGCTACCGGTCACTGATCCCACTGCTTCCGCCGTGTGGCCACCCAACTGTTTCCCAATTTCCAAATGGCGTCATCCCCATCTGTCACTGGACTGCCTCACGCAACCTCGAAATGTGACCAATGTCAACCTTCAGAAAAAGTCGTTTTAACCTTTAATTTTAACCTTTTCTTAAAACCTCTGCGACCAGTGACATCAAACTTCATCAGTCCAGTTCTCAAAATGTGCATTCCCACCAATTGGCACAACAAATTTGTGTGCCCCACCCCTCTTTCGTCGCACGGCGAATTCGCTGCTTGTCACCCGTAAAAAAATGTGTTCTTGATCTTTGCACCCGGAGTCCTATGTGGTAGGAGTTACCAGCCACTGTGTTAAGCTTGTTCATATGTCACTTACAATGTATGAGAAGGTTATGTTGAGAGATCAGGTTTATTAATTGTAAAAAGTTCAAGAAAAGAGTTGGTAATCGTGTCTTTATGTCTGGTTCATAAGATCTTCAAATCAAATATTTTTCACATCACTAGGGGCTTCAGTTTCACTCCAAGGACTGTGTCTGAATGACAGCCCCTTCCACAGTGTTTCTGTGACTCTGCGACTGAGTTTGAAGGCTGTTCTGTATTAACCCGATAGGAGAAAAAAAATAAGAAAAGTATCAAAAGTTCAGGAGGCCTGAGCAGGCAGCCCCTGCACCCCCCAGCGGCTGTCTGTCTGCTGGCGTATCGAGCGAGTGAGCTCCGCTGGACCAAAGGAGTCTGGGTGACTCCAGCCAGAGAGCTGCCGCGGTTAGGCTAGCGATCTGCCCGGGATGTATCTCTATCACCTGCCCTGGTAAGTCCCAGCAGGTTTGTAATTAGATGAAAGTTCAGGACAAAAACACTCGCATTGATTAATATTCTACCAGCTTGAGTCACTGAAAACGTCACCTGTCCAAAGCTCAGTTCCTGATTGGTAGATACGATACTGCGACCTGTCAAACTTTAGATATAGAAATTTTGTCTTTGTCATCCAATTTGCGCCTCATCGCTCAAATCGAGCTGTTGCCAGACCTTCGCGCCGCTCTCATCACTCAAATTGCGCAGCGGGACTTCAGATCTCCTCCTGTCACGTCTGTTCCTATGGTTTAATATTGAAACGGTCCGCCTCCACCACGCGAATCGCGTTCAGTGTAAATGCACCGCTATACAGTCGATGGTCTGCACTTTGTTTCTTCTATGCGAAGAGACAGAATGGAACGGATGAAGCCTTTACCTCCTGCAATGTTTTCTCATGACAACCGCACCCTGAACTGTATATTTGTTTCATGAATGACTACTATCAGGATTTCTATAATTTGTTTCACCTTGTCATTTGTTTACAATGGATATTCTTTCCATGCACTTCACCAATTATTGTTGCTGCAATTACAACTGAATTTCCTACTGTGGGATCAATAAAGAATTACCTGTGTTCATCTCAGCCGTACCCTGCAGGACTCACTGTGTCACTGCCATCTTCACACTGAAGCTCTGATGACAGTGTTTGCACATGTCGGCCCACACTGCCACAGACTGTGCAGTCTGTGAGCTGCACCTTCAACAAGCTCCACTCACGCAGGTCAGAGCTCCTCTTGCCTTTTTCAGGCTGCTGGTTATAACTGCTCAATCTCTAAATTGAAGTCTTTTGCTGTGTTTTGTAGAATTTCCTTCAAAATAAGTTTGAGCAATAAGCTTGCAAATAATAAGAATGTTATTCTACCTCAAGCATTATTATTCCCAGTAGTTTGGATAAGATAAGATGGAGTTTATTTTTCCCATGAAAGGTAAACTCAAGCTTTCCATCAGCGTTAAAGCCTTCTCCGTTTTCATTGTGTAATTAGTAACCTAGAGAAATGAATTCTTGTATTTTCCCTTACCCACCCCGCAACCCAAACAAGATTAAATAAATAATCCTACAGACAACTTTCCATATGTACCTGCTGTTGTCAGAGGGAGAAGTTTGTTTGTCTGAGGATGACGTCTCCAAACCTGTTTACAGTACATCTGTTGCTTTCGTTTTGAGTAGTTTGATGCCATAGAACGAATAGATGCGGCTAACTATGCTCACGGTGTTAATTATTACCGAACTAAGTATTGAGGCAATAATGCAAAAAACGAAACAAAGCAAACAGGTATTTGAAGCAGACTTTAAATGCAGTTTTATGGTTGTTTGGATAAATATATTTATGTTGAGACTGGTACGGTGGGTGTCTGGAGGTGGGGGGTCTCTGTGGAAGAGCTGTCCCCTCTAGCCAGAACCATTGATAGTATGAAGCCTCGTTTCCACTGAGCGGGAAGGTGAGTTAAGTCCAGTATTTCGAGTGTTTCTATTTTCAAATGGAGCCATTAAGCTGGACAGAATCATACCATTTTTGGGTTCCTGCTGGTTGTTAGGTAATAGAAAAAATGGAATGGACCGGTTTGGGCGGAGCTACTGTTGAAGCCCAGTGATTGGCGGAAGGTCATTTCAACAAGAGAAAGCACTGAGAAAGTGGCTGTATTTCTCCTCACATACACAATCTTTTCTCAAGCAACATTTAATGCTTTGTATATATTAAGAACCAAAAGCCAAGCAGAAGAAACCAACCTCTTTTATGTTAGTTTTTCTTTTTCTGAAGACTATCAATAATAATTTCCAAAAACGATTTGACTGGATCGATTTGATTCTTTTTTTTCCGATTCTTTTAGTCCTCTTAATTCGGTTCAATTTAATTTTGAGTATACACAGTTTACAAATTTAGACACATTTCTTTAGAAATACATTAATAATCTAATATATGTTTTGAATATATTTATTAATCTGACACAGTTCACATACTGTAAAATGTATTAGTAAAATAATGAGATTATTATTAGCATAAAGTTTTACACGGTTTCTCAAAAGGAAAAGTTCCAACAAAACTGTTCAGATCATTAACATTGTAAACATTGTTCTGCTTCTCCTGGAGGACGTTTAAGTTTGGCCACTAGGTGGCGATCGCGCTATAGCATTACACTTTATTCCAGAAGAAGAAGAAAGTATAAGCAAAAAATTAAGTTTTAAACCACAAATTGTTACCTAAAAAAATACCTTAAAAATGTTTGGAAAATTCATATCTGTGAGTTTATAAAAAATGTTCATTTAGTCAGTAATGTATGTTTACATTGACTGAGCGTTAGCATTAGCCATCCTATAGGAAATTCCACTAAGCGTTAGCATCAAGCTAGCAGACTTCAGCTTTATGTGCTAAATCGATGTATATTTTTATGAATCGATTATTGATCTATTAAGCTTAAATCGATTAATCGATTTTATCATCCCTACCCTACTTTTGCTGAAGTCGCACTACTACAACACAAAACTACGCAATCAGTCTACATGTCCCGTAATGCTCCGTGCTTCTTCACAATACGGACATCGCCATGCTGAAACCAGACAATGTCAGTAAGCTGTGATTGATCCAAGTTGGTCTGAGTCAGTATTTCCACGGCAACCACTCTGGTCAGTTCTAATTGAGCTTGTTAGATCTTCACACCGCTACCACTTGAAAATAGAATCTGTATATCAAACATTTTCAACATAGGAGCAGCGAGCATCAGATTCATTAGTTTATAATTTTACTAACTTGCAATAATGAAAAATATGAAAAAAAGAATAGTTATTCTGACAGTAATATTGACCAAATAATTGCTGTTTATTTCTTTATGGAAGTTTATGGGATATTTGCTTCTTGGAACCAGTAGGTACTTCCTGTTTGGAAAACCAGGGGGAAGAGTCACTCAATCCAGTTCTTATAAACAGTCGGTGGTGAGCGAACTCCTCTCCAAAAAAAAAAAAAAAAAAAAAAAAGCATACTTTTCTTTGGCTTCTCACTGCAGCTTCTCCTTGATTCGTGTTTTGCTTTTCCGTTCTGTTTCTTTCTGTTCTTTAAAACTTTCTTGAATGAAGCGTTTATAATCTTTTGTTTTGGTTCTATGAAGAGTTGATCTTCTAACGTCAGCTGCATGTGGATCGGCTTCAGAGCTAAAAGATTCCAGCTCCAAACCGCTGTGTTGCTGGACTTTCTTTATCATCTTTGTGTCTCTGCGTGTCTTTGTTGTTCAGAGCAACACTCCGCCGCTGCTGGGATTTTAAGAGATTAGCCCGGCGCTGACCTCTCTGTGTCCTTCAGCCGTCCACCCCGGACAGCTGTGAGCCACATTCAGTTTCTGCTTCTGTGGGAGACTCAGGAAAGCTCAGTCCATTTTCTCCTGCAACAATAAGCCAAAAGGCAGGGTGAGGGCTCCGCCCCTTTTGCGTGACAGTTTAGAGGGTTTTTTTGTAGTGAGTGACCGTCTCTTCTTTTTCCTGTTCTTGCCAGCAGCCCTGGCGTTGCAGAGAGCTCGCCATCTGCCACTCTGAGAGTAAGTGCGGCTTTCAGGATGCCAGCACAGAGAAGTGCATTGGAGTGACTTTGTGGTTGGCTGCATGTGCACGCCCTGCTGAAAGAAAAAGGCACCTTCAGCTTGGAAAACAAGCTCAAGTCTTGTTTATCTAAACACCACAGTTTTCAGTCTCTTCCATTATATTCCCTCGATTGTTCAAGGATTTTTTTTAATAAATACATTTTCTGTTATGTGTCATTTCCTACAATCTCTGACTGAAGATCATTAAATGAATAGGAGAGATGATGTTGGACTGCTGTTTACTATGAAAATAATTTTGTAGTTTCAGTTACAGACACTTGATTAGACAGGAAGCATGTTTGCATCGCTGTGGTATATCGGTATTCACAGAGTGCACAGAAATGCCTTCAGAACAACCGCTTTATTACAAATATTAGTAAGATAACCAGTTCTATTAGCTGTCTTTTTTTTTTTTTTTTTACAAAGTTTTAAATACTAATAATAAACTAGAAAAGTTGCATTACCTGCGATATGCTACTGTAAAGGCTTTTTGCTGAAAGTAGTCGCTGAAGATGGTGAAGCTTTTAGCTGAAAATGGTGATGCAATTCACTTTATTTGCTGAAGGGATTTGCTGGAAATGCAAAAATTATTTCCAAAATTTGCTAAAACACTGGAAATCTTGTTAAATGAAAAAGCGCAGAAGTTGACCTTAATTTCTGAAAATTTTGTAGTAAAACTGCTAAAAAATCCCTGATACATGTCATTTTTGTAAAAATACTTGGTGTATTACTAAAATGTTAACTAAGCTCAATTAGCCCTAAAAACCTCAGTAGATTCCAAATTAGTCAAAAAAAAGCTAGCTCATTGCTAAAATACTAGTTAAACTCGAAAATAGTCTAAAATTCTCCAGTTATTAAATCAGTCAAAAACATTAGCATGTTGCTAAAATAGAAACTAAACTCTAAATTAGTCTATAAACACCTCAGTACAAAAAAGTAGTCAAAAACATTAGCATGTTGCTAAAATATTAGCTAAACTCCAGTTATTTAGAAAATTACTATCAAAGATGAAAACATAGCCCATGAACATGCTTGTTGCTAATATACTTAAAATGTTGAAATTCAAAGACTTTCTCATTCATTTCTTAAGGGGCATATTTTGCTTAAAATAAAAAAAAAAAAACTATAAAGTTTATAATAACTAAAAATACAAGCAGTAACATCCTGAACGAGCTGAACGTTTTGATTCCAAGAATGCTGAGATTAATGAAAGTGCGATTGAGTTTTACATAATGAAAAGCAGGAGGATCACCTGAGTGTGAATGCTTATAAAGCTCTTAAATTGTCCATGGAGACCCAGAGAATTAAAACACAGACATGGATAAAAAATAGATTTGAGTGTACAAAGAAATGCTAATAAAATACATTATAAATATTGCAAACATTTTATAGAAGAGAATAAAGTAAAATGTGGTGAGATGTGGTAACAAAATCTTAAGCTTCCCTTTTCTTTGGGCTTCTCTTTCATAATCAAACCTTTCTCTTTTCTGTTGTTTTTTGGTTAAAGGAGCTGAAACCCCAGCATCAGTGAGGGAAGTGTAACATAATGCTGCAGTTTAAACCTGTCCAACCAGAATGATCCTGGTTTATTTGATCTCGTCAGTGTTCCACTAAGTGATCTTTTCTCTGCGTGTGTTGACAGACTCTCAGACTGTGGTCTTGCTGCAGCTCGGGTCACAAACGGCTTTGTCATCAACCATCAGTTCAAGTCGCTGTAGTTCGAGCTTTATTCTGATATTTTTCGGTGTGCCATTTTTTTAACCAAACCTCCTCTTCTCTCTGCAGCCATCAAGGTGAACTGTCAGGGGTCATGCGGGGTCTCCTCCAAGATGAACGACACCACGTGGAACCTGGAGGAGCAGTACTTCAACAGTACGCTGTCGGTCGCTGACAAAGGTGATGCCAGCAGATCCTCAAGTCTTCATCAGAAATCTGCCACTGTGAAGTGATGTGGTCCGATTTTTACCCTTTGACGACACAACTGCAGTTCTGTTTGAAAAAAGGGGTGGAGAAATAGTTCCAGCAACGGTTGAGGTAGTCCTATATAGTTTTCCCACAGATATATATATATATCAGTTTGTCAAACATTGTGTTTTTGATTTTTCAACTCTTCAATCATCATCTTCTCTCAATAATGAGAGTAATTTTTACTTCATAATCATTTGTAATTATGTTAACTGTGCTAATAGTTATAATACAGTGTTCCCGCGCTTATTCATGGTTTCACAAATTTCGTAAAAAAACTTCAAAATTCAAGACGCTTGTATGAATTTTTTGCATTCGAAGGAGGTGCTGCGTTGCTGAGGTGTATCTCTGCACAGCGGAGCCCCTCCCCCCCGCGACAGGAGCGCCCCTTCCTCTCTCTCCATGCCCCTGCATGGAGAAATGTCATCAGCTGACTCAGAAGTGGTTGAAAAAAATCCTGATATGCTAAAGAAGATAATCACGGAGAATAATTATCCTCCACAGCAGGTGTCTATTGTTTGATGAAGGAGGAAGCGCGCTCCTGGTTTTAAGGCACATCTGTGTCGCTGCGGTCTTTTGTCCTGAATTAAACTCTTTATGTTGAGCAATACCCCGTTGTTCTTTGATAAATACTTTAAAATCATGAGCAGAAGTGTTTTTAATGAGTATGGATTGGTAACTGACCTTTGGCCGCGGATAGGATGTATTTGTGGATGACTGCGGTCTCTGGAGAATACTGTGGTTTTTAATATCTCGTTCACACCCTACGCAATTTGGGCTTCAAATAGCTTTTGACGCGCGTCAAATTTGCTGCTGGTCCAGTGGAGACTTGTCCAGAAATGTCTTTATAAACTAGATCAGGGGTCTTAAACTCAAACCGGTCAGGGGGCCAAAATCAAGATCGCTGTCCGAACAGGACAAACATTTATTAAAAACAAGACTTTTTAACCCTTCAACGCCTGAGGCGTCACCGGTGAGGCTTAAACACAAAACCTTTAGCATACTGTAACTTTTCAACCGTTAACAGGATCAACATAATTCCAGAAGATTCTGAAAGATTCAGAGTTTACTGGAATTATGTTGAGAAGTTAATGTAAATCAAAGAACAAACACTGGATCTCCAATGTGAATGAGTTAATATAGATATGACTAAAAACAGCCAGGAATTTTATTCCAGAATAAATCTACTTAAATTTTAAATAGCTCTCAATATTTTACTCTCCTTAAAAATATATTTTGTCAAAATGATACAAGTTAAAAATGAGTGCAAGATAGAATTGGGCCATTAATAACAATAAAATAAAATGATCTGGATAAAATTACCCTGAGGGCCGAATTCGGCCCCTGGCCCTTGAGTTTGACACATGCAAGTGGGAAAAGCTACTGTCCAAAGTTTCCTGCCTAATCACTACATGAAAGCATTGACAGTATATCTCATATGGAAAACACAGGTGATGTTTAGAGATTCGGTTCATTTATTTGGAAGATCTGTTCAAAAACATCAGATCACGTCTGGGTTCATGTTACCAGAGCCATGAAAAACCAAAAAGAAAACTACTGAGCCTGAAATGTCTGAACAACAGCAAAAAAGGGGACAAAAAGGTAATGTCATGTGACACCACCCCCTCCGCCCCCAGTCAGGGTAAGGAGCGCCTCAGACCTCCCTTTAGAACAGACAAAAACCACAGGTATCCTCCTGCAGAAGGTCGATCAACTGAAGCTAAAACAGCTGTGCATGATGGGTAACAGTTCCCGCATTTTATAATGGAAATGTAGCAGAAACCAGACAGAAAACGAAACCACAGACTAAACACTTAAATAAACCTGAGATAAAAAAAAAAATACATTCTGTAGATTTTAAAATGATTGCATCATTTATTTTTAAATCTATATCCTGTATTAGATAAGTGCAGTGCCACGTTGTCTGTCAACATGACTATTGACGTCTATGTGTTTATGATCGTGTGCTGAATAATCCAGCTCAGAGGAAGTCATGACTCAGCACATTATTTTCAGGCGACAGCTCTTATCCAAGCGGAGAACCCCGTCACCATCACGATAAAGCTCAGGAAGGGCTGTTTGTTTTGGCCGTGGGCGGGGGCAGAAACACATTAACCAACAGAGAAAGCATCTTCAGACTGAAGGAAGAGACGGAGGCTGAGCAGTGTAACCTGTCAGACAACAGACATTTTAATGCATATCGCATTAATCTCATTTCCTGTGTTATGCTCACCCAGAGGAGCTTTATTAAATTATTAGAACTTAAGTTCTGTTATATTTTTAAAGGGGTCAAACCATGAAAATTCTATTTTTTGAGATTTTAAGTGCATTATACTGTTCATTCCTCACAGTAAAGAACCTCAAAACAGGATTTTGATCCGTTCGTGCATTTCAGAGAGTAATCCTCTAAAAACCTGCGCTGTCTGCAGCGGCCCCTCCCATACCCGTTAAAACGAGCGGGTGGCATCGTGCTGACATCAGCACAATGCGAACCGCTGCATCCCCAGACTACAACTTAGATAAAATACCTCGAAATGAAGCTTATTGGGTTAAAAATCATTTCGATTAAAATCGATCAATTAGATTAACTAATTACAGGTCACAATTGATTAATTAATCGCACAAAAAATGAATCGCATGACAGCACAAGCTAAAACAATAGTCCATCCATCAGCCTTGAGAACCAGTCGAATGCTGGAGCCTATCCCAGCTACTATTGAATGAACGGGGGGGTGAACCTTCTACAGTCTGTTGCAGAGCCACACAGTCACACCAAAGGGCAAACTAGATTCACCCCTGAACTTATGAAGCATGTTTTCTCCATGCAAACTCCACTCAGAAAGGTTCCAGCCGGGGTTTGAATCAGGGCCTTCTCTCCGTGAGGCAGGAGCGCTAACTGCTACACCTCTGTGCAGCCACATAGTTTGAGCCTCATTCCCTTTATTTCTGCTGTTTTGGGCTTGTTTCCTTTTAGAAATGGGCAGCGTGTCACACTGGGGTGAGGGTAGCAACATACTGACCACAAGACAGGAAGAAGTTCAACACTCATGACACAAAGACACTGGCTGCAGTGCACTGATAATGGGGTATGCTGCAGATGTTTGACTGTTAATGACGACAGACCACTCGAGCGTCCTCCTCCTCTTTCCCAGTTTGAAGCTACTCAAAAAACAAAAGTTCTGCTCCTGCGTCTGTCTGTTCTCACCAAGTACACGGTCACTTCACCCGCACCTGTCTGAGTTCAGGTACAATAGGATGCATAAAAAAAGTATGAATGATCTTCACTGCGTCATTCATGATCTCCGCACCATCTTGGAGTGGATCACTGTATCTGCTCTGTTGTGCAGCTGCAGGGAAGCACAGGTCTGTAATGAGCTGAGAGATGCTCCTGTCAGGAAGAATTTCATTAGCCTGTCAGCTCATTGAGACGACGATGAGCCAGCTGGCTCCAGGCGTTCTGCGTGACACCAGCAGAAAAGCTTTTATTGTTCCTCATGCTCTGGATTAATAAATTAGTGAGTTGGAATTAATGCTAGATGATGCGTAACAAATCCTGAAAACCACCTGATAATCAAACAACTTTATTTCTTATTTTGCCTATTAAAACTAGTTGATCTTAGTGCGACATAAAATAGTTGTTAAGTATAATTTGGTGTTTCTGCCTCTTTACAAAAGATAAATAAAAATATAAAGAAAGTGGAAAGACAGAAGTTACCATGACATTCTGTCTACATCCATATATGATCATATTTTACCTTTGGCACATTAAAGAACCGTTTTTTCTGAGATGAGTTGTATTCACGAGCTCTTTTTATCTACCCGGAAGTAGGAACACTTGATCTCTTAGGCTCCGCCTTCTCTCCTCATGCGCGCCGCCACATCCCAGAGCCGGCGCCGGCAGCAAGCCGTTGCTGTCTCTGGAGGTCAGTTACAAGAGGAAACAGTTTTTCTCACAGTTAATGCGTTTTGCTGATCACCACTAGCTCTGTGAAGGAAGTGATAGCAGTGCAAACGTTTCCTGGAAGGGGCTGTTCCTCCACGTTCAGACATACCAGTCTTCTTTGTTGATTGAGATCATGCATGAATGGAGCAAAATACTGAGAGGAATTAGCATTATTTGACAACTAAAAAAAAAGTTGATTTTACATGATGTGGGCCCTTTAAAAAAGTACAGAGTGAATCTGAAGAATCCTGAAGAACTGGTGCAGTGAGGACTGTCAGATAAATAGTGGGACATACTGCTTTTCTTCTTCCTGGTCAGATTTAATTTCAGTCAATGGCATCAAAATGAGCAAATGTAGGAACTGCGTGAGGAATGCAGGTAGTTTGTCCAGTTTTTGCTTCTCTGCTGTCAAAACAAACCCGATGATGGGAGTTTGTGGAATTAGGGACTGTCCCAGAAAAAAGAAACCAAAGTTGTATCAGGAAAACTTAAACTTTAATGTTTCATGAATAAACATCAAACAGAAAAGATTAAATATTATTTTTTTAAGCTTAAAGGGATGCCATGTCATTCCTTTATGATGAAAACAAACTCCAGTGATATTTGCTTAAATATAATAAAGCTCAGGATCTATTTAGGACTTTAGTGTCTGTCCTAAAGATGTTAAATCTGAATCTGCTGATTCTATTAAGGTGTTTGTTTGTTTTCAACCATTCAAAAGTCCTGCTCATATTACTAAAGGTTGCATTTGTTCTGATCTGCAGACCTGCACTGCATCAACAGATTGCTTCATGTCTCCCTGCACCAGCTCTGCAGGCTGCTGGTAAATGAAGCATAGCCTGGGACAGGGGGGCGGTTTCTCTCTGGTTCCCTTCTCAGCGGGCCTGTTTGCTGCAGGAACTTTGCTGCACCTGGGATTAGTTTAGAAAAGCAGGAGCGCGTCCGCACACGCTCCCGCATGCGAGCTGCATTATTTTGCCCTGAACCTCTCAGCTGACGGTCTGTCTGTTTCTGCAGGGGTTCTGTCGCCGGGCGAACACAGCTTCCCCTTCCAGTTTCTCATTCCAGGTGAGTGTAACGTCTGTCCTGCATGTTGGGTCCTGCCCTCCACTTCCTGTGAGGATACTTGCACAGACCCGCTTTATTAAAGAAGTTCTGATTCTGACGGCTGAGATGATGGGAGTTTTCACCACAGCACGTCTCTGTTGTGCTTACACCTTTACATAAACTCTGCTGCTGGGAAACAGAATTCTTTGGTTGGGTCCCTCACTTTTTTTTTTTTTTTGGCAGGGGTCTAGTCTTAAAATACTCCTCACACATGCACACATACTTGCACGCTTTAATCTCCTGCAACATTACAGTACAGATGTCTCTTGCTGCCCCCTGCTGACCCACAATTTAAGCTGCTTCTTATAAAAAGTGAAAGTTTTTATACTTATTAGGGATGTCCCGATCAGGTTTCCCAATCAAATTTAGTTTTAGAGTGTTTATAAATGTTTATCCTGTTCAGCCCGCGACATGAGGTGTGTTTTTGGCCTCTTCAGTGATTGAGTTTGATACTCCTGATGATACAAAATGGAAAGTTTGGCCTCATCTTTACCTTCACAGGCTTGATTTTTATACTGCAGGGGGTCTAATTTTCCAAGCACTGAAGACATTATCTCGTCTTTTACAGTTTTTTTAAAGACTTTCATGAAAAGTGATGGAAGGGTAATTGGTCTGAACTCATTTAAATGTAAGAGATTTTTTGTTTTAGGAACTGGAATTATTACTGATTTGTTCCAAACATGAGGGAATCTGTTGACAAAAAGAAAAAAACACAACATTACATGAAGCACACAAAAGCCCTTTAAACATTAAACAGCAGTGTTTATGTTTATAAACAAATATATTAGGGATGTGATCTTACAACAACTCACGATTTGAATCCGATTCTTGGGGTGCCGATTCAATTCTGAATCGATTCTGGATTTAAAAATGTAAAACACAAAGGAAATCTTTTGATAAAGAAAGTGAATTGATCGATGATACTGTTATCATAAACTTATATTATTCAGACCCTCCAGGATTTTACAGTAGATTTTTATGATTGCGGCCCGAAGTGTCTGATGTTGCTGCAGCTTTTGAAAAAAGTTGCAATGTTTTTGAATACATAATTTTTTTGAAAAGCGGCTAAAAATTTTTAATTATGAAATAAAAATCACATTCTCATATTCCAACTCTTTCTATTGTGACACATGCACAGAGAAAATCCAGCATCATCAGCACATATGTTGTTGAGCTGTCATTTAACTTGAATTGAACTGTCAAACACAAAATGAACTTTGGTCTTTCTTTCTCACAGTAACACAAATATGTGTTCATTTAAACATATTTTAGAATAAAATATTTTCCAGTAAAAATCATGAACTTAAAAACATGATAAACAGATGAATCCTCAGATGTTCTCAGGGATCTTCCTCTTTATCTATTTCAAAAGCATCACTGCTGAGCTGCTGGTAGAGGAAGACAAAGACTTTGAGGAGTTGATCTGGTTTTATTGATCTGCTCTGTTTTAAAGAAGCTTCTCTCAGGTGTCTGTAGGTTTGTTGTGGAGGAGGTTCTAGATGGAATTCTTTTCCTGCAGACTCTAAATTCTTCTTTTGTATTACCAATTAAAGTGAAATAGTTCCAGATTTCCAGAGTCTCTCTCTGTCTGTCTCTTCATACTCGGTTCCTGTTGTGCAGCAGCTGAGCCCTGTGCAATACCGATCTGAACCTGCGCCCCCCCTGCCACGTGCGTGCCCGGGGACAGCGTAACACACCCCACACACCCCCGGCGTGCACGCTCGCGCTTAGCGCACCTTCAATCCGCCACGTGCACGCAGCGCATGCTCACCTGCGGGGTGACCGTTCACACGCGTTTTGAAGAGAAAAAGTCTGAGAGATATAGAACGATAATAAAAGAGAGCACGGCTCCCGGGAAGGAGTTGGAAGAGAAACAGTCACGTGGTCATCCATGACTGTTGTCAGGTAGATTGATCACAGTAAAATTGTGATGAAAATAAAAAGCTGCAAGGTGAGTTTGATTGAATTTGCATTAATAGTTGCAATCGCAACATCAGGAAATCCTTGAGGGACGGATGATTTCAACAGTATGAAGGCAGAGAAAGACTTTTCAAACTTTAAGATCCGGGGATGGGACAAGATATGAGCGCGAGCATTTGAAGCGATCTCATAATATTGTATTTTGCAGATTTTGCACACTGCACACGTCATGTCAAGCTCCTTACCGCGG
Source organism: Oryzias javanicus (assembly GCA_003999625.1). Lineage (NCBI taxonomy): Eukaryota > Metazoa > Chordata > Actinopteri > Beloniformes > Adrianichthyidae > Oryzias > Oryzias javanicus. The sequence continues at coordinate 1,212,780 of CM012448.1, forward strand.
GATTTGTAGAACCCGAAATGCGCCCAAACATTTGCCTTCATGGACGACGGGACAGGAGGAATCTCTTGTTCTTCTCCCTTGTTGTAGCGTAGCGCGCGCGCTCAGTAAGCTCCACTCGCCTCCAGAGAAAACAAACTACAGTCGCCATTTCGGGACAAACATTACGGCTTGCAAGTAAGATAGCAGGTTAGAGCCATTAAATGAACTATATAAATGCAGGAATATAGGGAGAAAAAAATCGATTCTTGGATATCTAGAATCAATTCTGTATTGTTAAAAATGAGAATCTAGATTCTGAATGCGAATCGGCTTTTCCCGACACCCCAAATATATATAAAAAATCTTTAAAAAACTCATTGAGTTGCTTTGCTTGATTTTGATTAAAATATGAAACGGCAGATTTATGTCTTGCTTTAGAGTTGTTTGGTTCTGTTGTTTATTGAGAAGCCTGATGAGACGAGGATCTTAAAATGATGAGGACCGTGAAGGTCACAGAACTCACCAGCTGCTGAAAAACTGATGCTGCTGGCTCCTCACAGCTGGACTCGGTTCTGTCCAGGTCACTATCAGACCTTCGATGTGTTGTTTCCGCCCTCCCTGTTACTATAGTGATGCTGACAGAGGGGCTCCATCTTTATTCTGGCGGCTCACTCTTCACCTTTTTCCTCCCCTGTTTGGATGATAATCTGGTGATTTGTATGCATGAGAGCAACAGAGCGTTTCAAACTTGGTCTCTATCTCCCTCTCCTGCTTTCTTCCCTTGTTTCCCACCTGTCCTCTTTGCAAAAGGAGGATGACCTCATTTGAACATTATGGGTTTTATTATCAATCAGCAGATCCCTAATCTCCTTTATAGTTTTAATTAATTATTTAACTGTTAGAGTGCAGAATACAGACTTCACATGATGCAGTAGTCACAACTGCCCTTATGGGTAGATACAGGGTGGAAATGGGCCAAAATATTAGGAAAAATCTGTACAGGCGATACAGGGGGCCCACATAAATTTTAGCTGTTCATATTAAATAGTTTCTTTGCTTTTGCTTCTTTAAGTTGATCAGATTTGAGCTTAAACAATCCCACACGGACCCTGAGGGCTTATAATACCGTTCCTTCAATGCTGCCGTTCCCTGAAGCTTTCATTCCCTGTTTTTATTGGGAATTTGGGAAAGTTTGTAAGCGTTGATGGAATTGTTGAGATAATGCCATGCAAATTAATTATCGCTGCTTTTTAAAGGAATTATAGCTTTTAAAGTCCCACGTCTGATGAAAATGATGTTTTTGGAGTTTTTACCATGTAGTTTTTTTATGAAAGTGAACAAATGTAATAAGAAATATTATTAGATTTCTGAGTATTTCTCCTTTTAAATTGCTGTCAATTGAACTGTCATTGATTGTTTGAATTAATGAGCTTTCTTTAAGTTTTTGACTGCAGTCAAATGAGCCGCGTTCACATTTCTGTGCTCCAATCAGCCGTCACTGGATTTTTGCTTTGACTTTCATCCAATACTTACGCTAGCAGTCCTGAGAACGCTGGAAAATCTCCAACAGACTCCACGGAGCTTCTTGATGTGACCACGGAAATGTGAACGGCGGCTCGTTTGACCGCACTTGGAAAGGCTTGTAAATCAATTAAAGAGCATTTGGATGTTAGCTTTCATTATTTTCTGCTCTGAGAAACCAATGGATTGAATGGATTGATCACAGCAACGTCAAGAAACATCAAAGCGTCTTTGGTGAACTGGAAGGAGAAAGAATCAGGATTTTGGAGGAAGTTCTGTTCATGAAGATCTGGGCTGACATCCGGATCAGAACCATACGGCTGGACGTTACCCAGATTGATGATGTTTTTATGTAGATTTACGCTAGCGAGACACAGCGCTATCATAATCAGACGGTTGGATCAGGGGCGGAGCTCAGCTCCAAAAGCCACGCCCCCTCAGAGGAGATTTTGGATGGTTCTGATCCACATAAAAAATGTCTTTTTAAGACATTTAGGATTTTGGTTAACAACGTCATAATTAGAAATAAAACACTACTGGGGATGTTTTGTTTAAATAAAGAAAGTGTCATTGGGGCTTTTTTTAAAAGTAAGGATGTTTTTGTTTGTTGCATTGTTCTCCACAGCTGCGGTGCCCACTTCCTTTGAGGGACCGTTTGGGAAGGTTGTTTACCGTGTGCAGGCGAGCATAGACACGCCTCGCTTCTCCAAAGACTACAAAGCCCTGAAGGTTTTCTACATGCTGAACCTCCTCAACCTTAATGAAGTGCCCAACATCGAGGTTGATCCCTTCACTTGCAGTAATTAACAACTTTTTCATGAAAAGCTCCTGTAACTTTTGACAAACGCTGGCTCTGGGACTTTTTTCTGCAGCAGACGAGTTCTGCTGTGACCACCAAGAAGTTCAGCTACCTCCTGGTGAAGACCGGGACGCTGATGCTGAAAGCCTCCAGTGACCTGAGGGGTTACGTCCCGGGTCAGGTCATCAAGTTATCCACTGAGATCCACAACAAGTCTGGGAAGGACACCGGCTGTGTGCTGGCCAGTCTCCTACAGGTAAAGAAATACTCAAGAATAACGGTTTTCCTCCTTAGGTTATTAGGTTCTTTCAAAATAAAACACCTCAAAAATGAGGACAAATAAAATATGAGGAAGTTTCAGTTAAAGTTCAATATTTAAAACTGTCAGATTAGATGAAATGTACATTAAACGCAAATATTTTCACAAATTTTATTTAAGAAATCAGTGATCGGACTGTTGTGAGCTGCAGCTCAGGTGCTGCAGTAATCTGTTGCATTCAGACCTGCAGCAGCGTCTTACAGGTAGCAGGAACATAGTTCATCTTAGCAGGTTTCAGTCAACTTTCTAGAGCGACTTTCAGTGATTTCAGCTATCAATTTCAGCGTTTTTAGCTATTAGCTTCAGCGATTTCAGCCGTTATTTTCAGTGATTTCAGATATCAATTTCAGTGTTTTCAGTTATTAGCTTCAGCGATTTCAGCTATCAGTTTCAACGTTTTCAGCGATTAGCTTCAGCGATTTCAGCTATCAGTTTCAGCATTTTAGCATTCATCTATCAGCACTTGCATCAACAGCAGCCAAAAATTATCTTACAGCGCTCACACTAGCATTATCGCAGGCAATGTTATGTATCTAGTTTTTAGTTAGTTTAAAGCTAATGATGGTTGCGATGGGTGTTGCACATCCAGTTTGCTCATGACCTGATTAGTTGAATAATTGTAAAAAATTATCGGTGATTAGTCGACTATTAAAATAATCAGAATAAACTGAGTGGACAACTGCAGGAGAGCTTATGTAAAAGGAAAAAATATATATTTTAGGGTTTTTATCAGTGACTGCATGAAAAGGCCACTGATTATCAGGGGTTTTTACTAATTAAAACCTTAATGAATAACAAAAGAACGTTAGAGTTTATGAAGTAACAGGTCTATCTGCTGCTTCCCTCTGCAGAAGGTGATGTATAAGTCCAAACGTCCGATGTTTGACCTGCGAGCCATCGCGGAGGTTCAGGGAGCAGGAGTGAAGGCTGGGAAGCACGCGGAGTGGAAGGAGCAGATCATCGTGCCTCCTCTTCCTCAGTCTGCGCTCGCCGGCTGCAGCCTCATAGACATCGAGTACTTCATCCAGGTCAGAGCGGGTTTACCAGAGCAGCTTATTTATGCTTCTTAATGTTTGAATTTGCATCATTTTTGTAAAAATGTACCCCCCACCCCCCCACCCCACAGGTCTCTCTGAAGTCTCCGGAGGCGGCTGTCATTCTTCCCATCTACATCGGGAACATCCCTGTCAACTTGTCTCCTTCCAGGAGCACGCTCAGCAGCCCAGACCGCTGTGGTGCAGCTGGACCGTCGAGCGTCACGCCCAGCGCCCCCCCAGTGGAGGAAGAGCTGGGGGGTAACCTGTGTGCAGGGGGGGTCACAGGAAGTGAAGAGATTCCCACCAAAAGCCACTCCCAGCAGGATCCCTGTGGGCTGCCAGCCGCCATGTCCCCCAGCGCCTTTAGTCACGCCCCCGCGGTGGCGCTGCCCCCCAGCCTCGGGTGGCCCGACACGTCAGCTCCGCTGTTCTGCCTGTCGACCGGAGCCACCATCCCGTTCTTCACGGAGGGCAGTGCAGCCCCCGTTCCCACCTCCTGCTCCCTCATCCTCCCTCCAGAATACAGCAGCAGCGATTACCCCCACGGTGAGTCAGTCAGCTGTTTCTATGCCTGAGTTTCAAGGCTGTCCCGCTTTAACCCGAGAGGGAGGAAAATTTGATGTTTTTTCTATTATTGTCTCGACGAAAATAAATAAAACCTAACAGTTCGGGAGAGCCGAGCAGGTTACAAATGGGAAGAAGAGGCACAACTTTTTCAAGTTTTGTTAGAACTTTTCCTTTTGAGAATCCATGTAACACTGAGAGCTATTAACAATCTCATTATTATTTCACTGATACATTTTACAGTATGTCAATTGTATCAGATTAATATAAATATGTTATAATATTTTTCTAAACAAAAAAACCCCCCCAAAAAATTAAATTCAATTATATAATTTATAATTGAATTTATTATTGATTTATTATTAATATAATCCTTAAGATAAAAGAATTAAAAGATCAGAAGATAATCAGAGTGGGACTTTAAGGTGCTTTGGACATCTTCCTTACGGAGCGTGACACGTCCAACATCAGTTCTGGTCCAGAACACCTAAGCTGCGACCCCCATGACCTGAACCCACTTCCACCTTGAAGGTGTGGATGAATGGCTCTGCGGCTGCTATCATTCATGAATGGAGTGTTGTAAACCTAAATGTGTTCATCACCAGCGTCAGCTTTCAAATCTGAACTCCTCTGACTTCATCTCTAATGTGTGTTGCAGAACCTCCACCGACCTACGAGGAAAGCTGCAGCACGATGGGTGCCGGCTTTGACAGCGAGCAGTAGAGAAGTGGGCGGGACTTCTTAGTGTGGCCCCACCCATCCAAATCCAGGCAAAGACATACTGGATGGACAGAGATGGAGAGAACTTCCAAACACCAGAGAGGTTTTGCCCTTTATGAGGGAAAATCTCTCCTTTTAGTTTGAACTCTGCTGTGTTAGACTAAAAGGGAGTGTCCATTAAATCATGGTGCCTCAAAGGAACCTTTTGATCCTCCCAGAGCATTTAGAAGGTCCGGTTCCTGGACATGTTGGACCCTTTAAACGGATCTTTTTATCCTAAAAATAATGAATGCATCTGTGATGCCTTTAAAGACCATCTTACCTGCTGATTGTTCTGACTGACTTTGTCCGAGTCTGGTCTTTTTGTGTGTGTCGCTGCCCCTCTGTTGTCCTGGTTCTGGAGATCAGAACCGCTCGCTCAGCTGAGGAGAAGAACCCTCAAACTCCTCTGTGAGGAGGACCAATGTGACCTCTTTGTTACTGCCAGAATTTAGTTTGATTTTGAGTCTATGAGCATTGAAATTTTGTTTGAACCCAATAATATTTGCTTTGTGATATACCTTCACACTCTGACCTTGAAAAAGAGATTTCTTTTCTGTCCTTGTGAAGTTGCTCTTTAGCACCCCCTGGTGTCGCTTCAGAGGAATAACAGGTTTTCTTTAAAGCTGTCTGCAGTTTTCCATCAGCAAAACAAAAAGAGGGGAACATTATTCAATGGCAGAGCTGAAGCATCATGTGTGGACCTGTGCTGTCACTCTGAGGAACTATCCGAATTTTTTTTGCCTTAGCATAAAACCAGGCGCTGCACATGTGTGCATAGCACTGCACTTTTTTTCCAATGTGAGCGTGGGAATCATATCTGCTGCGTGGAACTGTTTGTCTAACTAAATGTGTGCGGGGGGGGGCACATGCAGTCTTTCTCAAACTTAATTTACTTCACTCAAACGCCTTTACGCCCTCTCGTTTCTCAGCTGAGTTACATTTCAGTAAAACCCTGATCTGTTTAGATAAATACATCAGTCTACATACCTCTGGTTTAGATTTGCATATAGATTTATGTAAATTCATCAAATGACAGAATCCAGGCCTGAACACTGCAGATACTCTAAATCTTATCAAGTATTTTTGTCTAGTTTCAGGTCAGATTATCTTTGTGATTTAACCCTTTAGCACCTGACGCGTCGCCGGTGACGCTTAAACACAAAACATACTGTAACTTTTCAACCATTAACCCGATCTGATGGTGTTAACAATTAAAACATTACAGTAAATCAAAGAACATAAACACTGGAGCTCCGGTGTTAAAAGGTTCACAGATTTGACTCAGATTTGTCTATAATCTTTTTTGTTTGGACTCCTTTTTTTAAATGAAATGTATTCATTTTATAGTGTAAATACTGTACACACAAATCAATCAATCTTAAAAAGAACATTAGCTGTTCTGTTTTTGGGTCTCAGATTATTTTGGCAAACAACAGACAAATATTCTTGGTAAGGTTTAAAGTTTTTGCAGCTAAACCAGATAGCTGTTTTATTAACAATTGTTTGTGTTTGTTGAATAAAAAGACTTCTAGACGCCGGTGAAGGTCTGGTTTGAGTGTTGGTGTGTCTGAGGCCTTGACCCCTCTGGATTCTCAGACCTGGATTCTCTCCAGTGCAGCTCATGCATCCTCCGTGCTGTGGAGTTTCAACTTTCTGCTGAAGCTTCACGACGACTGTTCTGCTGGTCTCCCTTAATCCTAAACTTTCTTTGTGTCTAGTTTATATTTTTTTCTACTTGAAACTGTTTGCAGGTGCAGTATGCAGAGAGCACCTTAACCAGTACATGTAATGTTGAAGAGTGTACTGTGAAATATAATAAATTATGATGTATTTTTCTTGTTGCTTAGTGATGCTTTTGTGTTCCTTTAAATCATGTGTCAAAGTCAAGACCGGATCCGACCCCCGGGTAACTCAATCCGGACCTCCAGATCATTTTATCTTATTTTTATTAATGGCCTGATGTTATTTTAAGAGTATTTCTAACTTGTATAATTTGACAAAATATAGTTTTATGGAGAATAAAATATTGAAAGTTATTTAAGGTTGAAGTTGATTTATTCTGGAATAATATTCCAGACTTTTATTATTCATAATTATTTTAAAAAGTTACAGTTTTAAAGGTTTAAAAAATTGGCTTTCTGTTAGCTTTTTGGACTATTTTGGCATTTACTAAGATTTTTTAGGCTGTTTTGGAGTTTAGCTTAGGCTACATGCTAGTCTCTTTTGGCTAATTTTAGTTTTTTTTTAGCCTGTTTTTGGTATTGAGCTATTTTTTCAGCTACATGCTAGCTGTTTTTGACTAATTTGGCTTTTTTAATTTTTTTAGACTATTTTGAAGTTCAGAAACATGCTATCTTTTCGGGCTAACCTGTGTTTTCTCTCTTTTTTTTTTTTGGCTTTTTAGGTTAATTTGGCATTTAACGAACATTTTAACTGGCTTTCAGCTTGAACGTTTTTAGCTATCAACTTCTGCATTTTCAGCTATCAGCATTAGCATTTTCAGCGGCCAAATTCATTTTACATCATTCACACTAGAATTATCACAGGTAATGCTAAATATCTAGTTCATAATTTTGTTAAAAAGTTAGAGTTTTAAAGTTTAAAACATGTAGTTTTAGTCAATAATTGTTTATCCTGCTTTGGCCTGTGACCTAAGGTGTGTTTTGGATTTTACTCCTTGTGCAATTGAATTTGACACCCCTCCTATAAATATACTTTTTTTTTTAAACTTTTCTATATTTTTGATTAAACAAATTTACAAATTAAGAAGGAGCAGAAATGCAATATTTTTTTTTTTTTTTTTTTTTTTTTGCCAAAAGTTATCTTAAGTGAAAAGTAAAGTAGTGGATTGAATTAAAGTAGTTAAAAATTATGTATTAAATCTTAACTATTTTTAATGACTAAATATTGTTTTTGTTTTGGATGGGTTATTTATTTGTAAATCATTCGAAGAATCAAAATAAAACATTGGAAAGCAACAAAACTTTAATTAACATTTATAAACCTCTAGTGTTCTTTTTTAGAGTAGAAAGAAGTAAAAACACTTTATATTAGTATATCAAAATATAAATACAGAATTATAGTTGACGTATTTATTCAAACATTTGCATCACTACATTGCGGATTTCTAGACATGTAAAACTTTGTTGAAGTACATTGTAAACAACTTTATGAATTAAGATTTATAATAGACAGGTTTATGTAATAATTTACATAAAATATGATGACAGGTTCCTGACTAGCAGCACCTGTGAATGTGACCACAGGTGAGCAGAAAATGTCTGCTTCCCCAACCAGCATGTCTGGAAAGGGCCTGTTTGACGGGGCAATTTGAAGATTTTCAGAGGTCTTAAGGATTCCTTCCAGCACAGAACTTCCTCAGGCTGTCCTCTGCAGATTTGGAATTAAGGTTTATTGGATGAAATGGCAGACGGCTCTGTGTACAGCACGAACACTGGAACCAGGACGAGTGAGAAAAATGAAAGTGTTCATTGTTGGAGAAGATTTTAATTAATAAAAATGGGAACTAAGTTCTAAAATCAATGATAATTTTCACAATCGGGAGCTTGAACCACACTCGTCACAAACAAAATGCTTAACAGAGTGAATCATTCTTCCTATTCCAATGATGCAGCAATTATTTATTTAGTTTATTACCTGTAAAGTGTAGGCCCCTGTGTTAAATAATTATAGTTACAATCAAAATGAACGCCAACTAGATCAAAATAAGAAATAAAAATGCTTTGAATGTTTACTATATTTTTACAATTGTTAGTCTAAGTTAAATATAAAATAAAAATATATTTGACCTACTTAAATTCTATCTAAAATAATTCTATATTGTTGATAAGAGCAAAAACAGAATTGCAGAACTGTCTGCCAGCAGAAACCGGACTTTTATGAAGATACTCGGGTGTTTCCGGTGGTCACGTGTTACAGAACTTCCGGTTTGGCTTTGACAGACGTAAACATCACGCTATTCGTGCTTTTTTTCCGGTTAAAAATATTAAACTTGAGAGATGCCTGGTTTATTTTTCTGTTATGAGCACCACTGGTGGCCAAATTTAGTTTCTATGTTCAAAATTCGAAGAATAATCGCGGTTTTCTTTTTCAGCGCTGATGTTTAACTTCATTACCCATGAGCCTTTGCGTCTCGCATGAAAATCACGAGGGCTGGGTGTTTCTGTCATTTAGTGAGGTGCGGTAAAGCCATGGTTTCGTTTGGCATGTCCCGAACTTTTGAAGTCCTTCTCCTGGACCTGTGGTGAGACCCGAACTCACCGCGGACTGAACCGCACCTGGGATCTGGAAGTTTGCGACAATGCGCGTGAGTTGACGGCTCTCACCTGTGGGAATATGCCTGGCTGAGTATATTGAATTCATTTTCCAAAACGAAGCGGTTGTTTGAGGATCTCTTTGCCCTCAGTTCATCCTTTTGACGACTGCAGCACTTTGTTTGTGATGTTAGTTCTAAACAGATCGTTTACTTATTGGGACAGATGTTTACAACTATTGTTGAGTTTTATAAATACTTGTCTTGAATAACACGGTGAAAATCTAGTTCCACGTTCTTGATTGGTTCTTTATTTCCCTCCTATTAGTCTATTTTGCCTAAAATCATCAGCAGTTGGTTTGATTATTGAAATAGCCTTTACCTGTAAATCAGTCAACAACTGTAATGATGAAAGTAACATTTTTGTCCACCTGGACCCCCTGTCACAGACTGAGGATCATGTGATTGGGCCATGAAATCTATTCTTCTCTCCAGAAACAGAGACTTGGTTTTAAAGTACACTGTATGAAAATGTTCGGACAAACATCAGAAGGCGATGAATGAGCAGACGCAGAACTTTGGCAGCCCTCCACGTCTTCAGCTGCTGCTGTTTCTGCTGGTGAACCTTCGTCTCATTCCTCTAAGATTGTATCCACATTCACCATGTCCTTGGACTTTTAGGCTCTGAAGTTCCTCATTTGTTGATGACATAAACTTGGTTTGATTGTAGAGCAAATCAACAGTGCATGAAGGTGCTGGTTCAGTTCTTCTGCTTTCTGAATTGACTCTTTTTTCCAAAATTCAGTTGTGTAACAGTTTAATTTTCTTCATTTTCTGGAATTTCCCATCATTTCTTTAGGTATAAGAACTCCTGATGATTAAGTGTTTTGGGGAAGGTTCTCATTTCTCCAGATGACGTCTTGAAGTTGAGTCGTGTCATCTGGACTTAAAGTCTTCTTCAAATCATGGTGATTAGGTGACTCAAATCTGTTTTTTCCAGAGCAGCTGCTTTCAAACAGATTCTTGCTTTAGTTTGTGAGCAGAGGAACTATCAGGAAACACTTGTCAGGTCATCGCGTTCGCTTGATTCTGTGGCGTCTTCATTACAGTTGCATTCCTGATAACTGAAAGCTGACTGAAAGAGTTGCTGCGTCCTACCCATGAAATGTGCAGAAGGTCAAACCGTAACACAAGATTTGGCAGTAGAAGGGCTCATTTTAAAATGGGACGCATAACCACAAAAATCTTGTTTTTTTTCATTTATAAATCCCTACTTTCTAAAAAGAGTTACAAAATACATAGGTTTCCTTCATTTAGCTCCAGTCATTTTCGCGTCAAATTATAAGAACTGTCCTGAAACCCTTTCTCACAATGTATTGTTTTGCATTGTGTTATGTTGTTCTTCACCGATGTCATGTTTATATTCAGTAGTAAACGAAGAAAAATCTGCTGCAGCAGGAGAATCTTTATTTGCTGTATTTTATTTTGAAAAGGAGCTTGTGCGTGCTGCTGTCAAAAGAAAAATACTTAAAAGTGAAAAAATTAAACACTGTTAATGTTCAATTATTAAATTTTAAATCTATATTTTATAAGTGAATATTTTAATATTTTCTAACAGTGACTTTGTGGCTCGTTTGGTTTTCATCAGTAAGAAACTGGAAGAAATGGATCATAAAGATTTAAAACACCTGAAAAAAATCACCTGTTATTATTTTTTTAATGATTGATTTGATCTGTTTTAAAAGAGTACATACTATGTTAATCAAAAACAGCTACACCACGTTAAAAATGTGTGGATTGTGTGTAAAAAAAAAATTATTGTTGTAAGCAAAAAGTTACCAATGCTTTCTATATCTCCAGAAAAAAATTATGGTGTCAATATTTTGTTGTTTTTTTTTTAAAGAGTTTAAGAAGACATCTTGATTTTTAAAAAGTGAACTTTTTGTCAGTTCTTGGGTGCAGTGGGCTCGACAGGGTTAAATGTAAATCCTGGCTCATCAACGCAGACAGAATGAGCTCTTTCAGGCTGCCATGAGGGTGCAGGTGCTGTCATGTCTGGACAGGATCATTCAGGAAGTTGTGGGAGGGGCTGGGCTGCTGATTGGATTTCACAAAGCCTGGTCTGTCTGTCTGTCTTTGTGCGGGTTTCTTATCCAAACACTCGTTCTGACCTGGAGCACCTCTCCTGACAGCCTAAAGCTTTGGCAGAACAGAATCTGCTGCAGAACGATCACATCTATACTGTTGTGATCAGAGTGAGGTCCCTCGACAGCTCATCGGTGCATCATAAGAACACAGACACACCCCCTCACCCTTACTCCTTGGGAGGGATTTCAGCCTTATTAAACTTATTAAAATTACCTGGTTCAGGTGTGTTCAGCCAATGAGAGCATAGCTATATACCCTTTGTATATAAAATTGATATTACATTTTGAGGGGCGGGGCACCTGTCAAAACAAGTTTGATGGATGGCGTAGGGTCAAAGGTCATCTGTTAAACAAGTTTGATGGAAAGTATATTCCTTATCTCTCTCTCATTTGATTTAATGTTTTAAATTACAGAAACTAACGTTCAGAAGCTGCACAATTCATTCAAAGATTAATAAACTGTCATCTTTATTGTCTGTATTTGTTGTTGGTTTAAAGCAAATGAAAGTTAAAATGTGTTCTTTACATCCACTTTTTGCGTGACCCAATTATTCGACCAATCTGTAAAAATAATCTATTATTCGTAAAACATAAAACAGTATTTTACACAGAAATACTTTAGGCGTTTTACTTTTAGACATTTTTCTGAATTTCTTTTAAGAAAATGAAATTGCCTAAATTGTATGAACATGTTTCTGTTGTCATCTAACTGTAAACTCATATTTAAACAGATGTGAAAATACTGTACTTTAAACTGATCCTTTACATCAGGCGGATTACGAAACGCCTTATTAGCATTAGCATCATGCTAATGCTACATCGCTGTCTCCAAATCAACACTTTTATTCAACCTCTTGTTGCTGCTATAAATCCAGCCGGTTGGTCTTCCAGGTCAGACTGGCTTCCGTTAAACATCAGCAGATGTTCCGCGGTTTCATCAGCCGAAAATAAACATTGAAACGGAGAAGATTAGCAGAAGTGATCCCGGGGTCGTGATGTCTTGTCATGAACGTTTGTTTATCTTTCGTGCTGACAAAGGGAATGGAGAAGTCCATAAAAATACCAAAATGAGAGCTAATGAGTCATGTGGTGACTAACTTTAACTTTTACTCGCCAAAGAGGAGAACATTTTTGCAGCTGGCGAGTGTCAATTTCGGATCCTTCAAAATAAAATTCATTCTTCTATCAAGAAAAAGTTGTATCGCAATATCTATCGTTATCATTTCATCGTCCAGCCCTATAGCGAGGTGATGATACTGAACTCCACCGCTGCCTTGGAAACTCTCAGTATCTGTGTATGTTCTTTTATTTCAGCTCACAGAGCTGTATAGTCATGTTAAAAGAGTTCTTTACAATAAAAACAAAGTTGTTGGATTTAAAGTTACTGTTTCAAAATCTACTCCCTGTTTAAAAAAAAAAAAAAAACAGATCTAAGAAATTTTATTTTCTGAGTCGTCGTCAGTGACATTTAAACACAAAATCTTCAACATTTTGTAACTTAATTCCAGAATCTACTGGAATAATCATCTTAATGGTTGAAAAGTTACAGTAAATCAAAGAGCAAAAAAGAAGAGTTAAATGAAAAAAAAAAATCTGCTAACGGGAAAAGAAAAAATAGTTTTGCCAATAATTCTTATTTTAAGAGAAAAGCTTAACTCAGTAAGACTAAACTAATATTGTGTTTCTATTGATAAGAATATTTATAAACAGAAAAAAGACATAATACATGAAGAAAAAAAGTCTTTTTACTTGTTAGGATCCTGTTTTTGCAGTGTTCATTTCTCCCTTGCTATGTTAAGTAAGCAAATTCTCAGAGTTTGAACGTCTCTGTCGTTGTAGATGACTTTCGGGGTGTCCAGCAGTGTGACGCTGCTGTTTGACGGCTGGGATGTGCACAGTCCGGCAGGTAAGCTGCAGATGCTTTCCTCTGGGGGTTTGGGGGCGGGCCTTCATGTTAGCTGTCCTTTCTGGCACAGATCAGGTCATATCTCTGAGTATTCCACATGAAAGGACTCGTCCACGTCAGAAAGAGGTTTGATGCCGGATTTTAGTAAAAATTTTTACAATCGTAAAAAAAAAAATCCAATTGATTTTAATTGAAAAATTTGGGCAAAAAAACGGCTTCGTGTTTGTTTTCATCGTAAGAATTTGTGGTTTTTACCTGCAGAAGCTCCACCTTCTTTTCATTTAAAATCACTGGTTGAACCAAACAGATGTTTTTTGGAGGAAAAAGTTTTAAAAAAGATCATTTTAATGAGATTGTGTTATGGTGGAAAGTGATTGAAATTGTGTTTTCTGTTAAATGAGAGATTTTTGAACAAAATTACTGAATCCTCTTGCTAGCATACATGCTTTCTGACAGCACTAGTGAATTCAAGGTGGAGTTTCACTAATACAAATGAATGAGAAAGCTTAAAGTTTGTTAGAATTTTTTTCAAAGTTTGACTTGCAGCTGCCAAAATTCCCAGAAAACTTTAGACCCACAAACGTCCCAGCATGCCTTATCGCCTCATTGATGAGTCAACACTCAGTCTTTCATGTTGAGAAAAAGAAGTATATATTATCTATATAAATTCTGCATATTAAATATATTTTGCTAACTATTAGGGCTGCCACGATTAGTCGACTAATCGATGACTAATCGACTATTAAAATAGTCGACGACTAATTTAATAGTCGATTAGTCGTTACTTTATATTGTATGAAGTCAGAGTGTTTTAAAGTTAAAAGTTATAATAGTATTCTGTTAGCTTTTTGGAATATTTTGGCATTTACTAAGGTTTTTTTATGCTATTTTGGAGTTTAGCTAATATTTAATCTACATGCTAGCTGTTTTGGCTAACTTAAGCTTTTTTTAAAAGTTTTTTTAGGCAAATTTTGAGTTTATCTTATATTTTAGCTATATCCTAGATTTTTTTGGCAAATTTAGGATTTTTCCCTTCTTTTTTAAGGCTAATTTGGAGTTTAGCTAATATTTCAACAGCATGCTAGCTATTTTGGCTAACTTTGGCTCTTTTTATTTTTTGGCTAATTTGGCATTTAACTAATATTTTAGCTGGTTATCAACTTCAGCATCTTTACATCCACTTTGCCCACGAAACGATTAGTCGACTAATCGGGAAAAATAATCGGTGATTAGTCGACTATTAAAATAATCGTTTGTGGCAGCCCTACTAACTATACATATAAATACATATATGTTATATTTTTTTAAAGAACAGAAGTGTTTACTGACTTGATTCTGATGCTGGAACACCAGATCTCTGATCTGAAGAGTTTTTAGAGACACAAAGGTTTCGTTTTGTGGGTTTGCCATCTTAATTGTTCATTTGAACTGTGAGAGAGAAAATCAAGAAATCAGCTTTAAAGTTCCCCTTTAAAGCTTTCTTTATATGTTCCCTGTGGGGTTTTAATTAGGACTGTGAAGTTTTTAACAAAAATTCCACATCCTAAATGTCTTAAAAAGCCATTTTTCCTGTTGATCTGAAGCCTAAATTCCTCTGTGTGGGTGTGGCCTATGGTGCTGAGCTGTGTGACCACGCCCCTTATGCCCCCAGACATGCTAGCAAGACACACACTTTGAAAAGCCCATGAAAAAATAAAATAAAACATTCAGGCAGCAGCAGCAGCAGCAGCAGCAGCACTATCTGGGGTCCATAACTGATTTCATGCTAGTTCATGATGATCATTGAATTCACTTGAGCAAGAAATCTCATGAAATGAAGAATACAGAGATGGTCTAATCGCGCGTCAATTTGTAAATACGTCCAGCAAGTGTTGACGTTTTTAGATGCAGATGAAGGGTTACGTTCAGGAGAACGGTTCTGGTGTCCGGTTAAACCACCCGCTGGATCCTGAGCGGAGCTGAACAAAGCAGCGGCGCTCCTCACAGCAGCTCGCGAGCGCCGCTGCTGCTCCTGCTGCGGCGCTCTGAGGTGGATCAAATGCGGGAAGCATATTTGTGACATCTAATGTTATTTTACTTTCAGTTTCTTTTTAAATACTTGAGGCCAACTTAAAAAAAGTCCCGTCTTGGACGCAATTAAAATATGAGCGGTCCAGTTGAAAAATATCTCTTTTTCCACAAATAATCGAATAATTATTGACGTTGCTGTGACCAATAACTCCAATCCATTTTTTCCTCAGATTCCTTGGGAAAATAATGAAAGCTAACATCAGAATGGCCTTTCACTGAATAACAATCCTTTACAGCACAGAAGTGGGACGTTATATTATCTTCTCCGGTCTCTACAGCTGCATCCGGGTCAGCTAGATACTGTGACGTATGAACGTCTCAGGAATTCAAACTGAGTTTTTCTCGGGTCCTTTGATTGACAGCGACTTAAAAGGAGAAATACTCGGAAATGCAATCACGAAATGATTTCTTGTGATATTTTTTTATCTTTCAGAAGAAAAGTGCCACAAATACATGTTAAAAACTAAAAAAAAACCATGATTTTCATTGGAGGGAGACTTTAAAGAATTTACATAAAATTGCATTTTATCGAGGGAAATTAGTGTTTGATCCTCTAGTAATCAATAAGAGTTGTGGTTCACACAGACCAGTTAGACTCTCCTAATCACCTGTTTGAGCTGATCACCTGTAGAGAGACACCTGTCCACAGAGTCCTCCATCAGTCAGACTCCAAACTCTCCAACATGGAAAGAATAAAGAGCCTTCAGTGGATTTAAGGGAGAAGATTGGAGACCAGATGGACTAACTACCAAAGTTTGTGATGATCTGAAGCAGCTAGAACCACTATCATTAGGAAAACCTTTGGGAAGACTTTATACTGCAATGGTTTAACATCTTACTGTACTTGAGAAGATCTGAATGAAGTTTATCAATGAACACCTTCAGGATTTAGATGGTGAAGGTTCTGTGATCAGATCAGACCAACATGGAGCTCTTTGGCATCAACTCAATCAATCACCTCAGAAACATGCTCGTCAGAGTTGCATAAATCTTTTTTTTCATAATGGAGGCCGTCTCAAAGCCAAAAATATCAGACGAGCCTGATGTGAGGGGTTTCTCCTGTGCAGGGATGGTGCTGTCCGTGTTGCTGGTTCTGCTGCTCACGCTCTTCTACGAGGTGCTCAAAGTGTGGCGAGTGTGGCTGAGCGCCTCCCAGCTGGCCGTGCGCGCGCCTGCGTGCACGGCCCCGCCGTCCATGCACAGCGAAAGCGCCTCCATGCTGGAGAGCAGCCCGGAGATCTCCCTGGCCCCCGTGGAGCTGCACGCCCCCGGCCCCACCAACAGGTCAGTTCTGGGTCTTTAAAGAGTAACCAAACCTGAAATTAGTTTCTTTTGGCTGTTGACATCTATAAATGGGGCTTTAAAAGGGCTGTCTGTTGGTCATAGCCAAATTTTTGACAAATTGAAAACAAAAACTATTTAATTCTTCACCATATGGTCAAAACTGTCTGTGTGCTGCCCCCTACAGGTTGAAATGAGGTGTTACAGTTGAATTTTGTGATTGGTCAATTCATTTAAGTTTCAGAAGTCTGTAGCTCCAGTAATGACAACAGTCCTGCCCCCAAGCCCCGCCCCTCTGATTGGATTTTCAAATTTCAGCAGTGGGTGGAGTCAGCCTCCAGCTTCCTGGTTTGGTTACCCTTTTAAATATCTGAAGTTAAAGGGAAAACAGATTTGTTCTGCCCCTGGGGCAAAAATCCCCCGAACTTTTTTTTTTTTGGACTAACCACCTCTTCCTTCTCAGCTGGCTGCTGCGCGTGATCCAGACCGGCCTCCACGTGCTGCAGGTGGTTCTGGGATACATGCTGATGCTGTGCGTCATGTCCTACAACACCTGGATCTTCCTGGGCGTGGTCCTGGGATCCGTGCTGGGTTACTTTCTCTCATTTCCACTCCTGGATCAGTTGCAGCCGGTACGACTGGCGTGATGACGGAGGACTGACGTGGAGTCTTTCTTTTTTTTGACGTTTGATGGTGCTCAACAAAAAGCGCGTAAATGTTTGAAAATCTTTCTTCAGGTCTTTAAGATTCTAAGAAATGTTTTTTTGGAAAGATCTGCAGATAAAGAGAAAGTGATTTCTCTGAAGCAGAGACGCCTCGAACACAAAGATCTCCAGCCTTTTCTTTCTTTTTTTCTGCGTTTTTCCACATGAATAAAAAGGGCTTCTGATTGTTTAATGTTTTCTTGTGCAAGTGAGTTTCCACCGTGTGTTTTAAAGTGTACAAAAGCAAAAAATCAGCAATCTTTAAAGGGCCGCACCATGATTTTCTTAAGCCTTTCAGAGTGAATCATATATTACCTTTTGGAATTATTTATGAAATATTGGTTATTTTTGTTGACTCCTTTCAGAAGGCTCCGTCTTTAACTCCCTGTGGGTTCCGCCCATGTCACGACGTCAGTCAGATGAACGTTTCAGGATTTATTGAATTGATGTCATATAATCTCCGTATCTAAGGTGGTCTTTGCTTTCATGCAGATCCTTTTATCTTTCTGCCGTTACTCAATAATCCATGTTCAAACCCATTCTCTCAAATTGCCGCTCGCTGTTTTCCACCAGGTAAAAGTCTGCTCCCTTTCTCCTGCCGTCCTCCCCCGTCTGCTTATGCCGTATTCTGATGCACAGGATCCATCCCAACATGTCATGGAGATTCCTCGCCAGCCCACGTGTTCCAGTGCCACGGCGCGAAGTTTAAACGCTAAAGAATGAGCGTTTCTTGGCCAAACTTTGCGGAGAACGTGTTTGTAGTTTTCCTGGGGGCGGAGCAGACTCTTCCTGGAGAGGGATGGGAGGGGCGGCTGTTGAGAGTGTTGAGGATTTTCCAGAGTATAAATCGTAGTTTTTTTCATAGCTTAGCCAGTGGTGCGACTTATCGACTTATTTGTGGTTTTTTAGACATAAATAAGCTCATATATTTGTTATTTTCCCAGTAAACATCCTTTAGCTGTTGTTTCATCCAACAACCGCTAGAGGGCGCTGCTTCTGAGTATAAGTTGCTGTTGACAGCGGCAGAAGAAGTGTCGTCCAAAACAAACATGGAAGAGAATCTGATTTATTTCCTCTTGAACTTTTACATTTTTCTTCTACGGGTCAAAAAATGAATATTCTTGTATTTATTTTTTCTAGCTACATTGGACTTTTCTCCCAAAAGTGCATCTTATACTCCAGAGTGACCTATACATGGTTTTCTTCTTTTTGATTAGACATCTTTTACTCTTGCGACTTATACTCCGGAAAATACGGAACTCAGAAATACGAGAAATCAAATCAAAATACCGCTTAGAGGCTCTTTATAGAGAGGAATGAACAGTATAATTCACTTAAAAGTTCAAGAAGTTGTTTTTTTCATGGTATGGCCTCTTTAAATTCACAATTTGATCATCTTTTAGTCTATTTTAAGAGTGTTCCCAATGATCTTTAATTAGGATGATGCCATTTTAAGCCAAAAAAAACCCTTAAATTTTCTCTGACATAGTTTCTGCAGAGAGGCAGGAATTCATTAGAAATTCACCTTTGAGTTGTTGGTGGGACTATTGGGGCAGAGACACCCTCCCCCCCCATCACCCATGATCTGCTTCCATACTCTCCTGCTAGCTTACAGCCCCTCACAGCTGAAACCTAACACTACCAGTGTACCATCATATTGAAGCTGTGCAGTCGTACAGGTTAGATCCAGAAAACAAAGACGTTCATGGATCTATTTGTCTGCCAGCAGATGTATCAGAATGGAGCAGAGCAGGGAGCTTGTCATTTCTTTCTTGACTGTTCCTGTTTCTCAGAAATGCATTTTAAAGTTTAACTTTCTCTAATGTGTCCTCCACCATCAGTAAAAATTTCACCCTTTTCATCTGAGCAATTGAAAAACCGGGGAAGGAGAATTCTGGCCTGTTGTCACAAATACTAGAAGAGCTTAAAAAAAAGAAGAAATGATGTCTTATTTCTGTAACTGTTCTATTTGAGGACAACACACTCACTGTTCTTTTGCTCTTTAACACCTGAGCTCCAGTGTTTAAGTTCTTTGATTTACTGTAACTTTTCGTTAACACAATCAATTTCAGTAGATTGTGAAGGGGCTTTCTTGTCATGAAAGCTACAGCTTTTGAATCAAAGTGAAACTATTGGACCAAAAGAAAAATAGAAAACATTTTTTATTGATTTTTTTAAACACACTTCAGGGAAGACAGTCACACAAAAAGGAAAAGCTTCTCCATACAAAAGGAAGCTGGAGCCCTTAAAGGTCTCATAATAAATAAGAGAAGAGCTTGTTTGAAGATGAAAATCTGGATTGTGAAAGATTTACAAATCGGATCAGACTTTCACCTGAAAGAGCGCCAGAACCTCTACAGGAGCAAACATTTCAGGTCGTCCGACACATTTTATTGCTGATTGATGCAAATTTTTGAATATTTACAGTTGAATGTGTTCTGATTTTTAGTCCAAACGGAGGCTTTTCTAACTACCGGCAAACCAGAGAGGTTGTGCAACTCTCAAACTTGATGAATAATAAAAGCATGAGCTTTTATGATGTCATCAAAACTGTTGCTGGAGCTTCGTGGGTGAATAAGGGGGCGACCAATTCCAATTTTGATATTGGCTCTGCACTCCTTGCCTTCAGTGGTGAGTTCAGGGGCAATTGGACAACAATAAACATAAAAGTTTGTTTGTTTGACTCTGAAATAGCACCTTTAGGGGCTATTTCTTTGCTTTTTAATGTTTTTGAAATAAACTGTTTTGCTCACTTTAAAATATCGGCAATCGGCCAATCAGACTTAAATATCGGTATCAATATCGGGATTGGTTGACCCCTACAGTAATGTGAATCAGTGAAGTGGGCTGAGCCGTCATCAGAATTCTCCATTTTGTGACGGAAACATGGAGACTCCAGCAACAGTCGTGAGCGGATCAAAGTCTTCCACACTATAGATCAGTTAAAAAAAAAAAAAGTCTGTTTATTTTCCCAAGAGAGAAAAATAACCAGTTTGCCTGAGATGACGAGTCTTTTGAAACATACAGGCCATTTTCAACCACAACAAATACTTTAATGCATTTTTTTCCTTTTATAAAGGAATTTTTTTTAAACTTTGGAGTTAAAATGAATGCAAAAGCAGGAAAAGTGAGGCATTTCTGAAGCTTCCCCGATCAATTATAAACTAACCTGCAGAGTAATAAATATTCTACTGAAATATTTTAAATTCTTTTCAGAGAAGCAGCATCTTGGAGCAAAGCTCGGCGCGCTCAAAGACACCGCTGTCAGGTCTGTCTGAAGCTGATTTACTGTCACTGTAGTGTCATGAAGCCTCCACAGGGGGGCACAAGTGAGCACAGAAGATTCGGGGGCTTAACACTACAAAAAAAATAAAATTTCTTCATCAAATGATCTGATTACAGTAATTTTTGGTACATTTTCACTGAGATAGAATTACTCTTAATTTAAAAAAACATTAAATAATGAGGAGTCTCACTTGTAATAAGCAAACGTTTCGTTCTCTCTCAGTGAAATGTTTTTATAATAAATTACTTTGATTAGAAACGACACGAGTATTGTTTAAATCTGCATTTTTTTCCGCCTCAGGTTCTCTTACAGAGATGTTTAGTCGTGGTCAGCGTCCCTCAGACTAAATGCACCTCCACCTGTGTGGGGCTGACGATTGGCTCCTCCTCCTCCTCCTCTCCCAGGTCAGCTTTGATTGGCAGAGGCTCTCCCACGCTCAGCCTGTCATTGGTCAGCGACTGAAACCCGCTGTCATTTTGTGAGCTGGAGTCTGCAGCCAGCTGTGGCGACTCGTCGACGGCGACCTCCTCGCCTTCCTCCTCCGGGTTCTCCTCGTTCTCCTCGTCTTCAGCCTCCGGCTTTTTGATTGTGGCCAGCTTTTGCAGGATTGTCTGAGGCGATATCTCGGATTGGTCCTCCACGACGGTGGTGACGTGCGTCACCTCCTCCAGCAGCCCGTCCTCCATGGTGATGAGCCCCTTGGTGGCCTCCGTCCCGCTGCTGGCGGCGCTCAGCTGCTCCTCCGGGGCCGAGAGCTCCACTTCCACCACCGGGTTGATCAGACCTCTGATGGCGTTCACGCTGTCAGGACTCTTGGGGTCCTCAGACGACTTCTCTTCGTCTCCTTCCTCCTCTTTGCTGTCAACACTCTGTGCGTCTTCTTCTGGGATAAGCTCCACCCCCGGGGCCTCCAGACAAGACTCGTAGGGCAGATGCCCGTCGTCAAGGTGTATCATGGACACCACCTGCTTGCGTCTTCTCCCCGTGGCCCGCCCTTCGCCTGAGCTGCTTACAGAGCCGTCTGGCTCCTCCCCCCCAAACTTGGCCGCCCAGTCCACCGGCGGGTTCTCCTCCAGGAGGTGCAGGTTGGGGTCGCTGCTGGTCAGAATCATGCTGTCCCGGTACAGGTTGTGTTTCCTCTGTACGGCCGCCTCCTTCACAGCTGGACAGACGAAGACATCACGTTAGGCGACCGCCCATAAACACGTTACCATGGAAACCTCAGTTCGGGGCGCTCACCCATCATTATCTCTTTGGTGACGGACTGCAGCACCACCTCCTCGTACATGTTCTCAACCAGGAGGAACCGAGACAAGTCCTCAAAGATCAGCTCCTGGAAGCGGGGCAGCTCCTGTCGACAGGAGCACATGAAGATTTACCCACGCGCTGGAGGACTTTGTATCCCTGCGCTTGGAGGGCGAAATAAAAAAAAAAACTGCACACACTTGCTCTAAAACCGCCCCTTTAAATGGAGGGGAAGAGAGGGGAAGTATTCGGATTGGGTCTCCTGACTGCAGGAAGGAGCGTGTCATAGACACTAAACGATAATGCATTCTTCTATTATTGATTATCTATCTCATGTTTAATACTCAGTAAATACTTAACAGAGTACGAAAAAGTTGATGAGGTATGTAGGTGAAACTTTCGAGCACCCTTGTCATAAAAGATTTTGATGGCTGAGTGAACTGAACAGATGAAGGGGTTGAAAAGTCCAAAAAATTTGTGGAAGAAAAAAGAAAATATTAATAATAACAAATCTAGATATATAGCATTACCTGCGATAATGCTAGTAGTGTGAATGCTGTAAGCAGAATGCTGAAGATGAAAGCTAAAGATGCTGAAGCTGAAAATGCCGAAGCTGATAGCTTGCTAAAACATTAGCTAAATCAGGGTGTCAAACATTCATCTGGCCCAGTTATATAGAGAAAAATTATATATAAGGATGGAAAAAAAGCAAGTTTCTAGCTCATTCCTGTAGTGAGTTATGGTTCTTTAAAAAAAGGCAGCAATGCAAAATTTCACCACTAGAGGGAGCAAAGGACAAGAAATAGAGGCATAACAAGAGATCAAGAAATAAACAGTGTTTCTTTGCAAGCACATGCAGCTTCACTGATGTTAAGTTGCTATAAAAATATCAGGTTTGACACCACAATTACCAAAATGTCGTTGTTAAAAAGATAATAATAATAGCTCTAATAATAATAATAATAAGTGATTAGCATACTAGGTTGGTTGAGGCATTTTTACCAACTAAAAAACAAAACAAAACAAAAACAAAGCCACAGATAACAAGTTGATCATATAGATCATTTTGCTGTTATGTTCCTGATCTGATGGGTTGAATGTCACCCCTTTATTAAAATAAGTTTGACACCCTTGAGCTAAATGTTTAATTAGTCACAAAAAAAAACTGGTAAAAGGTCTCATTTAGCCAAACAGCTAGCATCAGGCTAAAATAATAGCTAAACTCAGAATTAGCCACAAAAAATTGTGAAATGTTTCGTTTAACAAAAACAGTTCCAGATCCCCCTGTGGCTATAATATTAGCTAAACTCCAAATTAGCCACAAAAAAAAAAAAACATTTGTAAATGTCAAAACAGTCCAAAAAGCTAGCATAATGCTAATATAACAACCTGAAACTCCAAATTAGCTCAGAAACCCCAGGAGATGCTCATACTTATACGCTATAGTAACAACGTAACTTCCCCTTTGTGGGATCAATGAATTTCTATTTTGTTTTATTTCATTTTATGTTTTCTTGGTCTATTCTATTCTATTCTTCTATTCTATTCTATTCTATTCTATTCTATTCTATTCTATTCTATTCTATTCTATTCTGTTCTATTCTATTCTATTCTTACCTTCCACCACTTTATATGTTTATTCTTCAAATATCTGATCTTTAAAGCTGTTTTTTAGTGCGAGCAGTGTTTTCATTTTCTGTCAGACTGGAGCTCAGCAGCATCCGCTTCGATTGACACATTTTCCTGCACTGAGGATCAGAACAACCACTGAAGGGATTTTCTGCACAACTGCACTCTTTACTGTATTAAGACCCGGGAAATCAATGCGTCTAGGTCAAACTGGAGGTTTTGTCACAGTTATTCATTTCAAAGTGCAGATGGATTTTTTTTAACTTACAATAATATTGGATTTTATTCATTTATTGTTTTTAACTTTCGAAAGCTAGATTTGTTTGTTTATGAAAAAAAACCTTTATGAATTAGTTGAGAGGACGTTCTTTTGGAGGCACTCACAGGGGTGCAGGTCGGGGCCAGCTGCTGCAGCATGTATGGAATGATGATCTGCAGCAGAGCTTCTCTGAAGAACTTCTTGCGCACCGTGCTGCTGTCATAATCATATTTCTGAGAAGGAAGAACAGAAATATATGTGACTCTGAGTGACCTGACTGCTGCTCTTTCCACTCATCCAGTCTCGTTGCTGCTCCTGCTTTACCTTGAGAACCCGGTCCTGACATTTCTGGATGGTCTTGCAGACGTTGTCTTGGCCCTGAGCCTCCAGGGCTTGCTGGAGCAGCTGCTCAAACGTGTACACGGCGTTGTCCATTTGCTGCCAGAAGGAGGAAAGAGAAGAGAAGCCGTTCAATCTTCAACAGTAGCAATGCTCTTTTTGACCAGCAGGTGGCAGCAGAGGCTCTGAAGAGCTCAAGCCACAGGAATCTCAGGAATGAGGAGAAACTCCGGAGTCCTTGAGAGTCTGGAGATCCAAGGAGCCTCACCTCCCTCATGAGGATCTGAGCCCTGCTGATGAACACGGAGGGGCTGGAGACATCGAACCTCTGCTGCAGCCCCTCCAGGTTCAGCTGCTCCATCTTCTCATAGCAGCTCTGCATCTTCACCGGGTGGAAGGCCAGCATGGACAGCCGTTCCAGCTGCTGTAGAGAGAGAGGAGGAAACTGAATGACCGGGACACTCCTGGACTCTCCCTAAATCCTCAGTTTCCTGTGTTCAGATGATCGACTCACCTCTCCCACTTTTTCTTTGCCACCTCCATTCAGGGAGTTCTTGCTGATCTCCACCAGCTCCTTGAAGAACACATCTCGAACTTCCGAGAAGCCCCGGCTGGTGGGCTCCATCAGCGCCTCCAGGATGGAGTTGATGTAGGGCTGGATGCTGGTCCGGAGGAGCTCCTCTGCTTTGGGCAGGACCAGAGCTGCAGCCAAACATCAGGGGAAGATTTCAGAAGTCAGATTCAGAGTCATCTGGGTAGAAATGATAGATATCTGCTGAATCAGCCAACAGCTCACAAGATTCCATCAAAAAAACCTGACGCCACCCAGAGGCTGAGATGATCGACATAGATGATAGAAAAGATAAATGAGGATGGAGAAACATTTAGACAAAGGAGAAAACTGTGTTAGAAAGAGACAAAGAAGAAGAACTGAGAAGGTGAAACAGAGAGGAAGAAGATCGTATCTGATGTTCAGATAAACTGAATCAGGTCAGCTAGTCCCAATCCTGGGAGGTGTCGCTTCTTTCTCTCTAACAATAAGACAATGTCACAAAGTCAGATGAGTTAACATCACCTGCAGCAAAAAATAGAAATAAGTGAATTAAAAGGTTAAAAATTACAAGTTACCAAAAGAAAAGCAAAAAAAGTAATTATTACAAGTTTTTTCTCGTAAATTTACAACTTTTAATCTAGAAAATTTACTATTTTTTTTCCTAAATTAACTACTTGAAATATCATAAATTTACAAAAATAAAGTTGAAGTGATCCAACAGTCTTGTGATTAAACGCCGTTTGCAGCGGCAGATTGACTAAACTATAAACAGCATCTTTGATTTTAACAGCTTAATGTTTAAAACATTACAAATATTTAGAAACTTCTTCGTTTGATTTCCAGTTTATTCATGTTTCATTCATTGATGGCGGCTCGCAGGATCTCTGCAGATCTCGTTGATGAAGCCGTCGATATCCTCGCAGTCACTTCTTCCTCCATTCTGCATGTTGCCTCTGTCTAGTTTTCAATGTTCTTGTGCTAACGTAACAGACTATCTTCATTTCTCGTTGTTGTTTTGTGTCAAAACGGGACGTTTCATTTGGAGCAGGGGGGCAGGTTTCTGCGCTTGATAGAGAAATGACGTGAGGTGGTGAAAGGGATTCTGGGTACGTGAATTAATGTCTGGTGGTCCTGTGAACATACGAGTTACACATGAAACTGCATCACTGACCCTGAACCCCGGAAAATCCACCTCATTAATAATTATTTGATTTTGAGTCGCCAAAGGTTCGGAAGTTTTTGAAATCAATCTGGTAATAAAGATTCCCAAGATGCCTTTCATCTGTCTTTCATCTTCAAGCTCTGATAAACAGATTATTTCTATGGGGT
Source organism: Oryzias javanicus (assembly GCA_003999625.1). Taxonomy (NCBI): domain Eukaryota; kingdom Metazoa; phylum Chordata; class Actinopteri; order Beloniformes; family Adrianichthyidae; genus Oryzias; species Oryzias javanicus. The sequence goes on from CM012448.1 coordinate 1,238,782, forward strand.
CAAATCAGGATCAGCTTAAAGTGAACAAAAAACAGACTGAAAACTTTAAAAATATAGACATCGTAACTTAACTTTTTTTTTTTTTTTAAATGAATATTTTAATAAAAAATGAACAAAAAAGTGTTGAATATTTGAAAAAAATCCAGAAAACTTGAAATAAATCTTGAAAATTAAAAAAATAGGATGAAGATTTTCATTTTTTTTATTTGAAAAAACATACAAACAAACTGAAAACTCGAAATAAATTGAAATAAAGTTTTGAATATATTTTTTAATTTTCCAAAAAAATGTAGTCTTCGTTAATTTTCTTCAAATTTTCAGAACATTTTCTTTTATATTAAATTTCATTTTTTAAATTTCTAATGTCTTTTTTTCAAGTTTTCAATCTGTTTTTTCGTTCACTTTAAGCTGATCTTGATTCAACCCATCAAACTTTGTATCTTTTGTTGTTCATTTATGATTTTTTTTTCTCTTTTAATCCAGTAAATTTACAAGAAAAAAGGTCATAAATGTAACCTATGATTTTTAGCGTCAGAAAAACCGCACCCCACCCACCCCGGCCCCTCCCTGTGACCCGACCTCAGTGGCTGAGCGGCTACACGCCCTTCACTCCCTCCTTCTGTATAAGCCCATATCTCATACTTCTGCTCCTCACAGCCTGGTCAGAGGTGCATGAGATATTTTCACTATAATTTTAAACTTTTTTTCCCAAAATGGTCATTTTTCTGTTGGTTTCATCTCCATAGCAACCATTTTATGTTTTGATCGCCTGCGGGTGACGAACAGATCTTAGTCATTTCTGGAAGAATCCGCCAAGTTTAACTTTTGTATTTCCTTAGCAACGGAGGTTTATTCATGCTTTTGTGTCTATGTGGCTAGATGACTGTGATAGACTGAGTCCTGTCTGAATAAGAGGGATCTGTCTCGTCTGAAGTTGATCCACTAAGCACTAAGAGAAGAGCTCACATCCTCAAAGCTCTTGATTGGTTGCTAACCATTATCACTATATAATGTCAGTGCTGACCTTTAGAGCGCTCCGTGTTCCAGCTCCTTCATGTCTGTGATGTGATGGGTCGATGGTCCCTCACACACGCTTTCGGACCGGAGGCGACAGCTCTTTCCTGCTCCCGTTCTCCCTGGACTCTTTAAACTCTTCTAAAAGCCACCTTTTATTTTGCCAAGGATTTTAGCTGAAACTATTTTAATTTGGCCTTGAGATGATTGTTTGATGCGTGTCTGATATGTGTTTAGGTTGTGAGGATTTTGCCTTTTATTTTTCTAACCTCTAAAAGTTTTTGTTTTATGTTTAAATTTTTTTCTTTTAACTTGTGAAGAACCTTGTGACGTCTGTCTGAGAGAGGTGCTACATAAATACAACTTTTGTTAGCCACACCCACATACCAAATATGTTTATCTTGTATTTATACCTTTTATTTATTTCTTGCATTTTCACAGTATGAAAATGTAAAAAAAATATGTGAGTAACGAGGAAACGCCACTCCCTGACACGTGTTTTGGCATCATCGGTAGACTCAAAATATTTCTTGAGCCCCAAAAATCCTGCTATGATGTCATCAATTTTTGGAGTACAAAATTCAATTTTTTAGGGTACTGGGTGTGTGCAAACTTCGGGAATTTTTTGAGAGTTTGGCGAGGGTATCTACCAGACCACCTGTACCAATCGGTGAAAGCAGATTTGCTGTGGCGATCCCTGACAGGATACGCCAAAAGATAAACTTGAATTATTTACAGATCGTAAAATAATTTCTCCAAATTGTTTTTTTTCTTCTATATTTATTCCGATTTTTTTTAGTTCCTATAACTCCTCGTGGACGGAGCGTCACCTCTGATCTTGCTGGTGATGTGTTCCTTGGACGTGATGATCTGGTCCATGTCCGTTCTCAGTCTGGCATCCAGCTGGGCCCTGTGAGCCTCGCAGGCCTCGGTGAGAGCCTCGTACTGGCTGCTGGTCTGAGCCAGCACCTGCTTGTACGCCGCAGCACAGATCTGCAAGGTGCAGGTGCGTCAGAACTAACGTTTGTCTGTGCAGACTGTGGACGACGAGCCGGACTCACCAGCATCCAGTTCCTCTGCTTCTGCTGCATCTTTCCCTTCAGACGAGGGCCGATCACGTGTCTGAGCTGCGGGTGGAGCGTCTCCATCACCAGGTTAGCCAGGATCTAAACAAAAGCATTCGTTTAATGTCCGAGCCTACGTGGGTTAAAGGCTCATATCTAGAGCTAAAACCCCATTTATGCTCTAAATGTGGAAAAAACAGCATTTTCTGGATCCTTTGGATAAACCTTCTCTAAAAAACCAAAGGACCAGCTTAAGAAGGCCATGTCTGACAGAGGAAAGTCTGTTCCTGCCAGCTGCATCTGCTCTTCATGACCGAGAAATAGAGAAACACGTCGAATGCTTTCAGATGAAGTCCTGCATGGAGGCGGGGCTAAATTGATTTTTTTTTTCATTCAAAAAAGTGTTGATTAGTTTGTTGATTTATTCTTTTTTTTTTTTTTTTATGAAATGACACATAAAACTTTCATTCTATGGTGTAAAAACATTTTGTTAAACATTTTTGGGATTTCCACAGCAAAATAAATCCAATTTTTTTGCAGTTTTTGCATGATTTTATGTCTAGTGTGTGAATATAATCTGGAATAATGATAATAATGATAATTATGTATAAATGTTTATTTGTATTGAATCCTTTCTGTTAGGGAAACAAACAGTTTGATGTACGGGGTAAAAAGAAAACATGTTTGGCCTTAAAATAGAAAAGCTTTAATTCATTGCATTAGTCACTTGAACGTGACTAACAGTGACCTGAGCCCCTGAGCTGGGCTGTGGCGTCTGAGACCCTGACCTGAGGCGGCGCTCCACACATCATATCCCAGGTGCCGTAGTGTCCTTTGGCCTGTCTGTAGAGTCTCACAGAGTCGGTGAAGGCTGGTGTCTGAACGATGCACTCCTCTGGCAGACCTGTGCGGAGACAACGGAGTCAGTCTGATGCCCCCTCACATGTGAGACCCCAACAACCCATGAAACCAGCAGCAATTCTAACACAAACTGTCTGGAAGGAAAGAGACAAGAAAAGATAGAACTCAGAACCAGCTTCATTCATACTGTTCTCATTGTGTTCTCTCGTTTCTGAGAGTTAGGTTATAAAAATAAAATGCCAAATTTTCCAGACTTATACTGAGGTGCGATTGATTTGTGATTTTATTTTATTTTTTTTCGTTATTTTCCCATTATTTGCCTTTTAGCAGTTGTTTCCCACCAACAACCACTAGAGGGCACTGTAGGTTTGTGTATCAGTATTTTCTACTGACAGAAGAAGAAGTGCCGTCCAAAACAAACATTGTTGAGAATCTAAGCATTCTCATGGATTTTATGATGTTTTTTTTTTTTTAGAGACATTATTATTATTGTTTTTATTTTTCACTCCTTGCACTAATGCGGGACAGCAAGACAACAAACTGAACAGAAGAGCAGCTAAAAACTTCTGATGCAGCTTCAGCAGGCCAGAAGGTAAGAAAAAGAAGAAGAATGCTCTCCTGAACCCAGACATGGAGACGTTTTGATGATTTTATAGAGCTCTTCAAAATAAAAATAAAAAAACTTGAATCTGCATATTTCATGCATTTTAAATGAGATATACAGTCAAAACCTCCATCATGTAGACAGCTTCTCCAGATGCAATGGGAGTGTCTAGTTTAAGAACACTATTGGACAAACATTGAGTATCGAATTTGACATACGTCAAAAGAGGCAGCAGACTCGAATTCAGTGCAGAAACTGCATAGAGTCAAATGCAACATTATGTTGAGCTTCATGAATTTGTTCAAATATGATTTTTCTCAAAAAAAGATTGACTTAACCTCCACAGTGACTCATATATGGTTTCTTTCTTCTTCATTATGTATTTTTTGGCTCCGGCAATTTGTACTTCACAGCAACGTATAGTCCATTCGGTTTTTGTCTTTGGATTTAGCAATTGCTCTAGTGGTTTTAAGATTGTGAAACTCCTCACTACAAACTTTATAGACTTTTCTCAGACAGACATAAACATTTAGTCTTAATTGATTAATATTAATATTTCAGCTAATCCTCCACACCTGAAGTCACAGAGATCCAATGAAGAAGAATTCACTTCTGTGGTAAAAGAACCCAAAATGTGATGTTCACACGTGAATACCAGATCTTAAGAGGTTAAAATCCAGTATTAAAACAAAGATCTGAACGCAGTCTGTACAGGAATCACCACAAAAGTAATTGATTGACAAGGTCAACAGCCAATCAGGACACAGAACAGAATGCAATGTATGATTGTGATGGTACACTGCATTTTGTGTTGTTGGTACTCTTTTTTTGTACTTATATTTAGAGTACATACATTAAATTCCTCCCACTCACTTTCAAACAATTAGACAATCATTCTATCTGATGTGTGTTGTGTAGTGTAAGTATCAAAATATATTATTTTATCAAAATACTTTATTGCATTTACAGCAGAGCTCCTATCAACAGTCAGATTAAGAGTAGAGCAAGAAAGTTATTTACAATACAATCAAAATATCAATGTGTAACAAAAGGTATACACCCAGACTATGCAGTATTCCCTCACTGTATTGCGGTTAATCTTTTGCTATTTCACTAATTTCTAGTGTTCTACGTACTGATTGGCTGTTGACCTTGTCAATTAATCTTCTTGAAGCCATGTCTCCTGTACAGCTCCACAAATCTGCATAAAACAGTCAGACCTTTGTTTTTGTTCTATAATACCGGACTTATTTTTTCTTTGAAAGTTTAAGGAAGAGAGAAAAGTGTTAAATGTTCATGTCTGTCTGAGAAAAGTGTGTCGTGAGAAGTTTTACAGCCTTAAAAAAACGCATTTCACTGATTGCAGGTTATCTTTAGTGTATAACTCCAGCAATAAACAAAGAAACACTGTACAGTTTTGTTTGGATAGCGAGGAAAGAACCAATCCCAATTTATTTCTTCTGTTTTAATTTCCTTTTCTCTATATTCACAGTTTATTTCTTAAACCCATACAAAGATGGGTTTTTTCTTGAAGATCATTTAAGTCGAATCATTCACATCGATGTGAAAGTGCTTTAGAAAACTTTAGAAAACAAACACACACATAATCTGCATACACAATAAAACAAGATGATTAAACTGCAGGAAGGTTTGTTAAAAACTCAAACTTTGATCTTTGAAGGGCCTCGGGGTAAAAGCACCTTTCAGTCAACATACTGAGTAATGGATGATCGTATCTTTACTGAACTCTTTTCTGCTTTGAAAAAACACAGCCTGTTCCTTTGGTGGGAGCAGCTTTTCTGATAAACTTGTTCCTGTTCCTATACTCTAACTCAGCAAATAAAACCCAAGTACCAGATGAAAACTGCATCCCATCCTGCTGTCCTCAAATGATCTCTACTTCCTAAACTGTTCTGAAAAAGCTCTGCAGTTTTTTTCCACTTTGTTTCAATGAGAACGCCCAGATGTGACGATCGGTTTGGAACATACAAAGGAAGGACGCGGTGCTTTAGTTTTACATTCTCCACTAACTTCAAACTCCTCTATGGACAGCTTGACGTTACTTCTACCAGTAGAACATACAGTCTCTGTGTGTGCACGTACATCACTCAGCTGTATCCTCCCTGCAAACAGAACAAAGCTGACTCACTAGACAGCAGGAGTTATTTTGCTGACAGGACAATGAACACAGCTTGGAAAGTTTTAGATATGTTTTGTTTTGTGCCCTGAAGTGATAAAACACATTTAAAACAGTTCTTCTCCTTATCTGCTCAGCTGAATCCCACTAGCAGCAAACGGGACGAATCCTCATATCTATCAAAGTATGACTCTTGTCTCTGGTATCTCACCAGCTGGTGCAGCAGAAGACAGAAGACATTTCCTGTTCTGCAGATGGACGAGAACGCACAGTCTGTCACCAACGGAACCAGAAGCACCAAGAGTACCAACAGTACCTATGGGACAAGAAGCACCAACAGAACCAGAACCAGTATCTCCAACAACAACAGAAGCACCAACTGTACCAGAACCAGTAGAACTGGCACCATAAGGACCAGTGGGAGCAGAAGCACCTATGGAACCAGAACCAGTATAACCAACAACACCAGAAGGGCCAACGGGACCAAAAGCACCGATGGTCCAAGAAACAGAAGCATCAACACCAGAAGCACCAATGGTACCAGAGACAACAACGGTACCACAACCAGTAGTACCAACAGAACCAAAAGCACCAATGGGACAAGAACCAGTAGCTTTGACACCAGAAGTACACAACAATACCAGAGGCACCGATGGGACAAGAAGCACCAATGGTACTAGAACCAGTATCATCAAAACCAGAACAACCAATGGGACCAGAAGTACCAAAAGTACCAGAACCAGTATAGCAATAACAATACCAGAAGCACCAATGGTCCAAGAACCAGTAGAATCAACACCAGAAGCCTCAATGGGACCAGAAACACCAACAGTACCAGAACCAGTAGCACCAACAACACCAGAAGCGCCAACGGGATCAAAAGCCCCAATGGTTCCAGAACTAGCAACGCCAATACTAGAAGCAGAAATGGGACAAGAAGCACCAATGGTACCAGAACCAGTATCATCAAAACCACAACATACAATGGGACCACAAGCACCAAAAGTTCCAGAACCAGTATAGCAATAACAATACCAGAAGCACCAATGGGCCAAGAACCAGTAGCACCAACAACACCAGAAGCGCCAACGGGATCAAAAGCCCCAATGGTTCCAGAACTAGCAACGCCAATACTAGAAGCAGAAATGGGACAAAAAGCACCAATGGTACCAGACCCAGTGGCACCACCAGCACCAATCAGACTAGGTGCAGAATCTTTTCCTTCTGCTTGTGACTCACAGGATGCTGACAAAGATAGGAAGTTAGCAAGAACTCTAAATGGGGGATGGGAGGACCAGTCATGCTTGTAGCTAGCGCTTATTTTTAAGGTTTTAATAAGAACTCTGTGGAACCTGAATTTAGACTCACAGCTGAGAAGTAGGAGCAGCAGCTTCTGTGAGCAAAACCAGCAACCAGACAACTGATTAGATGATTGTCATCTTCCAACTAAAGTGAAAGAAACAACAAGAAACAGACCCCATAATAGTTCTTCAGTCACAATTAAATTCAGAGGAAAAAAACACCTCTGTTTTTGGAGAAAATGTTTTGACTTTATATTAGTTGCATCAGGAACATTTTTTGGTCCTAAATCAGTCAAAATGACAACATTTCAAAATGGCCTTGTACCATTTCAGTTTTTTATTTAATTTAAAAGCTCTTTATGTTTAACACTGCAAAGATCGAACCAAAAGCGTTTGTTTTACTTCTAGTCTACTAAACTTGACAAAAGACAATGAAAAGTTAGATGTGTTTAAGGTTATTGTTTGTTTGTTGTTATTGTAGTTCAGTGGTACTGTGTGGGAGCAAAAAATCATATCAAATTTGATTTCTTAACATCATGAATAAAGGTTTAATTTTTGCAGAGCAAAATGATTAAACATTTCTCTGTACAGAAGATTTCAGCAAAAACAAAGACATTTTTACACCTGGTTCACACTGGATGCGGAAGCGACGCGGAACGGGGGCTGATTCAGCGCCCTTCCTCCGCGGATCGTTTTGGCATCTGGTCTATTGCATGAGCCGCGAGCGAGCCGCGTCAATTCTGGCAGGAAGTTACATCAAGATACACGAGAAAATCAATTTATTTTCAAAATATAACCAATTTTTTCACAATAAAACACCACCATTGACAATTGCAATCATGTTGTATTTAAACAGACTGTAGAGATGAAAATAAACATACAATCATAACACACACACGCATCAACGTACAGTAGTGGGACAACTCCGCAGCGGGTCGTGGGGCCGAGTTCTGAGTGTAAAAAAACAACAAGAGAGAGGCAGAAAGCAGTGTTTCTTAACAGAAATGTTTTTAGTTAAATTTACTCGTGATGGTAAAAATACAAAAAAAAGCTCTGGTAGAAGCGCCTGTAGCGGAAAAAAGCAGATCTGGTGTGAATTGCACGAGAGAGCGGACGCCCCGCACTCCATTTCATGCTGCTTTGTGGCGCTTCTGCGTCCAGTGTAAACCTAGTATTATCTTTCTCAAAAAGATAATTCACTGACATTCTTCTAAAAGGCTCTGCTTTGGAAAGGATAAACAGAAAAGTGATCTAACTGGTCTGAAAGTTGTGGAACAAAATCATGAGACATCAAGCTGAACTTTAAAAGAATGGATTGTTCAGCCTTCAGAGGCTGGAAGAGTAGCTGCACCTCTTATGGGCGTCGGTTCCACAGAATGTTCATGACCTGTTCATGTCGAAAACATTTGAGCTGCATCTTTAGAAAGGCAACTTTAAAAGCTGTGGTGGCTTCACCATCATCCAGGTCATAGCCTGCCCCCTCGTGTAGACGAAAACAGGCTGTAGCTAAAACCAGCGCAGTAACACACTGAAGTCTAATGTTTTGGTCAAACTGCTGCGATAACATTTTACTTGTGTCATAAGTTCGATCTAGAGGTGACTCTAGATGTGGATTCTGGATGATTCTGGGGGCAAAAGTGGCTGAGCAGAGGGATGGTTTCTGACTCTCTGCTCTGCCTGGAAACCTCCGAACACTCCCTGTGTGTGTGTGTGCAGAGTGTATTATTAGAACATGTGGCAGCACTTACCACAGTCTTTACATTTGAGGCATTTCCCTCCCTGCCTTTCCCACCACACTCTGCTTGCAGAAGTTGCAGGATTTCCTTTCACATCCACAAACGTTTCTCTTTCTCTTAGTAAAATGCACTAGAACCACAATTTTAGGTTAAATGAACTCTTTCTCGATCATATGGTCTCTACTCGGACTGCCGTGTGTGAATTCTGCAAATGGATTTGTCACTCTGAAGTCAGACTGAGACTCGCTATCGCTCGCAGACATCTAATCCGGGAAGTATAGGTCCTGATTGAAACTTCAGTTGCTTTTGTTGACTAATATTTAGATGTTATCTCAGATCCTCCTCCATCCCCTCCCCCAGCACAATGAACTTTAAATAATTTGGAAAGCTCATCTCAAGTCCTCTTCACCATTTCTGTCCCATTGAGGCATTTGGGGACGCTTTATGAAATGGTATTACCTCCTGTTGCAATTTTTAGTTTTTGTCTCCAGAATGCAGGAGAGAACATGGTCATCCCTGGAGAGCGGTGCTCACCTTCATCATAAAAATGGGACCTTCCACTGTTGTGTGTGTGATAAGTGTATATAAAAGTATTTTTAAGGCTAAAACATGTGTTTTTAAAGTGTTTTCTGCAATCTGTCGTCTGCAGCATGCCTGTGGAGAAAAATGTGTGTGACCATTTCTGCTCTACTGGGTTCAGAGTGGTCGACAATGCTAATATTTAATGCGAGGTTTGCCCATTTTTTTTTTCCTTCAAACAGCTCATATCCACCCGTAAGGGGAGGAGTGACTAAACAATAAAGGTGCATTTACACCAAACGCAATTTGCCCAGCAGCGGCAGCAGTTAAGTCAATGGAGCAGACACGAATTGAGTCGATCTGAAGTCCTGCAGCGCGGTGTAAGCGACGGAGGCGGCGTGGTGGTCTGGCAGCAACTTGATTTGAGACATTAGGTGCAATCGGGCAGTGCAGCCAAAATTTAAATATTTGAAGTCTTACAGGTCGCTGCGTCACATCTGCCAATCAGGAACTCCGCTTTGGGCATGTGACATTTTCAGTGACTCGATCAGCGGGTAGAATACTAATCCAAAGCGAGCGTTTTTGTCCTGAACTTCCATCTGTTTTCTTAACCTACTGGGGCCAGGAGGGGTTACCAGAGCTACCGGCTACTTTCGCCGGCTTTTACTTCTGCAGTGGAGCTAACTCGCCCAATATGCAGGCACACAGAGAGGCTGCCGCCTCGGGTCTCATCAAGAAAATAAAATGAAATAAAAAAAGAAAAACAAAGGAAAAAGGTCCACTTATTTTATTTTTCAACCCCTCAGGTTAATCCTAGACACTGCCTTCAAACTCAGTCACAGAGACACAGAAAGACCAGGGAAGGAGCTGTCATACACCCGCAGCCCCCAGATAAACCAAAACATTGCAGACATGTTGGTAGCTCCTCCCACATACAGCCATGGCGTCAAGCTCAGGCAGGCAGCCAGCAGTGAATAAAAAGGGGCGGGGCATGCAAATTTGTCGTGCAAATCGTGTTTAGTGTGAATACACCTTAAGGCATCCGCCTCATCTGCTTTCATTCTAAATAAGAAACTGATTTGTTTTTTTAACTTATATTAATACTAGTCAAAATCTTCATAAATTGGAATTCATTTTTTTCTTTCAGTTTATATCTCTTCATGATATAAATATTATTACATAGTGTACTTAATGTTTCTTCTCTTAAACAGCTCTATTGTTATTGATTGTTTCTAATGAACATCTGGCAGCTTTCACATCAGTTTTCAGATCCGTTTTTACTGTTGGAATATCCGTTCCAATGTTGAATCAAGTGCAGATGCTGGCAGAGTCGTTTAGTGAGAATTTGTCAAACTCAAAAGAAGAAGAAACAGCTGAGACGAACAGAAAATAAAACGAGACTCTATCTTTGGTTACTCAAATATTATCTGTAGTTATTAATATACTCTGCTGCATTCCTGGAGTTCAGAAGCAGAACAGATGAGTAAACCCTGCAGCTCTGTTCATGTGGTGAAACCTTCCACATGTGCTTCCTGCTGCGCTGGCGTGAGGACCAGATGCTGATTAGCAGAGAACTTTGCAAAACATGCTGTTAAAGCGATGCAAAGCAGCAGCTCCATGTTTTATTGGAGAGCCCATAACAAAGAGCGATAAAGTGGATTTAAATCCTCCTCCGTAAACGTATCATCTGTGGTTTTCCGTTACCAGAGCCCGCTGTGTTCTTCTGCAGAACTGCTTTGCATGGAGCTTCAGAGTTTGAGCCACAGAAAAAGCCTTTAGTTCTTAACTCTAGAGCACTATCGCCGGGTAGTTTTCACCCGAGCAAAAGTATTTACTTGGTTTTCAATATGTTGCATTTTTCTGAGTTTCATTGGCCCTTTGGTGAAGTCTAACATGTCCCAGTAACGGGTGGACAAAAGCCAAGTCTCCTGTATCATTATTTCTTTTTTTTAGGATTTTTTTTAATTAATTCCTAATTTTTCAGTAATATTCAAACATATTTTAGGCTCTTCTTATTTTTCTTTTTTTCCATTTTGTTACATAAACCACAGTTGCTCTAATATATCATGTGTTGTCACATTTTGATCTATTTTTATTAAAGAAAGTTTTTATTGGGTAAAAAGTGATGGTGTAACTTTTTATAGCGGAAGTGTTCTCGGGTCAAAAGCTCCAGACACGGTCACATGCAGTACAGAATCCATGACTGCTTACAGCAGGAGAAGCAGGGCAGGGAGAGCATCAGCTTAGAAGTCCTTCTACCACCTCTGGACCTCACACGAAAACCGGCTGATGTCTGGCTCATGCACTGAAGTCAGAATCTCAGTGGATGGAGGAAGCCCCTAAAGCGTTTTCATCTGCCTTTCACTGGAATAACATCGGAATTGTCTCCTGAGAAGTTCTCCTTGAAGCCCCTCACCAGAACATCACTCCAGAGAGGACAGCAGTCCAGACTCCACCATGAATGAAGGAACACAAACCCTCCCAGAACACTGGAGGAGTCCTCTCAAACGAAGAGCATGCATGTGAGTGAAGAGGAACCTGCAGTTAAAGACAGATGTGGGCTGAAAGCATTCATGCTGTCGCTACCAGAGACAGATGCATGATTATAATGATTCACTCAGATCAGCTGTTATGACACTTGTTAGACTGCATATTGATGGGATTGGTGGTCTACGGAGAGATTGGGTTCTTGTGTGGAGATGAGAGACGCCTCATTTGAAGTCAGTGTTGGTTCCATCTCCTGATGTTTGATTCTACAGAACCAAATACCCAAAAGAGAAGAAACTAGAGAGACATCTCCTGCCTAACTCATTTTCATTTTTCTGATGATGGATGACATATCTAAAGAAAATTAAGCCTAAAATGCATTTCGGAGTATTTCATTTTGAATGAGCCAGCTGGGCCCTTTCTGCGTAGAGTTTGCATGTTCTCTCCATGCTGCTCTGCGACAGGCTGGACTCCACCTTCACCCAGTTAAGCTCTACCATCCCCATGACCTCCAAATGGATCTAATGGGTGAAGAAAATTGATGGATGGATGTGAATAGGGGTGTGCCAAAATATCGATTTTACAATATAACTATATATTTCGTCCTGTGATTGATTCTGGATGGGTTCTCACCAATTATTGATCTTTTATTTTTGTTTGAAGAGGCTGTAAAATGTTGCAATCGTCATCCTTTAGTGACATTTCTATAGAGGTAGATGGGGGCCCAAGCCCGGCTGTCGCGGGCACCAATGTGTCTAGAGGTAACTTGAATTATTTAATTTTTGTTCTGTTGTTTACAACAGTTTTGCACTTACTAGTGGCACTGCTGTTCATTTTTGCTATAAAAGTGACGACGAGGGAGTGAGAGTGTGTTGTTCCTCAAGATGAGAGCAGTCGCTCTTCAAAGTCTTCTAGTCAGGACCAATCAGAAACCTTTTTGTCTTGACAAATACCAAAGACAAGAAGGTGAGACAAAGGCTTTTGATTAACCTTGGAGCTCCTCCAGCATGTCTCCTCCTTCTATGGATCAAAAGAATGACACATGAGTCACATCGGAACAAGAAAAGACGTATCAAAAGTAGGTTCCCACCCTCATTAAACTGTCTCCAAAACAGAAGCATCTCCAAAACACGAACACATAGAAAGCTCTGCGAGGAGGAGGAAAGTGGCAGTTTCAGCCCACAGTCGGGCCATGCCTGAACACCTCCCAGAACACCTGAGGTCAGAGGCTTTTAGCGCGCTGCAGGAATGACAGATCCATTCAAAATCCATTTCAAACTCCACCAACCAGTTCTACAACAGTTTGGGAGGCCACGGAGATCCATTTTTATTCTCTGCTTCCACCCACCACCAGTTATGACATGAGAAATGGGTGAAAAACATGAAAGTCCAGTTAAGAAACCGAAACTGTTTATCATGTTTGACATCTTCATTCTTCTGAAAGAACTCACTTTCCTTTTTACCACCTCAATTTGTTTCTGGATTTCATGCTTCAAGCATCTGTGCGATGAGATCATTTTCTCTGTAAACAAGCAGAGCATGCTTGAACACAAATCGAACACCGAGCGGAACAGAAAGCCCCGCCCCGGAGTATCAGCTCGTAAACTGGGATGAGCAAAATACCTGACATTTCTCACAATGACAACTCAGTGCAACCAGAGCCCGGTGAGGACACGGCTGCATAACTCCACGTCGTTTGTGCCGCAGCTCACTCAGGTGGCATTTAAAGGCTTCACAGTATAAACTCGCACACCCACATCCAAGCCCCGGCTGGAGGAGAGGAAGGCGGAGCTAACGCTCCTCTTTGTGGCCCCGACGGTGTTTTTGTGAGTCTTTTGTGTCGTACCGTTGTTGCTGTGTCGGACACAGTCCCGCAGCACGGCGAGCCACTTCTTCTGCTCCTTCTCCGTCACCACGCAGAAGCAGTGGTGGCGAGCGTACGGGTGCCACAGGATGAGGGGAAACTTGTTGTCTAACTTGATGAACGGACTGTTTCCCACTTTGGCCTTTACACCTGCAACATAGGAAACAGGCTGTGAGGAATCGCACGACTTTTCCCAAAAACAGAGGAAATCTTGTCCTTTCATTTCAGTCGACATGAGATTGTTGTGTGAAGTCTGACCCCTCCCCCCACGTCCCCCTGTGGCCTATTAGCTACCCCCGTCTTTGCTGAGGTCTCACTTCACTGTAACAGGCACATCAATGTAGCTTCAACTCTGCATTATACACGAAAGGAGAAAAAGCTGCATTTCTTTTCAAAATAAAAGCCTCCATTTAAGTCTATAAGAACCAAAAGGAGGGGTGTAGTGAATGTCGTAACATATTTCATATTTCATATTCATAACATGACATCTTGTCACGTTAAAACTGGTTTTTACTCTGTAATGAACATAAAGAGGGTTCCAGTTAAAGATGGAGAAATGTTATGTTAAACACGTTTGATAAATCTTTCTCAAAAGTTTAAGGTGTAATTTTACAGTTTGTACACCTATGTGTTTAAGTGTAATAAATCTGGTTTGACTTGCTTTTAAACACGCAACCATTGATTAAGAACTGGACCAAATGAGTGACGTCACCCATTGGAAATGGTTTACGTCTGGCTCCAACCAAATAAAAAAACACCAATTCAGTCGCCATGTTTTCATAATACGGATGCCATATTGGAGCCAGGTGAAATCCGTAAACAGTAACTGGTCTGAGTCGGCCTGAGTCCACATTATTATGGAAACCACTCTTGCCAATCAGGAAGAGGTGCCAAGATGCCATCCATCCATCTTCTTCCGCGGGGGCAGCAGTCTAAGCAAAGATGCCCAGACTTCCCTCTCCCCGGCCACTTCCTCCAGCTCCTCTGGGGGGACCCCGAGGCGTTCCCAGGCCAGCCGAGAGACATAATCTCTCCAGCGTGTCCTGGGTCTTCCCCGGGGCCTCCGCCCAGTGGGACATGCCTGGAACACCTCTCTAGGGGGGCATCCAGGAGGCATCCGGACCAGATGCCCGAGCCACCTCAACTGGCTCCTCTCGATGCGGAGGAGAAGCGGTTCTACTCCAAGCTCTCTCCGGGTGACTGAACTCCTCACCCTATCTCTAAGGGAGCGCCCAGCCACCCTGAAGACAAAATGGCGGCTGGAAATCATTAGCCGGAAGTGGAAATTTCATAAGATTTCAGAGTTGTAGCCATTTTTATTACAAATTTTTTTAGTGTTCAGCCATTGACCTTTGTATCAATAGACTTAGCAACCCCTCCTCTCTCATGTTCCAAATAGGAAGTACCCGCTGGTTGCAAGAAGGCCAAAGTCCCATAGAAAAAGTCAAATTTTGAAACGCAATAACAAACCTATCTGTTAGGGTGTTAGTGTTGCGTTTATGGTAGTCTTTTTCTACTAAAACCAAGAGTATTTTTCCACTGAATTAGGCAGATCGGTGTGTGTAATATTCCCGTTCCGGACTTCCTTTGGGCTGATGATTTTCAGCCGCCATCTTGTCTGGTCCCCCTCGCTGAAAGACCACACCCCTAACACTTGAAAGTGGGTGCGGGAGAATCTGTCAATGAAATGTCTCTAACATTTGACGTGAGACCACCTCCTTTTATTGTGGCATCTGATTGGTCAGTTTATAACTTATATAACTTGAAAACTAAAGAACAAATAAGAAAGAAATTAGGATAGATATGACACAAAATATGGTTATTCTGACAAATAGAACGACTGAGTAATAACTGTTTATTTCTCTATAGAAGTCTATTGGATTCTTGGAGCCAGCAGGTACTTCCTGTACGGATCACGAGGGGGGAGGAGTCATTCAGTCCAGTTCTCTTTTACAGTCCAGTGGGAAAAACTGAAGTGGCTTTCAAAATCATGTAGGTCAGACAGCTGCCCATTTGGAGGCACCATTGTCTGAAACACCTCAGACAAAGAAAAACATTTTTAAAAATCAGAAAATAAGAACAGGGGCATGTCCCGCGAACCCTCTGACCCTGACAGAAGTGCCTGCGGCAGACGTTTTCAGGGATGGAGATGCTGGACAACAACAACTAAAAAGATTGCTCTATTATCCATAAGAATGCAGCTTGCTGAGAGTGAACAGTAAATAAGCAGGTGAGGAATGAAGATTTTCAAATTAAAAAATTATAGATTCAATTGTTACACTAAAGATAATAAAACATTGAGGTTTCCTGTATGACTAACGTCCATTCTAGCTGACATCCTGAGCAGTTTAGGTGTCTGTTTATTTCTAACTTTAGCCAATGAAATTCTAAATGTCCTTTATTTGACTTGTAATCTGAATCTGTTAGCTGCCTTATTTGCATTTCACTTTGCAGCACAGCTCCACCCGAGCTATCACTTGATGCCTTGCTATTTCAGAGTAGACAGACAAGTCCTGGAGTCAGGAAATGAACTATCACATTAAATTATGGGTTTTTTTGGTAAGTTTTGTCAAATATTTTCCTGTTCTTTTATTGTTCACCTGGCAGGCTGTTGTTGATCAGATCCATGTACTCCTCCATCGAGGACAGGACCTTGTACCCGGCACAGTTGATGGTAACTCTCGACTGGAGCCCCCGGTCATGAGCCTGTTTGAGCAGAGAAACACACAATATTCAATATGTTAGATAATGGCGGAAGTTCAAAACTTTGAAATAATTTAACAAACCAGAGACTCCAAAGTCAATCAAGAATGTCTTCTACTCTACAGGAAGCAGCATATGAAGCAGTCTGGCAGTTGTCAGCAGCTTTCTTAATCTGAATAACTGCAATCTTGTTTTGGCTTTAGAGCAAAGAAATTCAAGCTTCTGCTCCTCCACAGCAAAATCTGCACTAAGGTATTTCCTTTAAGGTTCCGTGCCAACCGTTGTTCGTTTTTATGGTGCTTTGGAGATTTTGGGTGAGAGAATTTATTCTTCTCACAAATCTGTCAACCATTTTGTGCTACGTTTCTAACGTACAGAGTCCTTTACAACAAATATTGTGTTATATCGCCAAACCAATCTTTCCCTACACCCTTACTGTTCATTATGCCAAAACTCATGCTCACCGGGTATTAGGAGCGCGCACATTTTGGTGAGTTTTGTGTATTTTGAGCGGGTGGAATTTTGCTCAAATCTGGAGAAAGAAAGACGAAATTGCAAAGACAAAATATGGTAATAAATAAATAACAAATACTTTTTTTTCTCTCACTTTTTTGTTAAATAGATGTAATATTCTAGAAAACTGGGAAAATGGGAAATTGCTGCACGGTGGCACAGTGGTTGGCGCTCTTGCCTCACAGCAAGAAGGTTCAAATCCCGGCCGGGGAATCTGAAACAGAAAAACCAACTGGGACTTTTCTGTGTGGAGTTTGCATGTTCTCTCCGTGCATGTGTGGGTTTTCACCGGAGACTCCGGCTTCCTCCCACCATCCAAAAATCATGCTTCATAGGTCAATTGGCTTCTCTAAATTGTCCCTAGGAGTGAATGTGAGCGTAATTAAGACCCTGCGACGACCTGTCCAGGGTGAACCCTGCCCTCACCCATCAGCAGCCGGGTTAGGCTCCGGCACCCCCGCGACCCCGAAAGGAACAAAGCAGCCAAGAAGATGAAAGAAAATTGGAGCAGTATGGGATCTATTTTACTCTAACTGTGTGGCCATGTTGGACCGGTCAGTCCAGAGCCTCAATGAGAGTTTTCCAACAAATGAAATCGGTCTGACAAATGTTAACCATTATTGGAAAGGACTGGTAACAGTAACCGTACACTTCATTCACCTTTCAGGACATTCTGTCAGGGGTCACCTGACTGATCTGTACAGGTGATTTGGCAGAGATTTTTACACCGGATGCCCTTCCTGACACTGATGGTTAGTCTTAAATGTGTCTAACACTCAGATAAACTTGAATTCCATTGACTTGATGATATCACATCCGGTCAAAACAGCAACCACAGACTAGAACTAGACTGGCCTTCATTGAGCTTGTGACCACACTTACCGCCTGGCTGTCATACAGACTGAGAGCGTAGCTGTTTGCCACAGACACAAAGCGGCTCCTCCATTTTCGAGTCTCCTCCAAGTACTGATAGAGACTTCCAGAGAAGATGCAGTGGCCGGCCAGAGGGTCCTGCAAGAAGAAGACTCTCATTTAAACTGAAACGTGGATCCATGAGAAGCTCATGCACTCAATCTATTGTTTAGTGGCAACAGTGTGCAGTAGATGTTGTGTGGATGACACATTTGAGTGTGAGAGTGACGAGTTTCACGATGAAACTTCCCTGAATTGTGCAAGAGTCTTAAATCTTAAGTGGAGTTTCCAAACATTCAGGGAGGAGAGTTGACTCAAGGATACACACCACCCACTTTGTTTTCAGGTTTCCTGTCTGGGATTAAATAATCACACCCCCCTTTAGAGGAAGAAAACAGGCACTACGGTGCTGACACAGCAAGGCCGGATACAGGCAGGAGCCAAAAAAAATAAAATAAACAAACATTTTCAACAATAAAACACAATCCTGAACAAACAGGCATAAAGAGAAACAAACATAAAGAGAAAAAAAAGCATAAATGCAAACTCAACAGGGCACAAACCAGTGTGGAGAAACTAGATAAACTGATATGATGATAGCATGGTTTTCAATGCATGTTAGGGGCTTGGAGGGATGTGACACCCCAAACTCTAAGCTAACCCAAAACATTAACCCATCCTGATGTTCTATTTGCACCCCATAGCGGGGCTGGTTAAATGGGTCACATAAACTCAAGATGATTTTCTGCTAAATTCTCAGCTTTTACAGTTTTCTTTTTATTTTAAAGTCACATACATGAATTCCAACTTTTCAGCTTTGAATAAACTCAAAACAGTGCTATTTTTTAAAATATGCAGCACTTTCCTTCAGCACTCAGTGAAAGGGAACCACAAAGGCACAAACAGAGGTGTTAGATCAGTTTGTGTTTCCTGGTTATTAGCCTTCACTTGTTGCTACATTCATGAAAGTCTGTGCTTCCGTCCTCACTTCTGGTTTTGCGTCGGCTTTCCATACAAAAACACTGCTGACATAAATGGAAAAAGCACAGTGACGTTGATTCAACCAATCAGAATTTGAGTTAGAGCCTCTGGAGCTTCATGAGGGGGGAAGATGAAATAAATGCCTCTGATTGGATGGTTAAAGCTTGCGCTACCAAAAGCTAACTTTTTCTGTTCTTCAGGCCGTAGGCAGTACCTGCACTTGATTTTTGTTTAAATTACTCGTTTTGCAGTTAAAGATAGAAGAAGGCGGAGAAGTTGATTTAGTTGCTGATTTCCATTCTTAAAATGGACTTTTCTGAAAAATTCGACCAGCCCTGAAGCTAGCGATCTTGTCTCAACAGGAAAAAGGAGTTGTCGGCCACTTTCAACCTTTCAGCAGTTCTGTCTGGCCAGGTAAGGGAGTTTTGTCACAAGAATTAGAACTTCCACGTCGCCACTGAACGCATCATGGCTTTTCTGAATCATTACGGACGGCTTCACTGCAGGATTTTGGTCAGTATCATTTCCCAAACAAAAAACAGGTTTCAAGACCATGAATTCAGTCTATTTGAGTGATTTGTGATGGAGTTGCTCCATAAAATAATATTATAGTTCATATTAACAAGGATGGTTTTAGCAGAGGAAAACTGAAGGCTCAGCTCTGAAATGCATGGATCGCCACTGGTTTCCATTGATTATGAAATTATGCAAATTGTATTTGCATAATAAATTTGCTTAACGGAAACACATACATTTAGAGAAAAACTCACATATCGAGAAAAGATTTATCGCTTTGAGGTTTTTGAGGTCTATTGAAATCACATATTTTACAAAACTAGTCAGACTTTTTTCAAATTAAATGAGTCACATGACCAACTGAGATTGCACTGCTGCCACAAGAGGCCCCACAGCATCACACAGCTCCTCAAAAGTTGAGCGTGTCATGTGGAACTGTTGGATCCACAGCTCCATTGTAAAATATTCTCCCTCCAAGTCTTTGCGTTCTGCGGACCAGTGTTTGTTACTGGCTCAGAGAACTAAATGTAAGTTCCGGGGAGATCGTGCCTTTTCTCTACTGGCTCCTAAACTGTGGAACCAGTTGCCACAAGCTGTTAGAGAGGTCACACTTTTGGAGAGTTTTAAAGCTGAACTGTTCCTCCACTATCGCCCTATAGTATCTGTCTAGCTGCTTTTTATCATGTAAATTTTAATTTATTTTTAAATAGGTTTTTACTTATTTATTTTTTTAATTGTTTTTATGATTGTTATGTTTGGTATTTTCTTGTGTACAGCACTTTGGGCCTCCTTGGCTGGTGGTGAAAGGTGCTTTATAAATGAATAAATGAAATGAAATGAAATGACCAACCAAGATTTCCCAAAATGTAGGCGCTCCCATGTAACTAGTGGCCCCATGGCCTGAATGAGGCGCCGACGTCTCCTTTGACAGATGATGATAAGCTCTTGTGCTATGGCAGAAATTTGAATTTTGCAAGTATTGCTTATATTTGTTGCCATGTTTTTGAACGACCTAATATAGTGAGTTAGTTTGTGTTTATTTGCATATTTAAGAAATAGTGTAATTGTGAAATTGTGTTTTTTAGACATTTCTAGAATTTTGATTACGTTTTTCCGCATACGTGTAATTAAATTGCAGCAGTTGTTGTCATTGGGTGACATCACAATCACTCTGTCCAGTTCTCTTTTAGTCAAATGGTCGACCATGAACAGACCGAAGCCAAGATGTGCACATTTTTTCTATCCATTCTGTTCTTTTTTTAATTTTTTTTTGAAAAAGTGATTAATAGAAAAAAATCCAACTCACTTTTCTGTGGAGCAGCTGCGACTGTGTTCCTCCCCCTCCTTCGATCTCGTAGCGTACGCTGTTGAAGAGGGCGACGGCGTACTGCTGCTCGTACAACTTTCCAAACTGTTTCATGACATCTTGAGTCTGAGCTGGAGAATGAACCAAACACACATGATGGATCAGGAGAGGGATGAGCTTCACCCAAGAAACCCTCTGCACGTTGTCTCTGAAGAGATTCAGTTCAATTTTAACCCCTTCATGCCGGAATTATTTTCCATAAACACAAAAAAAATATTCTTTCCTCTCAAGGTGATGCTAGATTACGAGGAGTCGTGGATTAAATTCAATGTTTGCGACACACGGTTTGAAGGGGTTAAGGTTTCTGGATTTATTTCATTAGTTCTGCAGTTAGAAACCAACATTAAAACATTGAAAACTTTACTTCAGAAACCAGACTTTGATCAATTCGAATCCAAAAACAGAGTTACCATTTAAGTCGTTATCTATGCTTTTTCAAAGCTGTCAATATTTTATTTAAGCTTCTGCTAATGTTTAACTAAATGAAAATAAGTTGCAGTTCAGCGCTCTGTTCCTTTCTTTAAACTTCAGCTATCTGCTGTTAATGAAAATGACGGTCATAAAGCGTATGATGACCAGGCTTCCCTACATGTCTCGTTTGTCTTATCGTAACTAATGAGCCTTGCTATCATGACTCAACAGATCAGGATTTGCTGGTGAGATGTAAATGACTGAACTGCAGTTGAAGTATTTAAAGACTCACATTTGAGTCGTTGTTAATCTTTAAACTTATTTTTCCTCTTTAGCTTTGTATGACATGATTACCATATATATTTCAACCCCATCAATAAAACTGTAAAAAATACCTTTCAACTTATAATACACACCGTTTACCACACAACAATATACAACACATCCCAACACAGTCATAGACATAAATTTGTACAAGGAAGTTGGGACCTCCGATTTTCTGCCCCCTACCCCCTTGGGTGGGGTCTTCCAGGGCCCGGGTTCTGGTCCTTGCCCTCAAGTGCCAGGCCTCAAAAATTCCATTATTGGGTAGCCTGGTCGGGCCATGTTTACAATACTCTTTGAGGGCCCCACTTCTCTTGGGGGTCCTCCTCCTGGGCGGGGGTGAGTGGCCTCTGCCATACTTTCCTGGATGGGAAGGTGGTTGCCTGGAGCGTGGGGTCTCCCTGGGGGGAGGGTGTCCACAGATCTCCTATGTGGTAGTGGGCAGCTAGTCTGGGGCTTGGGGGGCTCTCCCAAAGTTGGCTGGGCCCCCTGGCGAGGCAGGGGGTGTTCTTCTGACTGGGCTGGAGCCTGCACTCTCTGTGCTTCGGTGTCTCCCTGCTCTCTGGCATTGGGGAACCCTGTGGCGGTCCTGCTGACCCTGTCTGGGGGGTTGACATGTTTCCTGGCGGGCAGATTTCCTCTGCTTGCTTTACCGTGTGGGTGTTGGTGGGCCCCAGCTACCGCTGCTGCTTTGGCGGGTGTCTTGATGTAGAGATGATAGGCCCCGCCCCTTTTAGACTAACATTTACATGTGTAAGTTATAATTCTAAAACTTCAAGCATCTTGTTGCTTTAGAATTCAACACCCCCCCATTCTGTAATCATCCTCCAATTTCTTTAATGCCCCTTTTATTCCAAATACCCCTCCCCCAAAAAAAACTTCCTGTCACTTCTTCACTCTTCTTTCTTCTTTCCAACAAAAAAGGAGACATACAATCAATATAAGCAAAGTTTAGCCTAAATTCCAAAAGGTTATTATACAAATATACATCTTGTGTGTCAGAAGATTCATAACCTCCTTTTGTAACAATAAATAAATTTAGCATAAGAGGCCTTCAGCTCGGATCTGTTTGCTAGTTTATTGAACTGGACAAGATAAAATAAATAAACAAATAAAATGAAAACAACAAAAAAAATTCCTTTCTAAATTACTGTTTTGACTACATACTTTAGTAAAAACTCTCATATTTCAAAACAACTTTTAACTACTTTCCTGACAGTGTCATGAACTCTTATCAGCATACTTTCTTAGTCGTTGTCTCCTCAGTAACAAAGCAGAAGTAAAAAGTCTTCAACCTAACGTTGAAACAAAGTTTTAAATTGTTCAGCAAAATAAAACGCTTGAATAAGTCAACTATCCTGACAAGGATTGTAGAGTGCGGGACATCCATTGTTCTTTTTCTTGTTGCTTTGCCCCACTCTCATCATTTCTGGCCAATGACTGAAGAGATCTGTAGTCACATGGTTTTGTTTACAAGCTTTGGTTTGAAACGGTAATGTCTGTTTGAGACAGTCTGCATGTAGACCAAATGCAAGGTTCAGGACTCGATCCACACCAAGGTAAGCAGATTCGGACTGGACAAACTGACGATTCTAGTCGGAATACACCGTAAAGCTCTGACTTCAGAAAGGGAGCCATCTTTGAATGTGGTCCGGACTGCAGCGTTACTGTGTTCTGTTGAATTAGTTCTGCATGCCTCTGTTGGTGCAGTGTGATTCATGTGTTGTTCCTTCTTTCCCTCGCCGCTGGCAAGTCTCGCATCCCCAGCTGTACCCCAGCTCATCTGGATGAAGCCCATCGGCTACATTATTTAAACATGTAGTTGTAGCGTTATATAAGCTAATCCTTATTTAACAGTCCTGGTAAATCGCCTGTCTGTCCTGGGATAGGATCTCTCCCTCATGTGGGGATCCCGAAGGTTTCCTCTTTCTTCCTGAATCAGGTTTTTTAGAAGTTTTTCCTTACCAGGAAAAGGGTCTAAAGGCAGGGATAAGACTGAACTTCTGCTTCTGTAAATTTAAACTGAAGCACAATGAGGCAATTTTTTGTGATATTGGGATATAGAAATAAAAATGAATTGAATTAAAGGAAATATTGGATTAGGAGATTAGCAGATTTTACAGTTCTGATTGTGTTCAAAATGTACATTTTTTTCTGAGTCACACACACTGTCAAAGCTGCAGTTTGGCACTAAAGGAATTCTCAAGATTTCCCAGACTTCAGCCCTGGAAAAGAGCCCAACCTCAGGCCCACCAGCCTGTTGGCGGGAGTCCAGAGACGCCGCTGACCGTGATCTGTTTATGGAAGGAAGTGTACAGGAAGGAGGGAGCCAGGCTGCAGGAAGGGCAGGAAGGGAAAAGAGCTGACAGGACAGGAGAGAAGGTGGAGGAGACAGAGGAGGGGGACACTCCGACTTATTAAAAAAACAGCCCGTCGTCACAGGATGAGGAAAGACGGGCAGCGGGTGAAATACAGCAAGCAGGAAGGAAGAAAACTCAGAAGGTTAACCATCAAGGTATTTTTATGTGTGTTCGAGTTTTAAATTCTTTTTCATTTTCAGCTCTAAATCTCCCCCAACTTAAAGTAAATAAATTCTTTGATAAAGAAATCTTACAGTGAATTCCTAACAGGCAGGTGGCGGTTAATGTTTCCCTCACATCAAATACACAGAGGTGGGTAGTGTGCCCCCCCCCAATCACTCTGCATTGATAGAGTCAGCACAACAAGTTGGTTTTTCTGTTAATTCTGTGTTTTCTCGCCATCCTAATCATTTGTTTTCATTAGTGTGGCACAGCTGCAGACACCCCCCCCGTCACTGAGACCACACTCCCACTTGGCTGCTGGTTCGGTTCATCGACTTGAGCTACAACCCAAACAGAAGTTTTGAATCATATCGACCTAAATCAGAATTCTTAATTTACCTTTGGGCCACTGAAGGCAGTATGGGGTTCCATTTGTGCCAAAAATATGTTTTTGCGTCCAGTGTCTACGTCTTTCGTCCCTTGTCTGTGTCAGGGGGTCTGTAACCTGTGGCTCAGGAACCACATGTGGCTCTATTACCCCTCCACATTGGCTTAAAGAAAAATAAAATAGCCATTTTTAAAACTAAGGGTTGATAACTTGGCACTGATTTGATTTATTTTAGTCTAGTTTATGGGAGAGGTGAACCGAGAAACCGAGATTTCATTATTAAATTATTTTATGACTTTAAATTACTTTTTGTCTCATGTTGTTTGGGAATACATTTGCTTTACTTGAATGTTCCTGTTCGGGGCAGGAAGTCTTTTATTTTGAAAGAAAGTCCCACGAGCGTCTTTCAAAAAGTAAAAAAACGACTTGGAGAAAATTTCAGTTTATCTTAATATTTATGCACACACATGTGATGCAGCAAAAATTGATCATCCATCATTCCAGGAAACACTTTGAATTGAGCAAACACCTGTGAGCAGACAGTGTGCTAGAATGTTCTAATAATATTCCACTTGTGGAAAACAACAGTGGGCTGAACTTTATCCAACTATTTATTCATTTTCTTCGCTGCTTTGTCCCTTTCAGGGTTGCGGGAATGCCGGAGCCTAACCCGGCTACTGACGGGCAAAGGCAGGGTTCACCCGGGACAGGTCGCCAGTCTGTCGCAGGGGTTCACAATCACACAGACATCCACATCTAGGGGCAATTTAGAGTCACCAATTAACCTATGACACATGTTTTTGGACGGTGGGAGGAAGCCGGAGTCCCCGGTGAGAACCCACGCATGTACGAGGAGAACATGCAAACTCCACACAGAAAGGTCCCAGTTGATGTTTCTGATCCCCTTGCTGGGATTTGAACTGGGGACTTCTTGCTGTGAGGCAAAAGTGCTAACCACTGCGCCACCGTGCAACTAAAATGTTATCCAACTAAAATGTGAATTCTTGTTGTTATCTTGAAGAAATACAAGGAATCTAGAAAACTTCACCTGCACTGTTCAGTACCAGCTGTTTATCTCTGAGTCTGAATGGTGGAAGTTTTGGATAAAGAAGTCTCCGATCCATTTTATGTCAGTGAATCAGATCGTTCTAAATGAACTAAGATCCGCTACGATCATCAGCCAAAAATAATGATGTGAACTGAATTTGTTTTTTTGATTACCAATGTATGGTAAATGGAGTATACTTGTTAGTGCTTTACTACCTGCCTTGAAGGCTGAAGGTGCTGTACAGTCACATTCATACACTGATGGCGGCTCTGCTGCTGAACAATGGCACCAAACCTCCACCAGAGGTAAGGTGGGGTTCAGCGTCTTGCCCAAGAACACTTTGACACATGGGAGGGCAAGGTGGGAATGGAACCTGCAATCTTCTCATAATAAGCAAGTAACAATAGAGAAAATCATATTAGTTTCTTATATGCAACTATTCTCTATTTAAAGCCATTAAACTGAATCATAGGAAAAGTAAATTGTTGCGTCCCTTGATTATACTGAGCCTAGTATAATAGGACAGTATTGAATACTGTATACTGGTCAGTAAAGGTTCTCATTCATCCAGGTGACGTCTTAAAGTTCAGTCATAGCAACTGAACCTGAGATATTCTTTCTTAAAACACTTTGTCGCTCATCCATTAGTGACATATTTTCAATTTAGCACAACACACAAGTTTGACACTTAATGTAAATAAATGCCAACACATGCAGTATGGATGCAACAATTCACGTTCTCCACGATTCGCTCCAATGGTATAACATATGGTTCGGATACTTTGGGGGTAGTAGTTTTAGCCTAATGTCACTAGTCTGTTTTCGGGTTTGTTGACTGTCGATCAGGTTTTGTGTATTTGCTGCTATCAGGAAGCAAGACGGATTGACACAGTGAGAGAGAGTAACAGAAATGATATCGTAAACTACATTTTGTGTGACCATATTAGTAGCAGGTAAGTTACTTTAGTTTTTATTCTTGTAAGCTGCTGAAAAGTTGAATTTCCCTGTGTAAGATCAACAATGGTTTTATTCCATTCTATGATTGCATGGAAAAGCCAAGTCAAAGTAGCGCCTTATACTATTTTCTTCAATAAATTATGATTAATGTCAATTTTCTCAACATATCTCTTGAAAACATCTGCATATGGTATCCACAGAGGGACAATAAGTCTGGTCTATAAAAATAGATTAGAAGTTACATAAACATTATTATGCAGATTTTTTATGCTAATCAATAGGTTATGTGTAAAAAAAAATAATCTTTTTAAGATATATTTTTAAGATTTTTTTCTCTCGGTTTTATTGGTTTCCTTTATCCTGCAGTGTTTTCTAGTACTGCAAACATTCCAGTGGAAAACGAGGAACATCAGCTGCCGTGATGCAGAAAAACTAGTCCACACGTGTTAACTTCAAAATTGAACTGGTTTGTCTGCATGTCTCAAAAAAGGGAATTCTTTCTGCCTCATCAGAGCTCACCACAAACAGACGCTCATGGGAACTGTAGTCAAGCAGACGTGCGGCTGCTGGCCTTTACATAGCATTTCGTCCAGACTTGTTCCCTTTCTTCAGACCTGCGTTTGTCCACTGATCCCTGTGTGCACGTGATCCCGGTTACTGCAGCAACAACAAAGGTTGATCTGCAGAATTGGAATGACATGTAAAGGAGTACTAAGTACAAACTGATGATGAGGGAGGATTTCACTTTGTGGTCACCGCTCTGAATGCATGTGAGTGTGCATGTGCAGCAGCTGCAGGGTTCAGAGGGAAGGTGTTTTTTTAGGAATGAGAAGAGGCAGCAGGACCAGAGAAATCCTCTTGATGGGAGTTACAGAATCCAAACAGACGTCAGGCTCAGAGGAGGGAAGGGAATGCTTTTTGTTTAATTATCAGTTCACACTTGCAAACAGAGCAGATTAACAGAGTCACAACACAGAGGCGGGGGGGGGGGGGGGGTGTGTGTGACATGTTTCTACCTGCTGCACCCCTGCAGCCGCGCTCATTATCCTCTCCCTCTGAGGCCTCCTCTCAGGTTTCCCAGTCTCCCAGTCAGAAGCAGCTTTAGGTCATTTATGAGGAAAAATAAAAACTATTCTCCTTTATGTTTTTGGCGTTTTAAATTTGGTTTTGTGGCAAATTCAGCTCAAAATTGCATTTCTGAATCAGGAACAAATAGAAAAATGCAGTTTGAAAAACAACCAGAAGGCCACAAGCTTCCATTTCCTTTTGATGCGTCCACTTTTAGGCGACTGGATCCATCTACGTCTTTGTTTTTCTCTTCTGAGATTAAATCTAGCTGTCCGGCTGGATAGCTCTAATATCGCTCGCCATTTTTGTTAAAACAAGAAAAGTTAGGTTGGGGGTGTGAGGGGCTGTAAGCTAGTGCTAGAGCTTATAAACGGATAGGTGACAGGAAGTGGGGGTGGGTTTACTCAATGCAACAGTCCCGTACACAACTCAGAGGCTATTGAATTGGGCTGGGTTAATAAAATCGATTTGAATCGATTTAAGCTTAACGGATCAATAATAAAAAACATAAATCAATTCAGAAAATAAAGCTAAAGTCTGCTAGCTTGATGCTAACGTTTAATGGAATTTCCAATAGGACGGCTAATGCTAACGCTCGCTCGACCTAAACATACATTGCTAATTAAATGAACATCTTTAGAAACTTTTTTTCCTTATACTTTCTTCTTCTTCTGGAATAAGATGTAAAGCTGTAGCGTAATTACCACCTAGTGGCCAAACTGAAACACCCTCCAGGAGAAGCAGAACAATGTTTACAATGTTATTGATCTTTTTTACGGCAACTGTAAAAAAAAGAAACAAAACCACTTTGCTTTTCTTTTTTATTGTTTGTTGGATTGTTACCGTATTACAAAAACTTTAAAATGTGGTAACTAAGTAGGAGTAGGAATATATAAATTTTTTTCTTCACACTCATATTAAAGCAATCAAACTCTACTTTAGCTGATAATTAATATATTTAATAAATAAAATATGATGTGAGTGTGTCCTCGTTTTTGTTTGTTTGTTTATTTTCTAATCAATGCATAACATAATTCCTGTAATGAGTTTGAAAAATCTGTGTGTTTCGTCCTGTATTGTCCACAATCTATGCTTGAAATAAACACAATCAGTCGAATCAATCAATCAATAAAACAATCTTTAAAATGTTTTAGCATCTAGTGATTTTTTTAAAGTGATTTGCACTTTAATGCAACTAGAAATACTTTTAAAATAGATCAAAAGATAATTGGAAAGGCAATTTAAAGAGAGAAAAGTTAGTGAAGAAGAATCTCCTGTCTTTTTTGTTTACCCAAAAAACTCAATGTAAGACACAAGGATTTACATTTCTCTGAGATGGAATGACTTGACCTATACATTGTTGATAGAAAACCAATTCTCCAGAAGTGTTGATCAGATTTGATCATTCATTACATATAAATGATTCCGGGCGGAGGATGGATCATAGAAAAACAACAGATCATGTGTCAGCAACTTGTAGATCCTCTTATTGTTGCTCTATAATTTCAAACTGTTTGTTTTTGTTCAATAATTGGAAGTGTGAACCACTTTTCACCATTCAGTGATGTTCTGAGTCATGTGCATTGACTGTACATGAGAACTGGACAGAGTGATTCTGACATCACCGTTAGAAAATGGTATACTTCCAGTTCCAACCAAAATGAAGTCAATTCAATCGCCACTTTTTTATGATATGAATGCCACCACGTCTGAACCAGAGGTTGTCAGCAAGCAGTGATTGGTCCAAGTCAATCTGACTTAAAATTTCTATTTTATTTTGATGGCGAGCTATATCATGAGAAACAAAAACTTGACCGCGAAAGTTCCAGAGAAAACATGTATTGCAAGGTGCAAAAAGCTAACGATCAAAGGACAATTTAGCACCAGTCGAACGAGTTAAGAATATTTACCACAAATTAGAGTCATTGTAATTTTGTTCTCTTCTGTCTATTCCGTGAAGCTCTTTCGTTGGTTTATAGTGGTGTCAAAGAATTCACAGAATAAATCACTTCAGACCACCAGTAAAGACTCATCTTCATTCAACTGGCTGATACACTCACCAATCCAGAGTGAGTTTGTTGGAAGGCCCCGCCCCTACAACTTGAAAGCATATTCCTCCTCTGCTGCAAATGTCACTCCTTCACTCCTTTTAATTAACTGAAAATCCTCATCTCCATCATTCATGGAGCTTTCTTTGGCTATATTTGTGTTACAGTTCCTGATGGAGTGATGTGTGCAGCAGTGGAAGGGCTCTGAGCTTTTTGACAACGTAAGGCTTTCCTGGACAGAACAAACTATCTTCTGGCTCCTGTCTAGTTCAAGAAAACAGTTTTTCAGAATGTGAACTACTACTCCTTTCTCTTTTTATCACTATGAGTCAGTGACATGAAGTCAGGGGAGGCAAGTAATAAATGTATAAATTACATTAAAAAATAAAAATCAAATGTTATATTTTTTAAACTTGTCTCCTCTATGATTACATTTTTTTTCCATTTGGGTTTTCCATGTTTCTTTGGGTGAGGCAGCTGCAGCCCCGCCTCCCCAGCGCCGCACAAACTGACTGTAGCTGCAGCTGACATGTGCGCTATTTTGTTTCAGTCTTTCTAACATCACAAAAGACGATTTATTTTAAAATTACGGCTAAAGAATTATACATTTTGCGGCAACAAGTCAAGTGCAGCTGTCCAGTTATTCTTTAATGTTGTTTAGCATCAATCACTGGCAGTGATCTCCACTGAGATAGAGAGACTTATAAAACTGAAAAAAGAAAAGGAAGACTTTTACAAACTTTTTTCAGCTGTTTATGCCATTTTTTTCAGCTATATTGTAGTTGTTTTGGCTAACCATAGTTTTTTTTTTCTTAGTTTTTCAGGCTAATTTAGCATTTAGCTAATATTTTAGCTGGCTATTAGCTTCAGCATTTTAAGTTATTAGCATCAGTGATTTCAGCTATCAGCTTTAGCATTTTCAACTATCAACTTTAGCAATTTCAGCTATCAGCTTTAGCGATTCCAGCTATCAGCGTCAGTGATTTCAGCTATCAGCTTTAGCGTTTTCAGCTTTCAGCTTAAGCGTTTTCAGCTATCAGCTTTAGCCTTTTCAGCTATCAGCTTTAGCCTTTTCAGCTATCAGCTTTAGCCTTTTCAGCTATTAGCTTCAGTGATTTCAGCTATCAGCTTCAACATCTTCAGTTATTAGCTTTAGCGTTTTCAACTATCAGCTTCAGTGATTTCAGCTATCAGCTTTAGCATTTTCAGCTTTCAGTTTTAGCATTTTCAGCTTTCAGCTTAAGCGTTTTCAGCTATCAGCTTTAGCCTTTTCAGCTATTAGTTTCAGTGATTTCAGCTATCAGCTTCAACATCTTCAGTTATTAGCTTGAGCGTTTTCAGCTATTAGCTTCGGTGATTTCAGCTATCAGCGTCAACGTTTTCAGCTATTAGCTTCAGCATTTACAGTTATTAGCTTCAGTTATTTCAGCTATTAGCTTCAGTGATTTCCGCCATTAGCTTTAGTGATTTCAGCTATCAGCTTCAGCATTTTCAGTTTCAGTGTTTTTAGCTATTAATTTCAGCATCTTTAGCTATTAGCACTAGCATCTTCAGCGAACAAGTTCAGCTTACAGCATTGACACCAGCATTATCACAGGCAATGCTTTATATCTAGTTCATCATTATGTTAAAAAGCTACAGTTTTAATATTTTAAAAATGTCGTTTTAGAGTGTTTAATAAATGTTTATCCTGTTCGGCCCGCGACCTAATGTGTGTTTTGGATTTTGGCCTTTTGTGTGATAGAGTCTGACACCCCTGTTTCCTTCCAGAATCATCCAGCTCTTGATTGAATGTAGCCGACCTGTCAACGATGAAACTGAAATGTTTTCTCTCCCATCTGCTGGAGGACAAACACAAAGCATGACTGTGCCACTCCCATGCTTAACAGCTTGACAGGTGCTTCTCTCCTGATAATAGTCATCCTTTGAAACCAAACAAAGCTTTGCATGTTTCAGATTTTATTTTTTACTTTAATATTATTTTAATGATCCATTTTGTAACAAACAAGTAGAACTGTAGATGCTCCAGAATTGCTGACTTTCTAACAAAGGTGATTAACCCGCATGCATGCAGAAGAAAAGGAAACCAGGTCTGATACGTGCACCCTCTGTCAAACTATGGAGCCCGGTAATTACAGGATCGTCTGCAGCCTCAGTGCGTGTTTGGTATTATTCCGCAGACGGTCTGTGACGCTGCTGGAGCAATCTGACACCCCGTCTGCGCAGTCTGCGCAGCCCCAGAGCGCACACGCGCGCCCGGCTTTGGAAAGCTCGCTGATCATCTGTCCCAGCAGGAAGCAACACTAAAGTACAGAAGAGGAAACTTCAAGCTCTTCACCTGTTATCATGCCCCGCCTGCTCTCGTCCAGGTGAGAGGAAACCACGTCCCCCATGGTCCAGGAGAGGCTTTCAGATCCCCAGGAACGTCTCCGACTTGCAGTCGAGTTTGAAAGTTGTTTTCGGACTCCGGAAAATGTTTCGCTCTCTCTCCGAGAATTGCGCGCGCGACTTCGGCTGCGTGTCAGCTCCCCACTTTTCTCCAAGAGGAGGAGGAGGAGGAGAAAAAGGAGGAGGACAGCAGGGCAACACTGACCTCTTTCACAGGAGGACACACCCTCTCGGAGTCATCACTCATCCAACGTGTTCGGTCGGCCCAGCATGGGTGTGTCCTGGAGGAGCTCGCGCCTGGAGTCACCGGGAGTCTGATCTTTTGAAGCTTTCGGGGAAATTACTGAAACGTTTAAGAGCTTGTGAGAAATTATGTTAGTGTATGAATATCACAGGATACAATGAATGAAAGGTAAATTGATTTAGAAGACAAAAATGTCCACCTTAAGTTACAAATATTTATGGATCTATGCTGCCCCCGAGTGGAATCTTTGTTTTCAAACAAGTGTTTCCTACTAATAGTATTCCATCAATACATTTTTTAATCTGCTATATTAGGGCTGGGTTGATAAAATTGATTAATCGATTTGAATCGTTTTAAACAGATCAATAATCGATTCATAAATAATAGATTGATTTAACACAGGGTTCTGCAACCTGCGGTTCCAGATCTTTTATCTCCATTGTGGCTCCAATTGGCCAAACATAAAATAAATCGTGGAGACTTCTGACTCAGCCATGTCGACCGTCTGAGTCAGCAGCTCCCTGATAATGGCTGCCTAACCAAAACTACCTAACGTAAAACAAATAAACAAAGCCTGCAAACTAAGACTACCAAACCCCAAACTAAAATAACTAAACCCAGCAGTGTAAGACTGCTGAGGACAAAGAGGGGAAAAAGAACAATATAAAAGTAAAATAAAATAGCAATTTGTTAAAGTAAGGATTACTTAATTACCATGTATTTAATTTAGATTAGTTACATTTATAAATTGATGGCTGAAGTGCACACAAATGGAATTTCCTATAGGATGGCTAATGCTAACGCTTGGTCAATGTAAACATACATTGCTGAATAAATGAACATCTTCATAAATTCACAGCTATGACTTTCCAAACTCTTAAGGAAATATAAAAGGTAACAATTTGTGATCTAAAACAGTTTTTTGCTCATAGACTTTTTCTTCTGGAATAAGATCTATAGCGTGACGGACATCTGGTGGCCAAACTGAAACGCCAGGGCATTCTTGATGTAAGGCAAAGTTTTTAAAGTATTTTCGTAACTAAATCAATTTTATCAAGAGCTTATTTATCACAGAATGTATTTTATTTTGAAAGGCACTTGTATGTGTTGCTGTCAAAAATAAGTGAAAATTGTTTTGTTAAAGAAAAGGTATTGTTAAAAAATGTATCATTTAGTCGCATGAACTAGGAGAATAAAGAAAGAAAAGGAGACTAATGATTTCAATAAAGCTATTTTAAAAACCGTACATTATGTATTTTGGTTCTAGACACATATGGTGTTTGATAAGGCTTTGTCATTTTTTTTATGTTTTTTTTTTACCCTTTGAGTAGCAATTACAAGTAGGGGTCCTTCACAAACTTTGTTTGTGCTCAGGCCATAATTAAACTTTCCAAGGAAATAGAATGAGATGGTCTTAATAATAGATGGAAATACAACCTAAAAAATGATCATGCTGACTCATTGGGTGAAGGCTGGAGACTGTAATTGGTTGAACCTTATTTTATGTACAGTGAGTGACAGTTGTAAAGTGACCGTTTTAAAAACTACAGTAAAAATAGTATAATCAATAACTATAACTATCTAGTACAAATAACAACTCATCCCCGAGGTAGTGTGTTCATTTCACACTGGTTGATGTTGTCAGGGCTCAGTCTCCCAGTTCCATCTCTGACCACCAGAGGGAGCCCTCTCCTGAGTATTGACCTTTTCAGCCACTTCCTCACTCCATATCCTGTCAGTCAATGCACTCTCACCTCCAGCTGCTTCCCTTCAGCCTCCTTCAATATATACCCTGTTTGGACTCATCTCCATGTGAAGCATTGTCTTTTTTTCTCTCCAAAAGCTATACTGAGCATTGACTTTATCTTTGGCCTGCTTGTATTTTGACGTTTGCCAGTTTCCTCGTCTCCCCTGTCCTGCTTCATGTTTTTGACTCCTGCCTGGTTTTTGGATTATGCTCCTGTCTTTATCCTTGCCTGTTTTTGGTTGATATTAAACTTACCTGCTGCACATGGATCCAAATGCCTCAGAGTCACTGTTACAGATGTTGCAATTATAAAATTGTTTCTTTCCCAATCTTGATTACCAAATTGGCAGGATTCTTTGTATTTTGATTGATTGATTGATTGATTGATTGATTGATTGATTGGTTTATTTCAAGCATAGATTGAAATTACAGGACAAAACACACAATTAATTCAAACTCATTACAGAAACAATAAGATGCATTGATTAGAAAATTAAAAACAAACAAAAATAAAATACACTTATGTCACATTTGGTTCATTCATTCTTTGTGATTATTAACTAAAGTCAGTAGAGTTTGATTGATTGCTTGAAAAGGAGTGGGAAGAAGCGAACTTATATAATCCCACCCCTACTTGATTACTTCATTTAACTGTTTTGCATAATTATGTCTTCCGGTTTTTTTTTTTTTTTTTTTTTTTTTTTCTCAATACATTCCCAATAGTAAAGTAAAGTGCTTGTTGATTATTGATTAATCTCGTAAAGCATTATTTCAGTAAACAGTAACATCAATCATACTCCATGTAACAGATATGTAAAAACTCACTGATTATCATCATAATACAATGTCAATGTCATGTCTATGCAGAAAAATAATAACACATTGAAATCAAGTTTTCAAGTAACATTAGAGCTTATTGATTAATCTCTGAAAGAATTCTTGCATATTTTCAATAAACATTAATGATTTACACAATATGTAATAATCATTGATTATCATTAGAAAGACATAATTACATGAATCATTGCTACATATTTAGGATCAAAAAAGGAAAATTAATACCATAGTGATTGTAAACTTATCAGTAATCATTACTGCATATTACATAACATAAAACTCATTGATTGCATTAAAAAAAAAAAAATTTTTTTGATTATTTCATCACATTCAAGTTCAGACATTTGGAATTATTCAAACACAAGTTGATCTTTAACTCGTCTTATCTTCATATTATGAAATTAGAGTTTCTTTATACATTTTCTTGAATTGATAAATACTTGAACATAGTTTGAGTTCATTACTTAACTTGTTCCAGAGTTTAGTTCCACACACAGAAACACAGAAACTTTTCTTTGTCTTATCAATTGACCTTGAAGTTCCTGCATCCTCTCAGTTTGTTCCTCCTTCATGTTCTACAAACTGTTTTTGGATATTGGATGGTAATGTTTTACCACTAGCTCTGTATAGATATTGCGCAGTGTAAAAATCAACAAGGTCATACAGTTTTTAAAATTCTGGATTGATAAAATAAATTGTTTGTGTGATCAAGATAACCGGCTTTATGTATAATTCTGATGGCTCGTTTCTGAAGCAAAAAGAGAGGATGCAGTGAACTCTTGTAATTATTACCCCAAATTTCTATACAGTAGGTGAAATATGGTAATACGAAAGAGCAGTACAATAAATGTCTACAGTTGTATTCTAATATATATTTTGATTTATTTATAATTGAAATACTTTTTGAAACTTTAGTTTGTATGTGTCTGATGTGTGGCTTCCAACTCAGTTTGTTATCAATAACAATCCCTAAGAATTTAATTTCTGTAACACTTTCGATGAAGTCATTGTTAACTTTAATTGAGAGCTCTTTATTGGCTTTGTAATTACCAAAAAACATCACTTTGGATTTGTCTAAATTCAAAGACAGTTTGTTGTAATCCATCCATGATTTTATTTTGATTAACTCTGTGTTCAACACATTAATAAGTTCCCTTTGATTGTCTGTAGAATAGAATATATTTGTGTCATCAGCAAATAAAACGAGTTTTAAAAGTTTTGAAACACTGAATATATCATTGATGTAAATATTGAACAGCAGCGGGCCCAGAATTGATCCTTGAGGGACACCACAACTTATCTCTTTGGCCTCTGATGTAAATTCATTCATCTTGACAAATTGTTTTCTTCCTGTTAAATAGCTTTTGACCCAACTTAGCGCTACTCCTCTGATCCCGTACTATTCCAGTTTGTCCAGTAGGATGTCATGATTGAGAGTGTCAAAGGCTTTTTTTAAGTCAATGAAGATTCCAGCTGCATATTTCTTTTTATCCAGAGCATTTGTGATTTCCTCTACAGCCTCAATGATCGCCATTGAGGTTGATCTGTTTTCTCTGAAACCATACTGGCTTTCATTTATTATGTTATATTTATCAATGAATTTAGATAATTTATCGTTGAATATCTTTTCTAGAATTTTTGAGAATTGTGGAAGGAGAGAAATCGGTCTATAGTTTGTAAACAGGTGTTTGTCTCCACTCTTATAGACAGGAATCACTTTTGCCATTTTCATTTGGTTTGGAAATCTCCCAGTTTGTAATGATAAGTTACATATGTATGTTAGAGGCTTAGAAATACTGTTAATCACCTTTTTCACCACCGTCATATCTATATCATGACAATCTGCTGAGTTTTTACTCTTGAATTTATTAACGATTGATATAAGCTCATTTTCATTCACATCAGAAAGAAAGATGGAGTGAGGGATCCTTGTGGTGGATGGAATATTTTCTATGTTGGTTTTACACTCTGGAATTTCTGCTGCCAACTCTGGACCCACGTTTACAAAATAGTTGTTCAGACCGTTTGCTGCTTCATTCATAGAATAGGTTTGACCCTTCTCATCTGTAAAGTAATCTGGGTACGTTCGTTTTTTTTGTCCCTTTTTTAATGATTGTGTTTAATATTTCCCAAACTCGCTTTACATTGTTTTTATTATCATTCAGTAGATTATTATAGTACACTTCTTTACAGTGCTGTGTTATTTCAGTTAGTTTATTTTTGTAGGATTTGTATCTCTGTTCATTTTCTCTCTATCTTTGTTTTAAGAACTTTTTATAGAGGTTATTTTTCTTTTTACAAGCATTTTGAAGACCAGTAGTTAACCAAGGACATTTGGCAAATTTGTTCCTAAATTTATGAATTGGACAGTTCTTGTTGTATAGTGAGATAAATATTTCTAAAAAACATTTATAAGCAGTGTCCACATCTTTCTCTCTGTACACAGAGTTCCAGTTTTGTCTGGATAAGTCATCATTAAGAGAGTTCATTGTTTTTTCATTTTTTAACCTTTTCATAGATGGATTCTTTAATCATTTTCTTTGTTTTAACATTGATATCAGATAGTGTAAAAACTGGTAAATGATCAGTTATGTCACAAATCATTAGTCCACTCATGTGAGTGTTTTCTATGTTATTTGTGAATATATTATCAATAAGAGTAGTACTTTGAGTAGTAATTCTGCTGGGTCTAGTAATGGTTGGAAATAAACTCATGCTGTACATTCTGCTGATAAAGTCATCTGTTGCTTTATGTTTGCCTGGGTTTATCAGATCTATATTGAAATCTCCACAGATAAACAATATTTTGTTATTATGAGAGTGAAATACTTTTTCCATCCAGTCACTGAACACTTCTAAGCTTGACCCTGGTGACCTGTATATACAGCTTACAATGACATTTTTCCCTGATTCATTACATACTTCAATTGTAAGACATTCCAGTAATCCATCCACTGCAACTGACATTTGATCAATTACTGTAAACTTCATATTTTTTTGCACATAAATTGCGACTCCTCCACCTTTTTTGTTTACTCTGTTCACAAAACTAAGTTCATAGTTTTCCAATTCAAAGTCAGCGTCCTTGTCGCAGCTAAACCAAGTTTCAGATATGGTCATGATGTTAAAGGAATGTTCCAGATTCTGTAAATAGTCCTTGATGTCTCCAAAGTTGGTGTACATACTTCTGCTGTTAAAGTGGATGATTGAGAGTCTTCCTTCTGGGTTAACAGAGTTTTTGGTGTAATATTTGCAGTCCAGATTAACAGTGGAAAAGAATTGATCAGGGTCTATGTCATCTTGTTGGTTGTTATCATTATCACTGAATATATGAAGGTCAGGTTGTTGACAGTTCAGATCTCTCTGAAAGTCGTGCTCACTGTTGACTGTTGTAGAGATTGTGTTGTTTTGAGCAGCCATTGTTAGTGAAGTTTGTCTCCTCACCTCGTAGACCAGCATTCTTACTTATCTCTTGTTTAGACTGCAGTGGGTACAAACTTCTCCAGCTCCTCCAGGCTTCTGATGATGATGACCTTGGCTTGCTCAGGAGTGCCACAAAGCTTGGCGAAGATTTTCCCGTCACGTGTCCAGGTGTTCTGGAGTTTTCCTAGCTTTTTCAGGTAGCGGGCTCTTCGGGCGATGTCAGCATTACGTTTAGTAAGATTCTTGTTGATAAACACGTTTGAGCCCTTCAGATGTCTTCCTTGCTTCAATAAAGCGACTTTGTGTTTCCGATTGACAAACCTCATGAGAATTGCAGGTTTGTCGGTATCTCCTCTCCTCTGGAGTGGACGGCAGATCTCAAGGTTGTTTGTGTCCAGAGAAATTCCTTTGGACTTCAGGAAAGCTTCCACCTGTTGCTCCACGGAGCTCGTCTCCTCGTCAGATTTTTCTCCGTTCCCTGCAGCCGCTGCACGTGCATACGACCGGGGCTTGATTTTCAATCCGGTGATGATAACATCATTAATCCTGGACTCCTGTTCTTGGTCATCCATTTGTTTATCCAAGTTATCCAGTCGGTTGACAGTCTGCTCCTGCAGAGCCCGGAGCTGCCTCCCATCCTCCAGCCTTTCCAGAATGACCTGGTACTGCGTCTTGAGGGCTCGAACTTCTTCCAGCAGGAAATCAAGCAACTTCTTGATATCCTCTGAATCGTCCGGTGCTGGGGGATTTTTCGGCGGCATGATCAGGAATTGTTTTTAACAATATTTACCCTTTTTGGAGTAAATAGAGTTTTTGATGCGCAGCTGCGCTTGCCTCCGTGCCGTCGTGGCGTCTTCCCGGAAGCAATCCTATTTTGATTGATTTGTTAAAAGGGGAAGACAAAATAAGTCTTCTTTCTGTCCCCTTTTCATTTCCATCTCAAATTTATTTTTTATGTTTTTCTTATTAATGATTAAAAAAAGACCATTTAAATATGCATATGAACTAAGAACAAAACAGAAAAAAAAAATCTTATTGACTTGTTTCAGATTCCAGAAAGTTCATTTCAGTGGGATCTCACCGTCAGCGATATATGAGAATGTTTGAGGAAACCCCAGGATGCAATGATTAAACCAGAGGGAATTAAATGAAAGATTCATCATGATGATCCTGCAGTCCGGCTCTCTCCAGCTCGGAGGAATGGCGCTACTAAGCACTGCTGGGTGAGAAGCAGAGTTCAGTCAGATGGTAATAATAAGGCTGATAGCCAAACGGATTAGCCTTCACACTCAGAAGTTAGAGAAACCATAGAGAAGGAAGAGTATATTACCACCTTGGTGGATGTGGGTTTTAATGGGCTACAAGGAACCCCTACTGGTCTTGTAGAAAGATGTGTCCTCTGCTTCTGCTGATTCGGTTTCCTGGGGTCTAGCTCGCCATCATGGATCTGGCCTGGATAATCAGAACCAGAGTTTCAAATAAACACGTGTTATGAAGATCCTGAGATCTCATTCAATTCTCCTGAATAAATACAAAGTGCTAACTGCAATTAGCACGTTGTATTGTGCTAACTGGCACTAAAAGTGACAGTGCATGCACTGTCACTTTTAGCCACAGAAGAAAAATCAGTGAAAGCAATAGCTCACAATTCGTGAAGTTCTAATATACTGTAAACAGTAGAAAAATGGCTCTAAAATAGATTTTAAAAAGAAATACAAAATTATAAAATACACAAGCACACACATTGACACAAGACTAAAAAGTGGTTAAGATGTCCCCCAAGCGTCCTGTCGTCCACACCGAGGCAGCGGCCAGCAGGGATGGGGGGGGTGGGGTAAGGACTCTGGCATCAATGCAGAGGCCAGGCCAGGCAGCAATCAGGCTAAATCAGGCTGACCAAAGCCAAGCAAGGCAGGGGGAAGCCAAGCGAAGCGACACAGGCAATGCGGATGTGGCAGGATGGATTGCTGCAGGTGTGGCTGGGAGGCTAATTGCAGTCCCTGGCCTCTAGGGGCACTATAAAAAGAATGGGGTGCTCAGTGGCAGTGATGGGCATCTTCTGGTCCTTGGAACCGCCCACTTCCAGTTTATCCCCACAGCTCCGGAAAGATCGCAACAACCCAATATAATAGAGCCTCTGCAATTTGCGCGCTGTTTATGTTTCTGGTGACAAACATGCTGGGACTTTCTGGGCTCCCAGTAGTGTCGGAACAGCTGCTGCTTACATTATACTGGTTTTGGACAAATTCACTGCTCGCTTGCCCTCACTCGCGGCCTGTGTTCTACGAGGTT
The DNA here is from genome assembly GCA_003999625.1 of Oryzias javanicus. Classification (NCBI taxonomy): domain Eukaryota; kingdom Metazoa; phylum Chordata; class Actinopteri; order Beloniformes; family Adrianichthyidae; genus Oryzias; species Oryzias javanicus. The sequence goes on from CM012448.1 coordinate 1,279,057, forward strand.
CCGGGCGGGGTGGCTAACAACTGCTACGTCTGACGGAGAAGCACACCGGACCCTCAGCGCACTCCCGGACTTAGCCCCCCCCACCGAACAGAGACTTGAAGGACACGAGCGGTTTTTAATCTCCCGATTTTTAATTCAAATGCCTTTTTAGCTGTCCGCTTTTAGGGCTGTGGTTTTTTTGAGCACTGTTGTTAATTTGGAGAAGTGGGGCTTCACGAGCCAACCAGCTCGGCTCCCACTTCGGGTAAGTTATATTTTATTTCTTTGTTTTGGGGGCCTCCACCGTATGCAGCTAAAACGGGCCTCAGCTGACTGACCTTTTTCCCCTTTTTGTTGTTTTTAATTGTTTTTATTAAACTATTTTTTTATCGTGTTTTTATTATAATAAACACTTAATTTTTTTAACTCTGAGCCACGCCTCCTGCCTTTGTGTGCAATCAACCTATTGAACGGTACTCGCTACCTTACCACTCCCCTTACCACACTGGCAAAACAGCCGGGGCTCACAGTCTGACCCTGTGGAGGGCAGACAGGGGATAGAAGTAGCACCATTAACTTGGAGAAGCACAGGATGAAGGGCCAAACCCACCGTCTGTGTCCTGACGAATCACATGCTCTTCTGGTGCAGTGGAGAGGGGACCCTTGTGCCACAGGTCCACACACTAAGTTTCAGGTGCCCACTGACGTGGCCTGGAACCTGTAGCACAGTGCAGCATCCCCTCTTTAGAGTGCAGTGTCATGCACACTGCAACTCTGCCTTTTATATGCTCCACCACACCCTTTTGGCAATTAAGAGGATTCCCAACTCCTGTGTAGCAGGTGCAGCCAGTTTCATCCTGCTACACAGACACAAACAGTGCGTGAACAATGTGTTTACTCGAAGGGATTTACTCTCAGTACAAACGTTTTGATGTGGCTGAAACAGGCAGAAAGGTTCCAAAGTGGTTAATTGTCTCCATGTTATTGTATGGAAATGGCTAGACTGCGTGTGTGATTGCAAGATTGCTAAATCTAGCATTTAAGCGGTTCATTACTGGTTCACTAGTGTCCACCATTGGGTTCGGGGGTCACCACCACGACAGGCATCAGAAACCTTGGGACCACAGCTTCGGACAGCAGCAGAGATTATGGAGGTGCAGAACATGGTCCACTCAGACCCACTTTGTGGGAGTTAAAGACCTCCTTGACAGCCAAGCATTCTCAGTAGACCCTCAAAGCACATACAGATTTGCCAAATATTTCTCCCCTGCCAGCGAATCCAACTCACCACCAGGAAGTGTACGGTGGACAGCTCTGCCCCTCACTTTACCTGAGTGTCCAAGATACATGGCCGATGGTCACCTGAAACAATTACAAAGTTGATCATCTATTTCCTGTATAGGATGTCCTGATGCTTGGTGTATTCATGAATACACATGATGTTTTTTAAGGGCAAACTATGGGAAGCACAGAAATCCAATAACACTGCTCAGGTTCAGGTCAGGGAGACCATTTCTACCAAAATACGCCCCTTCTGGTACCACTGTCATTAATGACATAGTCACTGAAGTTCCCCAGGAGGACGATGGATTCCCCTATTGGGGGACATTCCAGTGCCCCTTCGAGAGAAACCAAGGTCGGGCACTCCAAACTGCTGTTTAGCCTGTAAGCCAAAACCACAATCAGAGACTCATCCCCAAGGGGGATTAGGGATGGGGGGATAAGGCTAAGCTGAAGGGCTCATGAGTAAGTCCACCCAGCCCACCTACTCTCCCCTTAGGCAACTCCAGAATGGTAGAGAGCTCAATCCCTTCGAGGGACTGAGTTTCAGAGTCCAGTGTGGAGGTGAGCCCAACTATATCAAGCCAGTACCTCTCAACCTCTCATACAAGCTGAGGCTCCTTCAATCCCAGAGCGGTGACATTCCATGTCTCAAAAGTCCGCCAAAATGTCCCCTTCACCTGCCAGCCAAACCACATCTGCCTCTTCTTAACTATTCTACAGGTGGTGAACCCACTGGAAAGCGATCCTATGTCGCTTCTCCGAAGCTGGGTTGACCCAGCCAAAGCCAGTGGGAAGACCCTCAGCCACCAGGTGCTCCCCTACGAGCCACAACCCCAGATCTGGCTACAGTTTGGGGTCCTGGTCCGGCCAATCTGGACAATGTAACGGAAACTTTGATTGAACTTCTCATAAAGGATTCTGAACCGCTCTTAGTCTGGCACGTCACCCAGGACCTATCTGCCATAGAATACCGTACCAGTGGCAGAAGCCTCAGACAGCATAATTCCTGAGATCACTCGAGCACTCAAACCCCTCCACCACGTTAAGGTGACGGTTCACGGAGGGGAAAAACATTTGTGAGTTTAGATAAGTGGGAACAAACAAAGCACTCCCAGAACCGAAAAACTCACGCAGGCAATGGTCTGTCAGGCAACAAAACTACCCAACAAACCGGAGCCAGCTTTTTTTTTTCCTCCATGTCACTCTATGTTGACCAATTTTAAGGAAGTAAATTTTCTACTAACTAATATTTTAAAAATATATATAATTTAAAAGAACCTTCCTTTCAGCCATTTTAGTTTTGTGGATTTATATGTATATGTGTTATTTTTAAAGATGTTTGTTTTCCAAGAGGCATTCTCACATCTGATGATTAAGATTGAGATTTTACTTTAGAATTTGCATTTATTATTATTATTTTTTAAGGCATTTCTTCTATGAGAGGTTCAGTTTCGTTGATATAGGTTAACTATTGGAATGCCTCATAGATAGAAGTTGAAAGTTTAAAGAATAAAAAGAAAAAGCCAAATCAATTTAAAAGCTTTTTCTCTATGTAACTTACAGATCAAATCAAATAAAACTTTATAGAATTTTTTTCCTACTAATGTGACTAAAAAAAGGCTGTAAAAGAACTAAAACACAAAGCCTACCCCCCCCCCCCCCCCAACCCCATCCTACCTACACCTACATAAAAACACATGCAATGACTAAACAAAGCAATGCCTAAAAATCCCTAACATTTGTTGGGGACTAATCCTACTTTAATCCTACTCTTTCTAAAAGATATAGCCTACATAAAATATCACCTACATAAGAAATAACCTACTTATCATTTTTAAAATATATCACCTATGTAACAAATCACCTTTATAACAAATCATCTGTACAACATACCACCTATAAAAACTGTGTTAAACTTTAATGAATTTGTATAAGTGAATAAACTAAAGCACTCAGGGAAAGCTGACTTCGCGAAGGGTCTGTCAGCCAACAAAGCTACCCTACAAACCCCTGGTGCCATCTTTTTACAATGATACTCCTAAATATCCTGAAAAATCCTTTGGTAGAGCAGAAACCAGACTTCTTTGGTAACTTTTCAAAGCATTCAAAGAAACTTGCAATAATCATTTCATTGAGCTGATTCCTTCCTATAGCTCTCATTGAAGGAATCCACTTTGACAATGTCCATTCCTCACAGAGATGCTTAAAAACGTCTTCATGAAGTCTGTCCAAGTTTTTCAGCTCAATTTCATCTTCATTTGCTATTATAATTCTTTCACAGATAATCTTCACGCTGTCAGAGTCCTTCAGAAGTTTCTGAAATAACAGCAACATCACATTCTGAACGCACTCTCTAACTTTCTCTTCTGTGCTGATCAGATCAGATTCTTCTCTGTTTTCTGCCAAAGAACCAAATTTTCTTTTGAAGAAATTTTTCACCGCCCTCCACCATTTTCTTTTAGGTTCTCTCAGACGGTGGTGATCTGTATTTTCAGATTTCATGGAGCAAGGCTTTTTCTGCAACTTTTCTATGTATCTAATGAAATGTGCAGCAATCCTATCATTAAGCTGATCACTTCCTATATCTCCCATTGAAGGCATACTCTGTGACCTTGCCCATTCTTCACAAAGTTCCTTGAAAACACTTTCATAGTGTGTATTTAAATCCTTCAGGATGTTCTCGTCTGTGTTTACTTCCAGAATTCTTCTACAAATCCTCTCCACACAGTCTGTGTCCTTCAGTACTTTCTGAACCACCAGTGTTATTACTGTCTGGACAGGCTGTCTTAGTTTTAATTTTTTTATTTTCTTATTTTTTTCTGATGACTTTTTACATTTAAACCAAGATTTATTTTGATTAACTCTTTTCTTTGCTCTCTCCTCTCTCTTTTTTGATTCTATTTCTGGGTAAAGGTAGCGCTTGATCTGTTTTATTATTCTTTTATTGCTCATTCCTGGGTGGTAGTGGATAATTTTTACCAGAGCCTCCATATACACTTGTCTTAAAGTTTTTTGTTTTGAAAAGGTTTTAAATTTGCATTGAGAAAATGTTGTCCAGAAAGAAAGACCAACAGAAATAGATCTGTGAAAATGGGCTATGCAGGCGGTAACTCTTCTTACAGTTACAGGTCGTAAAGCTCTTTTTTTGATGCTTTTTAAAGCTTTGACTAACACTGTGTCCAGAGTTTGATCATAAAATTTTTTGCTTTCCGTCTTAGCGTCTTCATAATTACCATCTGAATTTGTCTCATGTGACACGGTACTTTCTTCAAAGATAACCTCATCTATAGCCTCACTGATGGCAGAGGTAATATTATTGATTCGACAATAAAATATTTTAACCCTTCCGCTCTCCTTGGGGTCCAGATGGCTCCAACCACATATTGTTATGCGATTTCTTCCATGACAAATGTGGACGAAGTGGGACAGGTTTTTACGTCTGTCATGGACATTAGTGAAACTCAAAATCATTGAAAAAAAAAAAGTTCAGCGCACTGTCCTGTGGTGTCCAGATGACCCCACTTTTAATGTAAACAAGCTAAGGAGAGCGGAAGGGTTAAAAAGGGCATCTTTGATGACGGATTCCACTGTTTCCCCAATGAACTGTTCAGTCTGTGAAATAGTTTCACATTGAATCTCTCCAGAGGATCCTGATCCACTGTCACTGCTTGAGTTACGACTTTCATCTGAGGACTCAGAGTCATCTACAAATACAATTTCATCATTTCTTTTTAGTATTGCAGTAGTGAATTGGTTAAGCATTCAGGAATATAAATACTTTAACTGGTATTTATTATACCGTTTTAGTACGTTTTTTATTACGTTATTATTGTTTTGTATGAACTCTTTTACCCAATCCTTGTTCTTTTGGGTCCATCTGAATTGTTTTAGCCTCTTTTTCAAGCTTGTCAATGAAATGTTTTGTATAAAAGAGTCCCTGTTGGGCATAAATTCATTCTCAATCATAGTTCTAATAATATCAAAGCGAAAAATTACATCTAAAGTAAATATGGAATTAAAAGCTTTCCACATTTGGAATAAAACTCTAGACTCTTCATTCCTCCTAAATCTGTTTTGAAACATCTGTTCAAAAGAACTGTGGTCTTGAGGTGGCATTTCTATGTCCAAAATGTTTTCTATCAATGCTAAAATTTCCTCTTTTTCCATTTTATACCCTAAAGATTTTGTGTTTTCTTTTGCTTCCCTCATGACTTTTGAAATATAATCTGCAGCAACATCACTGTCACTGTCAGACTCTGTTGCCCCCAGATTCTTTTTGATATCATCTGTGGTTAAACTTTTTAAATCCCATGAAGTCATCTTGAGAGAGTCGTCGCTGTGAGAGCTTTGATCAGCTGCTTTACAAAACAGCTGTCGAAACGGTCTTAAAAATCTTTTCATTGTCTTTTTCTTTCAGGCTTGGGTGAACTCTCTTTAAAAGTAATGCTTTGAAGTACTTGTGGTATTTTGACAGGTGCTCTACTTTTTGATTAGGAAGAGCATGCATTTAAGATTCACTGATGACATTGATTACATCATACCACGTAATAAACATGCAACGTGACATCATCATGCGTCGCCAGTGTGTCATGTGACCACACCCTTTCATCTAATGAGTCACCATTGTATGGATGATGTCATGGTCATGTGACATGTGTTGTCAATGTGTCATGTGACCACACCCTTTCATCTGATGAGTCATCATTGTATGGATGATGTCATGGTCATGTGACCTCATTATTTGATCTGTTGGTGACAACTCCAGCGCCTCTAAGAAAACTTGCTTATCCAACTATAAATCCAAGTAGCTATTCAGGTTGTTCTGTTGTTTAAATTCTTTCATTATAATCAGACATAAAATTATTCCAAAAATAATGTACTAATGTAAAAAAAATGACTGTTTTTATTCACGAATGTGGATTATATAGAGAGGCTCTTACTAATTAACTCAGGCAAAATGTAATAGGAATGATATAGGTTCTACAGGTCACCCTTTATTACCTCACACAGATTTTTGTACTTTTACCGGATAGTTTTTGAAAATTACTGCTCAAACATTGCATTTTTGACCCAAAATGTGATAAAATGGTCAACCTTGAATTTAAATAAAACTACTTTGGTCCATAACGGGATCTCCGCAGGGAACAGTTCTGGCTCTGTTTCTGTTTACTGCCTACACTGCAGACTTTACACATAACACCGGATCTGTTCATCTGCAGAAGTTCTCGGATGACTCTGCCATTGTCGGACTGATCCAGGATGATGATGACAGAGAGTATAGAGCTGTGATCCAGAGCTTTGTGGATTGGTGCCATCGGAACCACCTGCAGATTAATGCAGGGAAAACAAAGGAGCTGGTGGTGGACTTCCGGAGGCACTCCCACAATGCACCAACGGCGGTGAACATCCAGGGAAGGGAAATTGAGAGAGCAGAGTCCTACAAGTACCTGGGTGTTTGTAACAGGATGGGTTTTTTTACTGTTTTAATTCTATTTATTTCTGGACCTCTTTTTTGTGAGCACTGTGTCTGCTGACTATTTTGAATGCATCATGGACATGATTGGAGATTGAGAACAGGTGCACTCCAGCTGCACCTGGTGACTTTTAACAGAGCACCTGATGCAGCAGCAGCAGGAAGACACAGGAGAACACGAGACACCGGGGTCAGAACAGGAGAAGGGACCTGCACGGAGGTCCCCATGCCTCCTTGGGAGCCGGTTGGTGACTGTCCCGCGCACTGGCAGCTTGGAAGGAAAGGGGGTAGTCAACTGGAGAGGCAGAGGGATGTGGTTGCGACCCACCCCTCTTTGAGCTAAGTACCCCTTCCTTAACCTTCCCAAATCGTGTTTTTTTTTTTAAGAGCAATGTTTTTAGGTGCAATGTGAGGAGTGCATATATTTTTTTATCTCGGGGCCTGTTTTATATTTTGTGCATGTTTTTACTAAAGATTTATTTATCTTCCCTTTTATTTTATGCAGGCACCTGATTTTTCTTTTATGGACTCTTAACTCCTCCCAAATGGACAGCATGAACTCTAATGAATGAAGGACTTTTAAGGACTCCAACCCTGGACCAAATAAAAAAACTTGTCATTCTCCTGTACAAGAACTGGTTTTATGTGAGGTTTTTGCCCTGCTCTCGGCTGATCTGGACTGCGGTGGTGGAGGGTGGTGACGGACCAAATTTCTCACCTTGGTCGCGTTGCCTACCCTGACCCCTCCTCCCCGGTTTTTACATTTGGCGTTGTTGGCAGGATTTGAACCTGGGGTAGGGTCCCTCTTTTCGCTATAGAGATCGGATGCTGTGCAGGTGTCAGGACAACCAGGTTTAGCCATTTCAGGGGAGAATAACAGTTTATATTGCACACAGGGTTTAAAAGAATATAAATAAGGATAAAAGTCAAATAAAAATGTCCAGGCACTAGTGGTCCACTTGAAGATCCCGGTCAAGGAGCATGCAGTCCAAACCCAGGCTAAAAACACATAAAACAAATAAAACCAGGATAAAAGTCAATTAAAACCAAAAGCATGGAATAAAATAATCAAAAATGGGTTTGAAAAGGTCCCCTTGGACAATTTAAAATGAGGGGAGACAGAGAGGGTACTTAGCTCAAAGAGGGGTGGGTCACAACCACACCCCTCTGCTGACGTTCTGCTGCGCTCCCCTCTTCGCCTCGCTGCCAGCACCCAAATCTCAAATGTGTCCTTCACGGGGGAGCTTCGTGACGCCGCTGCCTGTGGCTCTGGCAGCTGGGGCAAGCCCCCCCCCAGTTGACAGGGGCAGCTCCTCTCTATTCCTTCTGTGCCTGGTCTTTCCTCTTGGCTCTACTGCTCCTCTTTTTAAAATGTTCAGAAAGGAGTCATCTGGTCCCGCACCTGTGGCTCATTAGTTCGTTTAGTTGGGCATTCACTGGCCCTTAGTCACAGGATTTTGGAATAGAGCCACAGAATAAACCACAAGCAAAACATATACAAAAATTAAAATCCACCCTGTGACATGTTCACCTAAGCAATAAGCTGGACAGGTCCAACAACATCAACGCACTGTACAAAAAAGGGCAGGGCAGACTTTTCCTGCTGCAGAGACTGAGGTCTTTTGGAGTCCAGGGACCACTCCTACAGACCTTCTATGACTCCGTAGTGGCATCAGCCATCTTTTATGGAGTGGTCTACTGGTGCAGCAGTATCTCCACAGCAGACATGAAACTGGTGAGGAAGGCCAGCTCTGTTCTGGGGCTGCCACTTCAGTCTGTACAGGAGGTGGGAGAAAGGAGGATGGTAGCCAAGCTATCGTCCTTGATGAGGAACGACACACATCCTCTTTGCGACACGGTGCTAGCTCTAAGCTGCTGTTTCAGCCACAGACTAATTCACCCCAGGTGTCTGAAAGAGCGGCATCGCAGGTCGTTCCTACCTGCTGCAGAGAGACTGTACAACCGGAGACATTTGCTGAGATGTTGGTGCCATCAGTCACTTTACTTTATTTTATACTCAAGCCGATTTTATATGTTGTGCGATTTCTGTTACATTAATCATATCCACGGTGCAATTGCTAAATTGTCTCATTTTTCTCCCTGTAATGCTGCCGTAACTCTGAAATTTCCGCACCGAGGGATGAATAAAGGACTATCTTATCTTAATTCCAGGCCTTGGCCACCATATGCTTGTTCTACAGGACACCCTCTACGACCTCTCAAAGACTTGTGTACTTTTACTGAATAGCTTTTGAAAAACTATTACTTAAACATTGCCTTTTTGACAAAAAACACATCACATGTAACAAACTTTGAATTTGAATAAGAATACTTGTTCATAGTTCCAGGCCTTATCTTTGTTCTACATGTCACCTTCTATCACCTCACAAAGACTAATGTACTTTTACTGTATATATAGTGTCCAAGGCCTGGAAATATGGACCAAAGCATTTTTATTTAAATTCAAAGATGGCGATTTTAATATATTTTCGGTCAAAAATTCAAGGTTTAAGTACTGTTTTTTCAAGAACTAAACAGTAAAAGTACTGTACTGTTGTGAGGTAGTAGAGGCTGACCCATAGAACAAGGATATAGTGTCCAAGGCCTGGAATTGTGGTTTTTATTCTAATTCAAAGATTATCATTTTAACATATTTGCAAATGCTGGGCTGCTTCAGATGCAACTGTTGGATCTTCAAGCAGATGTGGCCCTCAAAGAGTTTTACCAACATCTCTTCCACTTTTTGGATCCAAATGGTCCCCGAGACAGTTTTCCCAGATCTGAGGAAAGTAGCCACACACATCTTGACCATGTTTGGCTTCACAAATAAATTTGAGGCAGCTTTTTCCACAGTTAACATATTTGAAACAAAACATCATTCCAGGCTCACCAATGAAAATGTGCATGAAAATGACCCTGACACAATTCAAGACCAGATTTTAAGGGATCCAAACCATGATTTTCTTAAGCCTTTCAGAGTGAGTTTTTTTTGCTTCCGGGAAGACGCCACGACGGCACGGAGGCAAGCGCAGCTGCGCATCAAAAACTCTATTTACTCCAAAAAGGGTAAATATTGTTAAAAACAATTCCTGATCATGCCGCCGAAAAACCCCCCAGCGCCGGACGATTCAGAGGATATCAAGAAGTTGCTTGATTTCCTGCTGGAAGAAGTTCGAGCCCTCAAGACGCAGTACCAGGACATTCTGGAAAGGCTGGAGGATGGGAGGCAGCTCCGGGCTCTGCAGGAGCAGACTGTCAACCGACTGGATAACTTGGATAAACGAATGGATGACCAAGAACAGGAGTCCAGGATTAATGATGTTATCATCACCGGATTGAAAATCAAGCCCCGGTCGTATGCACGTGCAGCGGCTGCAGGGAACGGAGAAGAATCTGACGAGGAGACGAGCTCCGTGGAGCAACAGGTGGAAGCTTTCCTGAAGTCCAAAGGAATTTCTCTGGACACAAACAACCTTGAGATCTGCCGTCCACTCCAAAGGAGAGGAGATACCGACAAACCTGCAATTCTCATGAGGTTTGTCAATTGGAAACACAAAGTCGCTTTATTGAAGCAAGGAAGAAATCTGAAGGGCTCCAACGTCTTTATCAACGAGAATCTTACTAAACGTAATGCCGACATCGCCCGAAGAGCCCGCTACCTGAAAAAGCTTGGAAAACTCCAGAACACCTGGACACGTGATGGGAAAATCTTCGCCAAGCTTTGCGGCACTCCTGAGCAAGCCAAGGTCATCATCATCAGAAGCCTGGAGGAGCTGGAGAAGTTTGTACCCACTACAGTCTAAACAAGAGATCAGTAAGAATGCTGGTCTACAAGGTGAGGAGACAAACTTCACTAACAATGGCTGCTCAAAACAACACAATCTCTACAACAGTCAACAGTGAGCATGACTTTCAGAGAGATCTGAACTGTCAACAACCTGACCTTCATATATTCAGTGATAATGATAACAACCAGCAAGATGACATAGACCCTGATCAATTCTTTTCCACTGTTAATTTGGACTGCAAATATTACAACATAGATGACTTTAAAAACTCTTTTAACCCAGAAGGAAGACTCTCAATCATCCACTTTAACAGCAGAAGTATGTACACCAACTTTGGAGACATCAAGGACTATTTACAGAATCTGGAACATTCCTTTAACATCATAAACCATTTCTGAAACTTGTTTAGCTGCGACAAGGACGCTGACTTTGAATTGGAAAACTATGAACTTAGTTTTGTGAACAGAGTAAACAAAAAAGGTGGAGGAGTCGCAATTTATGTGCAAAAAAATATGAAGTTTACAGTAATTGATCAAATGTCAGTTGCAGTGGATGGAATACTGGAATGTCTTACAATTGAAGTATGTAATGAATCAGGGAAAAATGTCATTGTAAGCTGTATATACAGGTCACCGGGGTCAAGCTTAGAAGTGTTCAGTGACTGGATGGAAAAAGTGTTTCACTCTCAAAATAACAAAATATTGTTTATCTGTGGAGATTTCAATATAGATCTGATAAACCCAGGCAAACATAAGCAGAATGTACAGCATGAGTTTATATCCAACCATTACTAGACCCAGCAGAATTACTACTCAAAGTACTACTCTTATTGATAATATATTCACAAATAACATAGAAAACACTCACATGAGTGGACTAATGATTTGTGACATAACTGATCATTTACCAGTTTTTACACTATCTGATATCAATGTTAAAACAAAGAAAATGATTAAAGAATCCGTCTATAAAAGGTTAAAAAATGAAAAAACAATGAACTCTCTTAATAATGACTTATCCAGACAAAACTGGAACTCTGTGTACAGAGAGAAAGATGTGGACACTGCTTATAAATGTTTTTTAGAAATATTTATCTCACTATATAACAAGAACTGTCCAATTCATAAATTTAGGAACAAATTTGCCAAATGTCCTTGGTTAACTACTGGTCTACAAAATGCTTGTAAAAAGAAAAATAAAAAGTTCTTAAAACAAAGATCTAGAGAAAATGAACAGAGATACAAATCCTACAAAAATAAACTAACTGAAATAACACGGCGCTGTAAAAAAGTGTACTATAATAATCTACTGAATGAAAATAAAAACAATGTAAAGCGAGTTTGGGAAATATTAAACACAATCATTAAAAAAGGGACAAAAAAACGAACATACCCAGATTACTTTACAGATGAGAAGGGTCAAACCTGTTCTATGAATGAAGCAGCAAACGGTCTGAACAACTATTTTGTAAACGTGGGTCCAGAGTTGGCAGCAGAAATTCCAGAGTGTAAAACCAACATAGAAAATATTCCATCCACCACACGGATCCCTCACTCCATCTTTCGTTCTGATGTGAATGAAAATGAGCTGATTTTAATCGTTAATAAATTCAAGAGTAAAAACTCAGCAGATTGTCATGACATAGATATGACGGTGGTAAAAAAGGTGATTAACAGTATTTCTAAGCCTCTAACATACATATGTAACTTATCATTACAAACTGGGAGATTTCCAAACCAAATGAAAATGGCAAAAGTGATTCCTGTCTATAAGAGTGGAGACAAACACCTGTTTACAAACTATAGACCGATTTCTCTCCTTCCACAATTCTCAAAAATTCTAGAAAAGATATTCAATGATAAATTATCTAAATTCATTGATAAATATAACATAATAAATGAAAGCCAATATGGTTTCAGAGAAAACAGATCAACCTCAATGGCGATCATTGAGGCTGTAGAGGAAATCACAAATGCTCTGGATAAAAAGAAATATGCAGCTGGAATCTTCATTGACCTAAAAAAAGCCTTTGACACTCTCAATCATGACATCCTACTGGACAAACTGGAAGAGTACGGGATCAGAGGAGTAGCGCTAAGTTGGGTCAAAAGCTATTTAACAGGAAGAAAACAATTTGTCAAGATGAATGAATTTACATCAGAGGCCAAAGAGATAAGTTGTGGTGTCCCTCAAGGATCAATTCTGGGCCCGCTGCTGTTCAATATTTACATCAATGATATATTCAGTGTTTCAAAACTTTTAAAACTCATTTTATTTGCTGATGACACAAATATATTCTATTCAACAGACAATCAAAGGGAACTTATCAATGTGTTGAACACAGAGTTAATCAAAATAAAATCATGGATGGATTACAATAAACTGTCTTTAGACAAATCCAAAGTGATGTTTTTTGGTAATTACAAAGCCAATACAGAGCTCTCAATTAAAGTTAACAATGACTTAATCGAAAGTGTTACAGAAATTAAATTCTTAGGGATTGTTATTGATAACAAACTGAGTTGGAAGCCACACATCAGACACATACAAACTAAAGTTTCAAAAAGTATTTCAATTATAAATAAATCAAAATATATATTAGAATACAACTGTAGATATTTATTGTACTGCTCTTTAGTATTACCATATTTCACCTACTGTATAGAAATTTGGGGTAATAATTACAAGAGTTCACTGCATCCTCTCTTTTTGCTTCAGAAACGAGCCATCAGAATTATACATAAAGCTGGTTATCTTGATCACACTAACATTTTATTCTATCAATCCAGAATTTTAAAATTGTATGACCTTGTTGATTTTTACACTGCGCAATATCTATACAGAGCTAGTAGGAAAACATTACCATCCAATATCCAACAACAGTTCTCAGAAAATGAAGGAGGAACAAACTGAGAGGATGCAGGAACTTCAAGGTCAGATTGATAAGAACCACAAAGAAAAGTTTCTGTGTGTGGAACTAAACTCTGGAACAAGTTAAGTAATGAACGCAGACAATGTTCAAGTATCTATCAATTCAAGAAAATGTATAAAGAAACTAATTTCATAATATGAAGATAAGACGAGTTAAAGATCAACTTGTGTTTGAATAATTCCAAATGTCTGAACTTGAATGTGATAAAATAATCAAAGATTTTTTTTTTTTAATGCAATCAAAGAGTTTTATGTTATGTGATATGCAGTAATGATTACTGATAAGTTTACAATCACTATGGTATTAATTTTCCTTTCTTGATCCTAAATATGTAGCAATGATTCATGTAATTATGTGTTTCTAATGATAATCAATGATTATTACATATTGTATAAATCATTAATGTTTAATGAAAATATACAAGAATTCTTTCAGAGAGTGATCCATAAGCTCTAATGTTACTTGAAAACTTGATTTTAATGTGTAATTATTATTTTTCTGCATTAATATGACATTTTTATTTTGATGATAATCAGTGAGTTTTTACATATCAGTTACATGATGTATGATTGATGTTACTGTTTACTGAAATAATGGACTTCATGATGGACCAGAAGACGGTCAGAGTTCTCTGTTCTGCCACCTCTTCCACAGGAGCCAGCTTCAGTCCCACCACTGAGCTCGTCCTCTTAATGATTTTATTTAGCCGGGAGATGTTCTTCTTGCTGGTGCTGCACCAGCACACAGCAGCATAGAGGAGAGCACTCGCCACCACCGACTGGTAGAACATTTGCAGCAGCTTAGTGCAGATGTTAAATGAGCGCAGCCTCCGGAGAAAGTACAGCCTGGACTGGCTCTTCTTGAAGAGCTGGTCTGTGTTGGAGGTCCAGTCCAGCTTGTGGTCCAACACAAGCCCCAGGTACTTGTAGGTCTGTATCCTCTCCACGCTGTCTCCCTCTATGTGCACCGGCTGAGGTGTTGGAGCCTTCCTCCTGAAGTCCAGAACCATCTCTTTGGTCTTCTGGACATTCAGCTGCAGCTGGTTTTCCCTACACCAGACCACAAAGTCCTCCACCAGCCGCCGGTACTCTCTCTCCTCTTCTCCTTTGATGTAGGCCACAAAAGCTGTATCGTCTGAGAACTTCTGCATGTGGCAGGTCGCGGTGTTGTAGCGGAAGTCAGACATATACAGCGTGAAGAGAAGAGGAGACAGCACTGTGCCCTGCGGTGCCCCCACACTGCAGCTGAGGGTGCTGGAGACAGATCCCCCCATCCGGACGTATTGCAGCCTGTTAGTGAGGTAGTCCATGATCCAAGAAACCAGAGATGGTTGGACAGCCATCTTGGTTAGCTTTTCCTGCAGCAGGTGAGGATGAATGGTGTTAAAGGCACAGGAGAAATCAAAAAACAGAATTCTCACTGCACCACCTCCTTCCTCCAGGTGTGAGTAGGTACGGTGTAGCAGGTAGAGGACTGCGTCCTCCACCCCCACTCTCTCCCTGTATGCAAACTGCAGTGGATCTTGGACGGGTTGGACCTGTGGCTTCAGCTGCTGCAGCACCAACCTCTCAAAGATCTTCATCACAAGTGAAGTCAGTGCTACAGGCCGGTAGTCTTTGTTCTCCTTTGGCTGCTTGACTTTGGGGAGAGGAACGATACATGAGGTCTTCCACAGAGATGGCACCTGCCCCAAGTCCAGGCTCAGGTTAAACAGATGCTGAAGAGGAGCCCCCAGCTCGTTTGCACATGTTTTCAGGAGTCTGGGACACACTCTGTCTGGACCTGGTGCTTTCCTGGTGTTCAGTCTCTGCAGTTCCCTCCTCATCTGATGGTCTGTGATGTGGTGGGAAACACATTCTTGAGGTGGAGGGCGTGGATCACACAGAGAGGACACTGGAAGAGAGGGATCATGGGTGACAAATGATGGAGCAGCCTGAGGAGCTGGACCTTCCTCTGACTGAGGGGTGAGGACAGGCAGTGGGAAGGGCACAGTGGTGGGTGTAGTGCAGACCGTGCTGGTGTTAGAAGTAGAGGTGGTGGCAGATGAAATGTCAAACCTATTAAAATAGGTATTCAGTTCATTGGCTTTTTCAGCACTTTCCCCCACTATCTTTGTCGTCTTGTTGCACCCTGTGATCGTTTTCATTCCTTCCCACACTTCCCTGATGTTATTGTTCTCCAGTTTCTTCTCCACCCTGTCCTTATAGGTGTTTTTTGCATCTTTCAAGCAGCTCCTCAGTTCAATCTGCACCCTTTTAATTTCTTCTGGATCCTTTCTGTTGAAGGCTCTCTTCTTTTTATTTAGAATCACTTTCACTCTCTTTGTTATCCAGGGTTTATTATTTGCATAACAATGGACTGTTCTTGTGGGCACAACAGTATCCATGCAGAAGTTCATGTAGTCTGTTATGCATTGGGATGCTCCTTGAATGTCCTCTCCATGGTGGTCCAGCAGGACGCTCCAGTCTGTGCTACCAAAGCAGTCTCTGAGTTCTTCCTCAGCTTCAGCTGTCCACCTCCTCACACTCCTTATTGTTGGAGGCAGCCTCTTCACTAAAGGTGTATACGTGGGATGTAAGGAGATCAGAATGTGATCTGATTTCCCAAGGGCGGGGAGGGGCGTGGCCTGATAGGCATCTCTGATGTTGGCATAAAACAAATCAATCGTCCTGTTGCTGTGAGTGGGACAGTTCACGTACTGATGGATTGTTGATAGCGAAGAATCCAGGGAAACGTGATTGACGTCTCCTGAGATGATCACAAGAGCCTGTGGGTGTTGTGTTTGCAGCTCCGAAACCGTATTGAGCACTGCCTCAATCGCTGTCTCTGCGTGCGCGCTGGGCGGGATGTAAACACAGACAGCCAGGACGTGTGTAAACTCCCGAGGTAGGTAATACGGTCGAACGCTAACAGCTAACATCTCACTGTCTCTGCAGCATATGGTCTTTTTTATAGTGAAATGTCCGGGGTTGCACCACTTATTGTTGGTAAACAATATGAGGCCCCCTCCTTTACTTTTGCCACTCGCCGCGGTGTCTCTGTCGGCGCGCTACAGGGAAAAGCCCTGTTCTTATTTCACTTGTTCCACATGTCACTTTAAAATAAACCATCTTCCCTTTTGTTTTTTCAAGAAAAATCGAGTCTCTCGGTGAAAAGATGGACCTCATGGAAAAAAAAGTAGAAGCAGTATCCCAGACTCAAGACACCATCCTAAAAAACCAAGAAGTCCTACTGCACATGTTAAAAAACCAAGCAGCCAGGACACCGGACACAAAAACCCCTACTGAACTTTCAGTAATGATAATTGACTTGATATTGTTTATCTTTTAGACTCTTGTCCATCACATATACAATAACCTCAGAGAGCAGCTTCAGTGGAAGGTCCGGCCAACCGACCAGTATGTTTCTTTCTCACTGTTGTTTTAAGAAAACAATAACCTACAAGAACCCCTGACAATTTTGAAATATTGTCTTATCTTTTCACTTTTTTTAAAGTTTCAGAACAAAGCACAACGAGGAGGTGACTGCAACAGTGGTTCAAGCAGTGAAGGACGTGGAACCAAATTGGAGCTTCCATCAAGTTCGAAGTATGTATTGTACACTAATGTAAAGTTGGATTTAGATTATTTACAATACGTTAAGGTTACTGTAGCTGGGTTTCTATTACACATATGTGCAAAATTTTTTCTAAATGTTGGCATGTCGAGAAAAATAAATCTTTTGTAATTGTTCTGTTTCAATTAAAGTCACCCAATAGCTTTTTTTAAAGAATAATGTTCCCTGGGGAGTTTCATTATAAATTTTTTAACCAAAATCCTACAACCTAAAGGTTGAAAAGATTTATTTTCTGATACATTTGTTTTGATAAATACAAGTTTTTTTTTTTGAAATTGTGGTGCTTTTATTAAGCAGATTTATTATTACAAATCTAATTTGCGCAATTTCATAGTTAAAGGAAGTGCAGCTTATGGGAGGCTCAAACTGACATTTAGCCTTACTTTATTTTCAGAGATTCTGGGGATAGGGAGGTGATCCTGTTGGTTTGATAGACACAGTTCATTTAGTGCAAGGGTGTCAAACTCAAATGCTCAGGGGGCTGAAATCCAAATAATGAAGACACAGGACAAGGCAAGGCGTGGTCAGAAAACAGGCTGAGGTCAAAACACAGAGGCCAGGCAGAGAGTTGAGGGATCAGGCAGGAGTCAGAACACAAAGAGCCAGGCATGGGCGTAAACGCTCATGCTGTGTTCAGTGCAGTACAAGACTTCGCAGTGAGTTGCTGTGAAAAGCCTGACTAAATACTGTGGCAGTGATGAGTAGATGGGAAACAGCTGATGAAGATTCATCCAGGTGAGGGCAGGTGGTGAGTTCAAAACTCAGGTGAGCGCTCTTTCTGGTGGTTGGTGAGAGAAGCAGCAGGTTGAACTGTGACAATCGGTCATGGGCCGAACAGAATATACATTTATTGAATTACTAAAAAAAAAAAAAGAAATGGTTAAAACTTTGAAAATGTAACTTTTTTTTTTTATTTTTTTTTTTTAGCATAAATCAACCTTGTCTGGGCTGTGAATGGAGTCAGACTCCAACTGCTCTGTTTGGTACCCTTTAAGATAACCCCCTGTCAAAGTCTGCATGGCACATTTTGAACAGTCCACTGTAAATAAACATGCTAATTAATATAATGTGTACATTTTCCATCTACTAGGAGCCTGTAATCGAGCTTTTGAAAACATCAAGTGCAGAGAGCGAATGGAGAGAGATGGAAGTAAAGACAAAGTCAAGAGGAGGAAACTCCTAACTAGTAGGCATGCTCGGGTGAGTTTTCCTATTTGAATAATGGTGTTGTTTAATTTAATAAGATCATTGCATGGTCCAGTTAAACAAAATTATTTATGTTTATGTGTAGAAGTTTATAATACTTTATATTCTCCAGTCTGCTAGTGTTTTTTTATATTGTATTTGTAGTACAAAATTTTTGGAAAGCCATAATCTGACCTAGTGTGGCTATCACCTGTTACACCTAAACTGCTTGGCACTGAGTTTGCATATAGACAAACATACAAATACAAAATGTATAAGCTGTTTTTTCTTATGATAAAAAGAAAATGATTGTCTCTTCCTGTTGGTCCATAGCTCTTCAGAAAGCGGGTCAAAATCGCAGAGAAGATTCTAAACCAAGAGGACCTGTTGTACATTCAAGGCTCTAACTCAAATTTTGTGAGTGATGAGGAAAGTGACGATGAAAAAACAGGATTTAGTTTTTCCTCACCAAAGTGGCGCTCCACAAGGCTAACCAGACTGATGGCACAATGCCAAAAAGCCTTGGACGAAAACAGAAAAAAGGGTATAGAGCCAAGGTCAACTCACACAAGACAATCAGCTGGTTTTACGGAGAGGAACCCACCACCTGTCAACTCTTCTGCCAACTATCTGGCAGAAGAGTGGGATATTGAGTCTTAAAAAAAAAATAAAAATAGGTGCATGTTTGTGTTGTGTTGTGTGCATATTTATGCAGTGTTGTCTTTTTCTTTTAATAAAATAATTTGAGTGAAAGCTGCTTTTCTGTCACCTTTATTTTGTGTATTCTTTTTGAGATAACTGGAACCTTGAAATATCCTGACAGATATGATGGGTATACTGATCTCAGAAATCAAGATGACCTGAGTGAAATCTGGTGATATCCTGACATCAGGTATGATGGGAATACTGGCTTCAGAAATCAAGATGACCTGAGTGAAATCTGGTGATATCCTGACATCAGGTATGATGGGTATACTGACTTCAGAAATCAAGATGACATGAGTGAAATCTGGTGATATCCTGACATCAGATATCCTTAGTATTGGGATATGGCCTGAATCTGACATTTTGTCGCATCTGATATTCGGAGTGAATCTCAACTCCAGATTCTATCAGAATAAATGTGTCCCATACCCGGAGTTGATATGCGAAGGACGTGAACTCAGGAACTGTCATGGTCGAAGTGTATCCACCTTGGATATCACCAGCTATGGGTTATGTTTGAAGATATCCAAAGAAAAATCTCTCTGGATTCTGGGGGTTTTTGCGCAGTGCAAGCATTCTCAGTAGACCCTCAAAGCACATATAGATTTGCCAAATATTTCTCCCCTGCCAGCGAATCCAACTCACCACCAGGAAGTGTACGGTGGACAGCTCTGCCCCTCACTTTACCTGAGTGTCCAAGATACATGGCCGATGGTCACCTGAAACAATTACAAAGTTGATCATTTATTTCCTGTATAGGATGTCCTGATGCTTGGTGTATTCATGAATACACATGATGTTTGTTAAGGGCAAACTATGGGAAGAACAAAAATCCAATAACACTGCTCAGGTTCAGGTCAGGGAGACCATTTCTACCAAAATACGCCCCTTCTGGTGCCACTGTCATTAATAACATAGGCACTGAAGTTCCCCAGGAGGACGATGGATTCCCCTATTGGGAGACATTCCAGTGCCCCTTCGAGAGAAACCAAGGTCGGGCACTCCAAACTGTTGAGTAGCCCGTAGCCAAAACCACAATCAGAGACTCATCCCCAAGGGGGATTAGGGATGGGCGGATAAGGCTAAGCTGAAGGGCTCATGAGTAAGTCCACCCAGCCCACCTACTCTCCCCTTAGGCAACTCCAGAATGGTAGAGAGTTCAATCCCTTCGAGGGACTGAGTTTCAGAGTCCAGCGTGGAGGTGAGCCCAACTATATCTAGCCAGTACCTCTCAACCTCTCGTACAAGCTGAGGCTCCTTCAATCCCAGAGCGGTGACATTCCATGTCTCAAAAGGCCGCCAAAATGTCCCCTTCACCTGCCACCCAAACCACATCGGCCTCTTCTTAACTATTCTACAGGTGGTGAACCCACTGGAAAGCAATCCTATGTCGCTTCTCCGAAGAAGCTGGGTTGACCCAGCCAAAGCCAGTGGGAAGACCCTCAGCCACCAGGTGCTCCCCTACGAGCCACAACTCCAGATCTGGCTACAGTTTGGGGTCCTGGTCCGGCCAACCTGGACAATGTAACGGAAACTTTGATTGAACTTCTCATAAAGGATTCTGAACCGCTCTTAGTCTGGCACGTCACCCTGGACCTATCTGCCACAGAAGACCCTGCCAGTGGCAGAAGCCTCAGACAGCATAATTCCTGAGATCACTCGAGCACTCAAACCCCTCCACCACGTTAAGGTGACGGTTCGCAGAGGGGAAAAACATTTGTGAGTTTAGATAAGTGGGAACAAACAAAGCACTCCCAGAACCGAAAAACTCACGCAGGCAATGGTCTGTCAGGCAACAAAACTACCCAACAAACCGGAGCCAGCTTTTTTTTTTTCCTCATTTTAAAAATTTATATAATTTAAAAGAACCTTCCTTTCAGCCCTTTTAGTTTTGTGGATTTATATATATATGTGTTATTTTTAAAGACGTTTGTTTTCCAAGAGCCATTCTCACATCTGATGATTAAGATTGAGATTTGGGGTTTTACTTTAAAATGTGCATTTATTATTATTATTTTTTTCAAGGCATTTCTTCTATGAGAGGTTCATTTTCGTTGATATAGGTTAACTATTGGAATGCCTCATAGATAGAAGTTGAAAGTTTAAAGAATAAAAAGAAAAAGCCAAATCCAGTTAAAAGCGTTTTCTCTATGTAACTTACAGATCAAATCAAATAAAACTTTATAGAATTTTTTTCCTACTAATGTGACTAAAAAAAGGCTGTAAAAGAACTAAAACACAAAGCCTCCCCCCCCAACCCCATCCTACCTACACCTACATAAAAACACATGCAATGACTAAACAAAGCAATGCCTAAAAATCCCTAACATTTGTTGGGGACTAATCCTACTTTAATCCTACTTTTTCTAAAAGATATAGCCTACATAAAATATCACCTACATAAGAAATAACCTACTTATCATTTTTAAAATATATCACCTATGTAACAAATCACCTTTATAACAAATCATCTGTACAACATACCACCTATAAAAACTGTGTTAAACTTTAATGAATTTGTATAAGTGAATAAACTAAAGCACTCAGGGAAAGCTGACTTCGCGAAGGGTCTGTCAGCCACAAAGCTACCCTACAAACCTGGTGCCATCTTTTTACAATGATACTCCTAAATATCCTGAAAAATCCTTTGGTAGAGCAGAAACCAGACTTCTTTGGTAACTTTTCAAAGCATTCAAAGAAACTTGCAATAATCATTTCATTGAGCTGATTCCTTCCTATAGCTCTCATTGAAGGAATCCACTTTGACAATGTCCATTCCTCACAGAGATGCTTAAAAACGTCTTCATGAAGTCTGTCCAAGTTTTTCAGCTCAATTTCATCTTCATTTGCTATTAGAATTCTTTCACAGATAATCTTCACGCTGTCAGAGTCCTTCAGAAGTTTCTGAAATAACAGCAACATCACATTCTGAACGCACTCTCTGACTTTCTCTTCTGTGCTGATCAGATCAGATTCTTCTCTGTTTTCTGCCGAAGAACCAAGTTTTCTTTTGAAGAAATTTTTCACCGCCCTCCACCATTTTCTTTTAGGTTCTCTCAGACGGTGGTGATCTGTATTTTCAGATTTCATGGAGCAAGGCTTTTTCTGCAACTTTTCTATGTATCTAATGAAATGTGCAGCAATCCTATCATTAAGCTGATCACTTCCTATATCTCCTATTGAAGGCATACTCTGTGACCTTGCCCATTCTTCACAGAGTTCCTTGAAAACACTTTCATAGTGTGTATTTAAATCCTTCAGGATGTTCTCGTCTGCGTTTACTTCCAGAATTCTTCTACAAATCCTCTCCACACAGTCTGTGTCCTTCAGTACTTTCTGAACCACCAGTGTTATTACTGTCTGGACAGGCTGTCTTAGTTTTAATTTTTTTATTTTCTTATTTTTTTCTGATGACTGTTTACATTTAAACCAAGATTTATTTTGATTAACTCTTTTCCTTGCTCTCTCCTCTCTCTTTTTTGATTCTAATTCTGGGTAAAGGTAGCGCTTGATCTGTTTTAGGATTCTTTCATTGCTCATTCCTGGGTGGTAGCGGATAATTTTTACCAGAGCCTCCTTATACACTTGTCTTAGAGTTTTTTGTTTTATAAAGGTTTGTAATTTGCAATAAGAAAATGTTGTCCAGAAAGAAAGACCAACAGAAATAGATCTGTGAAAACGGGCTATGCAGGCGGTAACTCTTCTTACAGTTACAGGTCGTAAAGCTCTTTTTTTGATGCTTTTTAAAGCTTTGACTAACACTGTGTCCAGAGTTTGATCATAAAATTTTTTGCTTTCCGTCTTAGCGTCTTCATAATTACCATTTGAATTTGTCTCATGTGACACGGTACTTTCTCCAAAGATAACCTCATCTATAGCCTCACTGATGGCAGAGGTAATATTATTGATTCGACAATAAAATATTTTAAAAAGGGCATCTTTGATGACGGATTCCACTGTTTCCCCAATGAACTGTTCAGTCTGTGAAATAGTTTCACATTGAATCTCTCCAGAGGATCCTGATCCACTGTCACTGCTTGAGTTACGACTTTCATCTGAGGACTCAGAGTCATCTACAAATACAAATTTCATCATTTCTTTATGTATTGCAGTAGTGAATCTGGTTAAGCATTCAGAATATAAATCCTTTAACTGGTATTTATTATACCGTTTTAGTACGTTTTTTATTAAGGTATTATGGTTTTGTATGAACTCTTTAATCCAATTCTTGTTGTTTTGGTTCCATCTGAATTGTTTTAGCCTCTTTTTCAAGCTTGTCAATGAAATGTTTTGTATAACAGAGTCCCTGTTTCGCATAAATTCATTCTCAATCATAGCTGTAATTCTATCAAAGTGAAAAATTACATCTAAAGAAAATATGGAATTAAAAACTTTCCACATTTGGAATAAAACTTCAGACTCTTCATTCCTCCTAAACCTTAGTTGAAATATCTGTTCAAAAGAACTGTGGTCTTGAGGTGACATTCCTCTGTCCAAAATGTTTTCTATTAATGCTAAAATTTCCTCTTTTTTCATTTTATACCCTAAAGATTTTGTGTTTTCTTTTGCTTCCCTCATGACTTTTGAAATATAATCTGCAGCAACATCACTGTCACTGTCAGACTCTGTTGCCTCCAGATTCTTTTTGATATCATCTGTGGTTAAACTTTTTAAATCCCATGAAGTCATCTTGAGAGAGTCGTCGCTGTGAGAGCTTTGATCAGCTGCTTTACAAAACAGCTGTCGAAACGGTCTTAAAAATCTTTTCATTGTCTTTTTCTTTCAGGCTTGGGTGAACTCTCTTTAAAAGTAATGCTTTGAAGTACTTGTGGTATTTTGACAGGTGCTCTACTTTTTGATTAGGAAGAGCATGCATTTAAGATTCACTGATGACATTGATTACATCATACCACGTAATAAACATGCAACGTGACATCATCATGCGTCTCCAGTGTGTCATGTGACCACACCCTTTCATCTGATGAGTCATCATTGTATGGATGATGTCATGGTCATGTGACATGTGTTGTCAATGTGTCATGTGACCACACCCTTTCATCTGATGAGTCATCATTGTATGGATGATGTCATGGTTTTTTGATCTGTTGGTGACAACTCCAGCTCCTCTTAGAAAACTTGCTTATCCCACTATAAATCCATGTTCTGTTGTTTAAATTCTTTCATTAAAATCAGACATAAAATTATTCAAAAAATAATGTACTAATGTAACAACATGAATGTGTTTTTATTTACGAATGTGGATTATATAGAGAGGCTTTTACTAATTAACATGCCACAATAGCAGTGTCATCAGAGAACTTCTGCATGTGACATGTATCCGAGTTGTAGTTGAAGTCAGTGGTGTAAAGGGTGAAGAGGAGGGGCGAGAGCACAGTTCCTTGTGGAGCGCCGGTGCTGCCAGTCAGCATGGAGGAACTGCAACTCCCCATCCTGACAAACTGCAGCCTGTTTGTCAGGTAGTCTGTAATCCATGTCACCAGCTGGGAGGTCACGCCATAAGACAGGAGTTTCTGCTGTAGCAGGAGGGGCTGGATAGTATTAAAAGCGCTGGAAAAGTCATAAAAGAGCATTCTGACAGCACAGCCACCCCCGTCCAAGTAGGAGAGAGCCCAATGTAAAAGATAAAGGACAGCATCTTCCACTCCCACCTTTGGCTGTTAGGTGAACTGGAGAGGGTCCCTCTCACTCTGCACCTGTGGTCCCAGGAGCTGCAGGACCAGCCGCTCCATGACACGAGAGGTGAGGGCGACCGGCCTGTAGTCATTCAGCTCACTGGGGCGACTCTTGGGCACAGGAACAATGCAGGATGTTTTCCACAGTGAGGGGACCCTCCCCAACTGCAGCCTCAGGTTGTAAACCTGCTGTAGGGGGTCACCCAGTTCAGCAGCACAGGCCTTTAGGAGCCGAGGTGACACTTGGTCCGGGCCTGCAGCCTTCCTGGGGTGGAGCCGTTCCAGCTGTGTGCTCACTTGATCTGCAGTGATGGGAGAGGAAAGCCAGCTGGGACCTGGAGACTGAGACGGAGGCAAGGAGGAGGCAGAGAAGTGGCGAACAGAGGGAGGATGATTGGGAAGGCTGGAGGCGTGCTGCAGTGGAGGCGTGCTGCAGTGGAGGGGGGCAGCTTGGGGGGAGCTGAACCGGTTGAAGAAGGTGTTGAGCTCCTCAGCTCTGTCCTGACTCCCTCACGCTGCACCGTCCCCTTTTTTGCTGCAGCCAGTCATAATCTTCATGCTGTTCCACGCCTCCCGTACGTTGTTTTCCCTCAGCTTCTTCTCTAGCTTCCTTCCATATGACTCTTTAGCCTCCTTCATGCAGGCTTTAAGCTCATGTTGTGCCTTCCTCATCTCTTCTCGATCCCTCCGTCTGAACGCTTCCTTCTTCCTGTTCAGAACTGCCTTAACTTCACAGGTGACCCAGGGTTTGTTGTTAGGGAAGCATCTGACAGTTCTGACAGGAACCACCACATCCATGTAGAAGCTAAGGTAGCCTGTCATGCCGCCCACAGCCCCCTCAATGTCATCTCCATGAGATCCAATCAGTACACTCCAGTCAGTGCTCTGGAAACATCCTCTGAGAGCCTCCTCAGCTCCAGCAGACCATCTCCTCACCTGTCTGGTGGTGGCTAATTGTCTCTTCACCAGAGGGGTGTAGCTGGGCTGCAGGTGAATAAGGTTGTAGTCAGATTTCCCAAGGGGTGGGAGTGGGATGGCTGAATATGCGTCCAGGGTGTTGGCATACAGAAGATCAATAGTGTTGTTCATTCTTGTGGGGCAGTCAACGTATTGATGAAATGTGGGTAGAGTAGCATCAAGGGGAACATGGTTAAAATCACCAGAGATAATGACAAATGCCCCCGGATGCCTGTGCTGCAGTTCTGTGGTTGTGTTGTAAATGATCTCCAAAGCCGCCTGTGCCTCCACCCTCGGAGGGATGTAAACACACAACGTAATGATGTGTGAGAACTCACGTGGGACGTAGCAGGGTCTGATGCTCACCGCTAGCAGCTCCACATTGCGATCACAAATCACCTTTTTGATGGTCAGATGATTCGGGTGACACCATCGTCTGTTGGCGTACAGGATGAGGCCACCACCTTTGCTTTTCCCGCTGGTGTTTGGGTCGCGGTCCGCTCTTACGGTGGTAAAGCCGGGCAGATCCACGTTAGCATCCGGTACGTGACTGGTTAGCCACGTCTCGGTGAAGACGTGGCTAAATTTTTTCATTTTTCCATCTGTAATGTTGCCGTAACTCTGAAATTTCCCCACTGTGGGAAGAATAAAGGACTATCTTATCTTAATTCCAGGCCTTGGCCACTATATGCTTGTTCTACAGGACACCCTCTACGACCTCACAAAGACTTGTGTACTTTTACTGAATAGCTTTTGAAAAACTATTACTTAAACATTGCCTTTTTGACCAAAAACACGTCCCATGTAACAAACTTTGAATTTGAATAAGAATACTTGTTCATAATTCCAGGCCTTATCTTTGTTCTACATGTCACCTTCTATCACCTCACAAAGACTAATGTACTTTTACTGTATATATAGTGTCCAAGGCCTGGAAATATGGACCAAAGCATTTTTATTTAAATTCAAAGATGGCGATTTTAATATATTTTCGGTCAAAAATTCAAGGTTTAAGTACTGTTTTTTCAAGAACTAAACAGTAAAAGTACTGTACTGTTGTGAGGTAGTAGAGGGTGACCCATAGAACAAGGATATAGTGTCCAAGGCCTGGAATTGTGGTTTTTATTCTAATTCAAAGATTATCATTTTAACATATTTGCAAATGCTGGGCTGCTTCAGATGCAACTGTTGGATCTTCAAGCAGATGTGGCCCTCAAAGAGTTTTACCAACATCTCTTCCACTTTTTGGATCCAAATGGTCCCCGAGACAGTTTTCCCAGATCTGAGGAAAGTAGCCACACACATCTTGACCATGTTTGGCTTCACAAATAAATTTGAGGCAGCTTTTTCCACAGTTAACATATTTAAAACAAAACATCATTCCAGGCTCACCAATGAAAATGTACATGAAAATGACCCTGACACAATTCAAGACCAGATTTTAAGGGATCCAACCATGATTTTCTTAAGCCTTTCAGAGTGAGTTATATCCCTATATATGATCATATATTACATTTGGACTACTAAAAACGTTATGAATATTTTTAGTGTAATATTTTGTTGTGATTTGTCATACCCCGGATGTAAAACGAAGCTCCGCCTGCCGCTGCATGCTGCTGCTGTCCACTTCATGACGTCATCCCAGAAATAATCCGTGTGTCTGTATTTCTCCCACGAAACCGAGACTGAAGTTCCGCTTACTGACATAACTTTTGAAAAAATGAATTAGCGGTTACACCTGAGCTCATCTCTTCTTTTGGTTGTGGTAACTCTTCAATAGATGATGCAATTAACAAAACTCCATCTTATTCTGAAGAAACGCAGCCTCGCGCTGCTGAAGGGCGGATGTAAACAACATGAAGCAGCTGATTCTGCTGAAAAAAAGCATTTTTTTCTGTACGGGCTCTCCACCAATATGTAATGCTTAGAACAGACATGTCAAACTCAGTTTGGCTCTGGGGCCGGATCCAGACTTTCTATTCTCAGGTGGGCCGGATCAGTAAAAGAATGTCAACTCCAACTATTTAGCTTTGTTTTTCAGTACTATGCTTTATCATTCAGATGACAAGGGATCTTTTCTAAGCACAACACATTTATTCACAAACAATGGAGAAAAAAATGAGTTTCATATTTGGCATTAAATGTGTTAACTGGTTTATTTTAACAGTTGAGTGAATGCAGTTTTACACCTGAACCAACTCACCACACTAAACAAACTCAAGTGGGAGCTATGTTTATTTGAAATAATAATAAATAAAAATACAAAATAAAAGTTTTAGCAGTGCATGGGCAATAAGATTAGACTACATCAGCTCAAACTACTAGGCTGGGCCTACTAAAGCTGAGAATATACTGCACAATGTTAATTGTCTTTAATATGAAACCAGATTAATCTTATTTTTAATGATCTGTATTTATGAGTGCAAACAAATGTCGTGTCATCACACTTTTTTCTCTCTCTCACTGCACTCCTGCAGTCTACTTGCTGCTGCTGGCTCCTGAAACTTGGCATCTTTTTGCCTTTACAAGTGCGTCGATATCAGGTGTCAAATCCTGAGTAGCAGCACATTTAACAATGTTATTCAAGTGTTCATTTGTCAACCTTGAGCGCTGCTTTGTTTTATTATTGTTCATCACTTGTGTTTCTATCTAGTTGTTCGCTCTCTCAGTTTCTCTGTGTCTGAATTTCTAAACTCCTGTCATGGTCCATCCAGGCAGGTCTCCCCGGTTGCATGCAGCTTGGAGCGGCCCTGGGTGTTCCAGCAGGAGTCTGTACTCACCTCATCATCTCAGCTGCCAGATGGTCGCCTACCTAAACTCTAAGTTTGGCCTCACCCTCAAGTACTCAGCTCATGAACTGTTTCCTGTCTGCAGAATCCTTCAACCACGAGTACCAACAACCGACCATCTCTGGATCTCTCTTCTCAGCTGCTTCACAGACTCAGCTCTACCTGCTCCCCATGTATTCCAGCTCCAGAAGGACAGAGGAATGCCGCTCACCTCTCCAACCCTTGGACACCATTTGCAAACCCCGGTGCAGCCACTCCTCCCCTCTCTTTGTTCTTAATCTCTCTCCACCGCCTCCTGCCTGCACGCCCACTCCAGACTCATCAGCCATGTCAGATCATCACCTGCTTCTAAATAGATGACTTATCTTCATCCCCAGACATGTTTGTGCTCTTCCGGGTTCCAGCACTGGGGTCCTTCTCGCCTCGTGAAACCATTACAACTACTCGAGTATGTTTTCATCATTTTCAGTGTTAACAGATATTTGTCTGGACAGAGTTTTCTGTGTAGTCACGTACTCTAATTGCTGAAATAAATTCAGGTTAAATGCATTAAAACAAGACTTTAATCAAATGAGGCAATCTGAATCTGAATGAACTACAGAAAACTTAATAAAAGCCTTCCACTATTTTTAAATCTTTAATACATATTTTTTATAAAATGTGTACTGAGTATTTCAAAAGCCATTTTTAGATGTAAGACACTCAAAAAAAACATTTTTTTTCTCACTGAGGCCCATTTATAAAAGCAAAGCACTAAAGATATCTTTAAACTCAGGATAATCCTAAACATAAAAAGCTGAGGATGTTCATATAAGCAAAGAATTTTGAGACATTACATTGCTAAAAAGAGGGGAAATGTATATTTTTTAAAGGGAGAAAAGCGGCGGATGTTAGAATGTACTACTGTACTTTCATCTTTTACTACCTACATCCACTGCACATGCGCAGACCGAAATCCGCGCCGTCGCGGCGTTTGGTTCAAAGAGCGGATTATCAAACATTCACTATGCAGACAGAGAGTAACTGTCGACACGGATCTGCTGCAGATCTTCTGGTTTATCATCATTGACGGCCGCACACGATCCATTTAAAAAACTGCAGATGCAGAGCTAGCTGTGTTAGCGCCGATGTTAGCTTAGCTAGACGAAGCTCTCCGTTCAACGTGATCAAACTTGGTCACATCATGATTCGTCTTCAGGTGTTCATGCATCACCATAGTGCTCCCATGAAACACAAGTTCTGCTGTGCAGAAATACCATCGGACACTTTTTATTTTTCTTTTGTCTCCCAAACTTTCCAGCTCTGTTAGCGTGTTGTTATAAGGCTACCGAGCACTTCCTGTGACATCACTGCTTAGCACTACTACGCATGTGTGAAAAGGAGAATGGCAGACAAGACATTAAAAAGCGCACACCGTAGTTTTGACATCAAAACAAAGAAAAAACAAAAAAAACGACGCTTCGACTACCAGTCGACTAATCGTGGCAGCCCTACTGGGAAGTATAAACCAGCCTTAAGGGGGAAACGCCAGCAATCCGGCTGTGGTGGATTCAACTGACGGAAAGATTGTGCACAGATGGGTGGCTGGTGCTGCTGCTCCATCATACGGTGGCCGAGACGGCTCACATGATTGCAAAAGCCACAACACAACGGCAAAAGCCGAAACACGAAGACAAACGCCGAAACACGACGGCAAAAGCCGAAGCACAACGGCGAAAGCCGAAACACGACGGCAAAAGCCGAAACACGACGGCAAAAGCCGAAGCACGACGGCAAAAGCCGAAACACGACGGCAAAAGCCGAAACACAACGGCAAAAGCCAAAGCACTCCAGCAAAAGCCAACACAGAACGGAAACGAATCAGAACGGAAGTGAATAATGGACTTTTTTTCTTAACCTTTCATTCAGTTTCAAGCTATTGGTGATTCTTGAGAGATACGTGATTTTGGTAAGGGATAGGTGAGGGTGGACATTCGCCGGTGTTGCCGATTTTATTTCTTCTTTCAAAGCCTTCACGGAGAGCTTTCGGGGGAGAAAAAAAGGAGGGCGGAGGAGGGAAAACGGGATCTGGTTTTTTGTCTGCCATTCTTTCTTTTTTACCTATTTTTTATTACTTTTAAATACCTTCCACGTTATCGTCAGTGTAAACCCTAATACTGGGGTCTATATATTGAGTTTAAACGTTTGGATATGCAAGCTGTGTGGTGGCCTAATGGGTAGCACACTTGGTTAGTGTCCCAAAGGGTTGGGGTTCGAGGCTTGCGGGTGTCATTTAGTACATATACATTTTTTTTTCTGTAAAAAAAAAAAAAAAGTATCATACTGGTTCTTACGTACATTTTAAGAATCAAAATAAATAAATACTTCTTGCAACATAATTCCAGGTAGTTTAGTCATTTTTGTTGCATGGGGTCCATGGCGAAAAGGGAATTTTGGCGCTGCGTGCCACAACCCCACCATCCTCAACTGAAACGACGTAACTGCCTGGAATTATGTTGCAAGAAGTATTTATTTATTTTGATTCTCAAAATGTACGTAAGAACCACGTATGATACTTTTTTTTTTTACAGAAAAAAAATGTATACGTACTAAATGACACCCGCAAGCCTCAAACCCCAACCCTTTGGGACTGTAACCAAGTGTGCTACCCATTAGGCCACCACACAGCTTGCGTATCCAAACGTTTAAACTCAATATATAGACCCCAGTATTAGGGTTTACACTGACGATAACGTGGAAGGTATTTAAAAGTAATAAAAAATAGGTAAAAAAGAAAGAATGGCAGACAAAAAACCAGATCCCGTTTTCCCTCCTCCGCCCTCCTTTTTTTCTCCCCCGAAAGCTCTCCGTGAAGGCTTTGAAAGAAGAAATAAAAGCGGCAACACCGGCGAATGTCCACCCTCACCTATCCCTTACCAAAATCACGTATCTCTCAAGAATCACCAATAGCTTGAAACTGAATGAAAGGTTAAGAAAAAAAGTCCATTATTCACTTCCGTTCTGATTCGTTTCCGTTCTGTGTTGGCTTTTGCTGGAGTGCTTTGGCTTTTGCCGTTGTGTTTTGGCTTTTGCCGTCGTGTTTCGGCTTTTGCCGTCGTGCTTCGGCTTTTGCCGTTGTGCTTCGGCTTTTGCCGTCGTGTTTCGGCGTTTGTCTTCGTGTTTCGGCTTTTGCCGTCGTGTTTCGGCGTTTGTCTTCGTGTTTCGGCTTTTGCCGTTGTGTTGTGGCTTTTGCAATCATGTGAGCCGTCTCGGCCACCGTACCATCATAGTCACAGTTCTCCAAACTCTGGTTATTTGCAGTTTTGGCACAGAGACAACTCTCCAGATGATCTTCAGGTTCCAAAGACAAACACCTCCACACCTGAAGTAAGTCTAATCAGACAAGTGGGGGGAATTCCTAAAAATGCATAGTTCAGCATCAAATTTAGGAAAAAAGAAAAGGATTGCAGAAAAAATACAGAGCCTTCTATTACAGTTTTTCCCAAATGCTAAAACACATTTTCTGAAACATTTAACCAAACATCAAACACAATTTTCAAAATAAAAGCTAAATGTACAAAATACTTGACTCTTCAGTCAAAAGCTCACTTTGAGGTCAAAATTAAGACTCTATTGTCAAAACTTACACACACACAGCAAACACTACACACTACACATCAAAACACCAAACACAACTCTCAAAATGTGAGCTAAATGTACAAAATTCTTGACTCTTCAGTCAAAAGGTCACTTTGAGTTCATGATGAAGACTCAATCGTCAAAACTAACAAACCTGCAGCAATCACAACACACTACACAACAAAACATTTGACACTGTTCACAAAATGGTTTGTAAAAAAAATGTAACACCCATCCATTAAAAAATAGAGTAAAACAGTATTTAGGATTTTGTTTTATTTAGTTCATTTTTACTGTAAATCCAGGTTCACATTTATTGCACTTCACCATCTTTTCTCTGTGGGTCAGACCAGAAGATTTCATCCACATCACTAACATGTTCACTCTCGCCACACAGCAGGAAAAAATAACATTTTTTTGCGTGATCTAGTCATGAAATGACCCAACTGAAATGTCATCACAAGCCATGTCTAAGGCCTGCAACAGATCTTGTCAAGTGTATGGTTGTCTCTTCTTCAAATACCAAATAGAAAAAAAATCTTTAATTGGGTTATGAAGAACAAGGTGGAAGAACACTGATACAAATTTGGAATTAGTGTTGAACTGTCTGATGGGTAAACTTTTGTGAAAACTGATATTGTCTCAGACGGCAAGAAAGTCTTCTCTGTTATTTTCTTGTTGAAATTCTACAGTACATGAATGATACAGATTACAGTAATAACTTGAAGCTGCTGAGTTGAGGTTGACCTTTTGACCTGCTTCCTCATTCCATAAATCAACATACGGTCAATAACTATGACCTGGATCTCATCAGAACCTTGTTCTTTTTCTGGGTCCAGGTCTTGGTCTGAGTCTTTCTCTGTTATACATCTTTCAAAAACCTCTCTGTTGTTCCAAAACTTTCCTTATATTCACTGCAGTTGATTTGCAACAAGTGTTTTCAGTTTTGACCAGTTGTGTGTTGATGGTGATGGTTGTGTTGGAACAGAGTTTGAGTTTTGACTCTTTGTGTCAATGTTTTGCCTCTTGTGTGTTGTGAATGCCAGCTGTGTTTAAAAAGTGAGAATGTGTCTTGTGTTCTGCAAAGAGTGAATAAGAGTTTTGCAAATTGTGTGTTCACTGCAAATTGTGTTTTAGGTTTTGACCAAAGAGCGATGTTTTTAAGAAAAGAGTTAAAGCAGTTGATCAGCTGGTGTGGAGAATGGCACTTAGTGTTTTAGCAATTGGGAAAAACTGTAATCACAAACTTAAAAGAATGTGGAGATATCACAATTTATGAATGTTTCAGTCTTTGAAAGACATGAAATTCTCAGTTATTAAATTCATTTTACTTTTTAATTCCACATAGAAAAATGGTCAACTGTCATTTATATATTTACATTTATCAATAGATATTTGGCCAAAATAAAAAAAAAAATAAGATAAGATTTGGTTGTTTTCAAAAGTCTCAGAACAGTTTGTTTCAAACAGGGAGAACACGTCTAAAACAAACGGGTTTAGGTTTCAATAGAATTGATGCAAAACGAACAGCTGGGGTCTAAATACGTTTGAGATCTTTGGAAAATTTGAAAGTAAAGGGGGAAAGTAAAGTTGAAAATTAATTCCATATCTAATGTTTTCCAAAAATATTGGAAAATAAATGTTCCAGTTTCATCATCCAAATGACACATTTGAACACAATCTGTTTATAAAAAATTCAGCAAAAGGACAGATTTTATTCATTAATTTGAAATTTGTTTCTTTGATTTTTTGGTAAAACACGTCATTTAATAAACTTCAAATAGCCCTAGATTGTCCTTAGATTGACTTTATAGAGACAACTTTCACATCCTGATCTTCAACTTTTTTTTTTTTGACTTAACTGCAGTACAGAACAAGACATGACTTGACATTATGAAACAGAGGAGGAATTAAATAACAAAAAAAATCTAATAAAATGAATCCAGATCTGAGCAGAATGAGGCAAAGAATGAAAAATGTTTTCACATAACTACAAAATGGAAGTTTTAGTTCATCATAGACTGTTTTTATGTTTGGTTACTTAAGGAGCTTCAGCCATTCTAAATACAGTTTGAATCTGTTTGAAAATATTCTACATTTTGGGGGAGTCTTTATACATTTTATATTTGTTTATGTTCAATTTAGCACGACGAAGGATGAAAAGATTATATTTTCATTATATTTTTCTCATTTACCTCCATCAAACTGTAACCATGGCAACCTTATATAAATTAAATGTACTTTATAAAGAAAAATAGGGGAGTCCATCCATCCATCCATCTTCTTCTGCTTCATCCGGGACCGGGTCGCGGGGGCAGCAGTCTAAGCAAAGATGCCCAGACTTCCCTCTCCCCGGCCACTTCCTCCAGCTCCTCTGGGGGGATCCTGAGGCGTTCCCAGGCCAGCCGAGAGACATAGTCTCTCCAGCGTGTCCTGGGTCTTCCCCGGTGCCTCTGCCAGGTGGGACATGCCCGGAACACCTCTCCAGGGAGGCGTCCAGGAGGCATCTGGACCAGATGCTCAAGCCACCTCAACTGGCTCCTCTCGATGCGGAGGAGAAGCGGCTCTACTCCGAGCTCTCTCCGGGTGACTGAACTCCTCACCCTATCTCTAAGGGAGCGCCCAGCCACCCTCCGGAGAAAACTCATTTCAGCCGCTTGTAGTCGGGATCTCGTTCTTTCAGTCATGACCCAGAGCTCATGACCATAGGCGAGTACTGGAACAAAGATCGACCGGTAAATCGAGAGCTTTGCTTTCTGGCTCAGCTCTCTTTTCACCACAACGGACCGGTACAGCGACCGCAAAATGGCGGACGCCGCTCCAATCCGCCTGTCGATCTCACGCTCCGATCTTCCCTCACTCGTGAACAAGACCCCAAGATATTTATACTCCTCCACCTACCAAGAGAGCTACCTTTCTCCGGTCGAGAACCATAGCCTTAGATTTAGCGGTGCTGACCCCTATCCCAGCCGCTTCACACTCGGCTGCAAACTGCTCCAATACGTGCTGGAGGTCCTGGCCTGATGGAGCCAACAGAACAACCTCGTCTGTAAAGAGCAGAGAGGAAAACCTGTGGTCCCCAAACCAGATCCCCCCCTGGCTGCGCCTAGAAATTCTGTCCATAACAGGACAAGTTTAAAAAAAAAAAAAAAGACTTGAAAGTTCTGTTAGTGTTTGATTTGGTTTGGGTCTATTCAGTGACCTTCCTGGCAAAACCCTCTGCATTTACCCGGACTTGGGACCGGCACTTGGAGGCACTGATTGTGCCCCCTTGTTGTTGCATTATTTTGCCAAAAAGTGTCATTTGATGAAACCAAATGACACTTTTTGTTATTGTTTAGTCCTCAGCATGCTTGCCAGTGTTCTTTTTTATTTTTCTCTTCACCAGCTTTGTGTAATCAATTTTTTTATTCTTTTCATGTTTTCTCTGTGATCTAGCACGCTGACGTTCTTTTTGTTGTTAAAATTGTTTTGGGGGAGTTGTGTATCTTTGGATTTAATGGGCAGCTCACACTAAGATGGAGTGTGGAGCCGGCTGTGTGGAACGATTACTTTGGAGTATAATTTTCCACTTTGGATTTTTTTTTTCCTCGAGGACGGACCTCAAAACCTACACTGATCTGGTGCTGTAAGCATTGATTCCATCATTTTCTCTTGGCACATCCATTTCCCCCTCATTATCATCTAAATAATTAAAAACCTACTTAACACATTACTTATAGAATGTGTCACCTAAATAACAAATAACCTACATGGCATTTTACTAACAACATATCACCTAAATAACATATCATCTAAATGATATATCACCTAAATATGAAATAACCTACATTCCATATATATAATATATCACCAATAAAACAGTAGTTAGTTTGGATAAGTGGCAAAACCAAAGCACTCAGGTAAAGTTCAACTAGAGAAGGGTCTGTCAGCCAGCAAAGCTACCCAACAAACCTGTAGTGCCACCTTTTTACAATGATACTCCTAAAAATCCAAAAATAATCTTAAATTCCGCAAGAACGGAATTTAAGAATTTAAGACTTCTTTTCTTAATTTTTTATGCATTTAAAGAAACTATTTTAGTCGACTAAAATACCTACTTAATTTAGTCGACTAAAATACCTACTGTATTTTAGTCGACTAAATACCTACTGTATTTTAGTCTACTAAATACCTACTTTAATTTAGTCGACTAAAATACCTACTGTATTTTAGTCGACTAAATACCTATTGTATTTTAGTCGACTAAAATACATCTAAAATACCTACTTTAATTTAGTCGACTAAATACCTACTTTCATTTAGTCGACTAAATTCCTACTTTATTTTAGTCGACTAAATACCTACTGTATTTTAGTCGACTAAATACCTACTGTATTTTAGTCGACTAAAATACATCTAAAATACCTACTTTAATTTAGTCGACTAAATACCTACTTTCATTTAGTCGACTAAATTCCTACTTTAATTTAGTCGACTAAATACCTACTGTATTTTAGTCGACTAAATACCTACTGTATTTTAGTCGACTAAAATACCTACTGTATTTTAGTCAACTAAATACCTACTTTAATTTAGTCGACTAAATACCTACTGTATTTTAGTCGACTAAATACCTACTGTATTTTATTAGTTACTTCTAAGCATTTAAAGAAACTTGAAATAATCATTTCATTGAGCTGACACCTTCCTATAGCGCTCAATGAAGAAATCCCGTTTGACCTTCTCCATTTTTTACAGAGATACTTAAAAACGTCTTCATGAAGTCTGTCTAATTCTTTCAGCCCAATTTTATCTTCATTTGCGTTCAGAATTCTTTTAAAGATAATCTTCACGCTGTCAGAGTCCTTCAGAAGTTTCTGAAATAACAGCAACATCACATTCTGAACGCACTCTCTAACTTTCTCTTTTGTTCTGATCAGATCAGATTCTTCTCCGTTTTCTCCCGAAGAACCAAATTTTCTTTTGAAGAAATTTTTCACCGCCCTCCACCATTTTCTTTTAGGTTCTCTCGGACGGTGGTTTTCTGTATTTTCAGATTTCTTCTGCAACCTGTCTATGTATCTAATGAAATGTGCAGCAATCCTATCATTAAGCTGATCACTTCCTATATCTCCCATTGAAGGCATACTCTGTGACCTTGCCCATTCTTCACAGAGTTCCTTGAAAACACTTTCATAGTGTGTGTTTAAATCCTTCAGGATGTTCTCGTCTGTGTTTACTTCCAGAATTCTTCTACAAATCCTCTCCACACAGTCTGTGTCCTTCAGTACTTTCTGAACCATCAGTGTTATTACTGTCTGGACAGACTGTCTTAGTTTTAATTTTGTTTTTATTTTCTTATTTTTTTCTGATGACTTTTTACATTTAAACCAAGATTTATTTTGATTACCTCTTTTCCTTGCTCTCTCCTCTCTCTTTTTTGATTCTGTTTCTGGGTAAAGGTAGCGCTTGATCTGTTTTAGGATTCTTTCATTGCTCATTCCTGGGTGGTAGCGGATAATTTTTAACAGAGCTTCCTTATACACTTGTCTTAGAGTTTTTTGTTTTGAAAGGGTTTTTAATTTGCATTGAGAATTTGTTGTCCAGAAAGAAAGACCAGCAGAAATAGATCTTTGAAAACGGGCTATGCAGGCGGTAACTCTTCTTACAGTTACAGGTTTTAAGGCTCTTTTTTTGATCTTCTTTAAACCTTTGACTAACACTGTGTCTACACAGTTTTCATAAAAGTTTGTACTTTGCTTTTTAGCTTCATCCTCAACTGAATTTGTTTCATGTGACACAGTACTCTCTCCAAAGATAACCTCATTTATAACCTCAATGACATCAGAGGTAATATTATTCATTCGACCATGAAATATTTCAAAACAGTTATCTAACAATATGGATTCCACTGTTTCCCCAATGAACTCTTCAGTCTGTGAAATAGTTTCACATTGAATCTCTCCAGAAGATCCTGATCCACTGTCACTGCTTGAGTTACAACTTTCATCTGAGGACTCAGATGCATCCTCTAATATATTTTCAATCATATCTTCATGTATTGCACTAGTGAATCTGGATAGGCATTCAGAATATAAATCCTTTAACTGGTATTTATTATACCGTGGTAGGATTTTTTTTATCACGGTAATATTGTTTTGAATCAATCCTTTTATCCGATTCTTCTTGTCTTGGTTCCATCTGAATAGTTTTAGCCTCTTTTTCAAGCTTGTCAATGAAATGTTTTGTATAACAGAGTCCCTGTTGGGCATAAATTCATTCTCAATCATAGCTCTAATACTATCAAAATGAAAAATGAAATCTAAGATAAATATGGAATTCAAATCTCTCCACATTTGGAGTAGAATATCAGACTCTTCATTCCTCCTAAATCTTTGTTGAAATATCTGTTCAAAAGACCAGTGGTCTTGAGGTGACATTTCTCTGTCCAAAATGTTTTCTATCAATGCGAAAATCTGCTCTTTTTCCATTTTATACCCGAGGGGTTTAGTGTATTCTTTTGCTTCCCTCAGGACTTTTGAAATATAATCTGCAGCAACATCACTGTCACTGTCAGACTCTGTTGCCCCCAGATTCTTTTTGATATCATCTGTGGTTAAACTTTTTAAATCCCTTGAAGTCATCTTGAGAGAGTCGTCGATGTGAGAGCTTTGATCAGCTGCTTTACAAAACAGCTGTCGAAGCGGTCTTAAAAATCTTTTCATTGTCTTTTTCTTTCAGGCTTGGGTGAACTCTCTTTAAAAGTAATGCTTTGAAGTACTTGTGGTATTTTGACAGGTGCTCTACTTTTTGATTAGGAAGAGCATGCATTTAAGATTCTATGGATGATGTCATCATTGTATGGATGATGTCATGGTCATGTGACATGTGTTGTCAATGTGTCATGTGACCACACCCTTTCATCTGATGAGTCATCATTGTATGGATGATGTCATCATTGTATGGATGATGTCATGGTCATGTGACATGTGTTGTCAATGTGTCATGTGACCACACCCTTTCATCTGATGAGTCATCATTGTATGGATGATGTCATCATTATATGGATGATGTCATGGTCATGTGACATGTGTTGTCAATGTGTCATGTGACCACACCCTTTCATCTGATGAGTCATCATTGTATGGATGATGTTACAAAGCAAAACAAAACGGGTAAATGTAAAATAGGCGACTTTAAAATAGCCACACAATGAAAAATAAACCTTTTGAGCGTTTAAGTGTATTATACTCAGGGCCAGTCCTAGGCACAGGTGACCTATGTGGCTGCCTCGGGCACCATCTGATGGAGAGGGCACAAAATTAGGCTATATGTTAATATTATTTTATTCCTTTTCATTCTGACATACTTTCATGTAAAATTTAAACAAGTAGTAATGTAATACATAAATAAAATAACTCAAAAGTTTGACAAAGTCAAAGTTGCTCCCCTCCTGGC
This sequence comes from Oryzias javanicus, assembly GCA_003999625.1. Taxonomy (NCBI): domain Eukaryota; kingdom Metazoa; phylum Chordata; class Actinopteri; order Beloniformes; family Adrianichthyidae; genus Oryzias; species Oryzias javanicus. Next base: position 1,318,515 of record CM012448.1, read on the forward strand.
CTGATGATGCCACTAAGCTATGTGGGAGGTGTTGTTGTTAGTGCTTCTTTCAAAATTTAAGAATTAAAAATCAGCAAAATGAGCCCTCAGGGACATCTTTAAGGTCAAAAATAGATCCAAGAGAAGGAAAAACCGACTCAAAGCAGACATTTGTTTGTTTTAGTTACATTCAACCCCTGCCTGCATTGCGATCCAAAAAACACTCTTGTTTTGGTTAAAAAACACCAATTTAACTGACAATTTAGTTTTTTTTTTTTCCTTTCAATTTTTAAAATCTTACAAACGGAAATTTTTAAACTATTCACAATGGAGATGCCTCTAAGAAAACCCACCACGCATAGTAATGTTTGTAGTGAGTGGTAGTGGAGTGGTTAGCACTTTAGCCTCCCATTGTAAAATTTGGCGGTTTGTGTCCCGCCTGGGAAGATACCACGTTAAACAAGTTTTGGAAGTGTGTAGTATTTATGTTTTGAGAATTAAAATAAACAAATATAATAGCAACATATATGTAGCTAAGTTGACGTGGTGGCGGGGGGGCAAAATCACTTTTCGTTTTTGATCCATTAAGGCGTTTCTGAGTAATCCTCTAAAAACATGCGCTTTTTTCCTGTGCCCCCTGCCATGTCGTGAGTTCCGATCCCCCGCAGGTGTCCGGCCACCCTTCGCTCCAGAGGCCAGCTGCACAGGAGACTGTCCACCGCAGCAAATTGTCCAGAAAGGCCAGTGTAGGTAGTTGAGCCCGTGGAAGTCGAGTTGAGTCTGAAGCCTCTTTCTGCTATCTCCTTTTCGCTGCTCTCTCCTCACGTTCTTCCTTCTCTGCCAAAATCCTCCCTTTTTCTTCCCCCTCCTTTCACAGCTGATCGGACTCTAAATCAAGGGGCCCGCCCCCTGGCCATTCACCGCACAGGTGAACTACACAGTGGCGATGAGTAAACAAGCAGATCGCCACAACAAGATGAGAACAGCCCCCTCCAGGAAGAGTCTGCTCCGCCCTCAGCCTCACAGAAACCCTGTCTCCATGAGCTAGTGATGATCAGACCCGGCTCATACATAGTTGTGCAGACGGCCGGTTATCTGTGCTGTGAGCCAGTTTAGAACACTCGCTGTGTTTACATTGATGCAAGAAATCGGAATAAACGATTGAATAAAAACGTGTCATGTATACACGCCATTCGGAATACTCTGACCCGTTCAGACTCGTTCTGATCAAAAATTCCTTCCTATCGAGATAGGTGGGTTACACCGAATGTTGATCTGATTGTGATTCATGTAAACAATCCCAATTAGGACCAAATGAGTGCTCTTTGCGAGTGAACCGTTTCTCTTAGCGTTCACAGTTTTCATGGGGTTGGGGGGTTGGGTGTGTTGCAGTATAAGTATCCACCTTATCCCTGGGGCCGCTGATGTAAAACGGGTTATGGGTGCAACTTCTGGTGTAGCAACCGGAAGTTACACAGCGCTATTGGTTTCCACTGAAAGTTGGCGGTTTTGTTAACTTTAGCGGTGCATACAAACTTTAGAAGCGTGTTTTACTTAAACCCTCAAAAGTTTCAAAAATGTCTTTGTGCAGCTCAGGTTAAAGTTGCGCAGCTCGTGGTTGTTCTAACATAGAAACTGAATTAAATTTGTGGCTTAAGGAGAGTTGTGTTGAACATGGGCCGCTGACGAAGAGGGAGTGCAGCTGCCCTCCTCTGTACAGATTTTACCGTCTATCGGGTGAGGATGAAGTCAGAAGGATGTGGCTGAAAAATTTAAACCATAAGAAGCCACCTAAGACTTTGTATGTATGTTTGTTTCATTTTGTGGATAAAGAACCCACTGAGGAAATCTGTATCCAACATTCTGGTTGGGTTACTCCAGACCACCAGAGAAGAGACGCCTGTAATTTGGACGCGAACGAGAAAAACCCAGGTGCAGGAAGGATCAAGCAATCATGGATGAATCACCAGCGTTTAATCTCCAAAACATAAGACGTTGAGACATCAAACAGAAGGACACACAACAATATATACACATGGACTGAGTAGGTGATTGAAACCACCTGTAGACAAGCTGCTGGCCACAAGGGGAGGAGGGAACCCATGACATAACCCCCCCGCCTACGTCCGGCTGCCAGACAGACGACAGGGCTGGTCCGGGTGCTCCCGATGGAAACGGGCGACGAGGTCCTGATCAAGGACGTGACGGTCCGGGACCCAGGGTCCCGGGTCCCCGGGAATGTCCAGGGGAAAGGACCAAGGAAGCGGGGGTGCAGCTTCCTGTAACCGCCCTTTAAGGGAAAATCAGAAGAAGAGAGCCACACCCTGTCGCCCACCTTGTATTCTGGGGCAGGTGTCCTCCGACGGTTGGCCACAGCGCTAAGCCGCTCTTGGTTCTAGAGTAACCGAAGGCGGTACCTACTCCAAGTACGCCGGCAGCGTCTCACAAAGGCCGCTGGCCCAGACGAGGAGGCCAACTGTTCCTGGAGGGGAAACAGAGGAGGCTGGTACCCGTAGGCAGCTTGAAACGGCGAGTACCCTGAGGAGTTGAGTAGGGTGTTGTGAGAATACTCCGCCCAGAGCAGCTGGGAAGACCAGGTCCTCAAATTCTTGAGACACATGGCTCGCAGCATGGTATCTAGGTCCTGGTTGTACCGCTCTACCTGGCCGTTGGTCTGGGGATGAAAACCAGAGCTCAGACTGACCTTGATCCCTAGGAATTTACATAACTCCTTCCAGAATGCAGCAAAGAACTGCGGACCACGGTCAGAGGTGATGTTCAGGGGAAGACCGTGCAACCGAAAAAGGTGTTTGGACACCAGCACAGCCAACTCCTTTGCCAATGGCAACTTCTGTAGGGGTATTGCATGCACCAGCTTGGAGAACCTGTCAATGATGGTTAATATGACGGTTTTACCCTCAGAATAGGGGAGTCCTGTAATGAAGTCCATAGCAACATGGGACCAAGGTCTGGATGGCACAGGTAGAGGGCAAGGAGTGGAGTCCGAGGAGTTTTGACGCTTGCACACACAGGGCAGGCAGCCACAAAAGACTTTATGTCAGAGGACATCGTGGGCCACCAAAAGCGCTGAGCCAGGAGAAAACCTGTCCTGGTCACCCCCGGATGACAGGCGAGATGGGAGGAGTGACCCCATTTCAGGACCGGGGTCCGCAGGATGTAGAAACAAATAAACGACCGGCTGGACATCCCGGGGGCACAGCAGATGGATCAGGGACCGCAGCCTTCACCCTGCATTCTAGTGACCAACGGGTAAACCCCAACACCAGTTCAGGAGGGATTATAGTGGTGGTGGTAGTAGACCCTGATTCCTCCTCCCGCTGGAACTGCCGAGACAAGGCGTCGGGCTTCAGGTTCCTGCTCCCAGGGCAGAATGACAGGGTGAAGTTGAACCTGTCAAAGAAGAGAGCCCACCTCGCCTGGCGAGAGTTTAAACGTTTGGCAGTACGAATGTACTCCAGATTCTTGTGGTCCGTCTAGACCAGGAACCGCTGTTCAGCCCCCTCCAACCAATGACGCCATTCCTCCAAGGCCAGTTTTACCACCAATAGCTCTCTGTTCCCTATGTCGTAGTTTCTCTCTGCAGGAGTGAGCTTGCAGGAGAAATACGCGCAGGGATGGATTTTGTTATCAGACACTCTCTGTGACAAAATAGCCCTTACTCCAGTCTCAGACGCATCCACCTCCACGATGAACTGCTTAGAGCAGGGGTGGGCAATTGTTTTGACTCGTGGGCCACAAAGGGTTCTAAAATTTGGCATAAGGGCCGGACAAGGATAAGATGGAAGGAGAGATTGGGTAATCAACCTCATAAACTAAAAAAATAATATGGAATTTAGAGAAAAACATGCTTTAAACGAGTTTTACTGTCGGTTTGACAGACAAAGGGACAGTTCTGCCACCACCCATCAGCTCCAGTCACCTCCTTCAATTTCCACCATAACAGCCCCACCCCCTCCAGTAACGACTCTTTCCATCCATGAAAGAGACGTAAACAAACTCTTCAAGAGACAGAATCCCCGGAAAGCAGCTGGACCGGATTCTGTCTCCCCGTCTACCTTGAAGCACTGTGCTGATCAGCTGTCTCCAGTCTTCACAGACATTTTTAACACCTCACTGGAGACCTGTCACGTGCCAGCCTGCTTCAAGTCTTCAACCATCATCCCTGTCCCCAAGAAGCCGAGGACCACAGGACTGAATGACTTCAGACCCGTCGCCCTGACCTCTGTGGTCATGAAGACCTTTGAACGCCTCGTGCTTTCACACCTCAAAGCCATGACAGACCCTCTTCTGGATCCCCTGCAGTTTGCCTACAGAGCCAACAGGTCAGTTGACGACGCCGTCAATCTGGGCCTTCACTTCATCCTCCACCATCTGGACTCTGCAGGGACCTATGCCAGGATCCTGTTTGTGGATTTCAGCTCTGCCTTTAACACCATCATCCCGTCTCTGCTTCAGGAGAAGCTTTCCATGCTGAACGTTCCTGGCTCCATCTGCAGGTGGATCACAGACTTCCTGTCTGACAGGAAACAGTGTGTGAAGCTGGGGAAACAGATCTCGGACTCACAGACCATCAGCACTGGATCTCCTCAGGGCTGTGTTCTTTCTCCTCTGCTCTTCTCCCTGTACACCAACAGCTGCACCTCCAGTCACCCGTCTGTCAAACTCCTGAAGTTTGCAGACGATACCACCCTAATCGGCCTCATCTCTGATGGCGACGAGTCTGCGTACAGGTGTGAGGTCGACCGTCTGGTAACCTGGTGCAACCAGAACCACCTGGAGCTCAATGCTCTAAAGACAGTGGAGATGGTTGTGGACTACAGGAAGAACTCAGCTCCACCTGCCCCATCACCCTCTGTGACTCCACTATTGCCACTGTGGAGTCCTTCCGCTTCTTGGGAACGATCATCTCCCAGGACCTCAAGTGGGAGCCAAACATCAGCTCCCTCATTAAGAAAGCTCAGCAGAGGATGTTCTTCCTGAGGCAGCTGCAGAAATTCAGTCTGCCAAAGGCAATGATGATTCAATTCTACACAGCCATCATTGAGTCCATCCTCACCTCCTCCATCACCATCTGGTACGCTGCTGCCACTGCTAAGGACAAGAGCAGGCTGCAGCGGGTCATCCGGTCAGCAGAGAAGGTGATAGGCTGTAATCTTCCGTCTCTTCAGGACCTGTACTCCTCTAGGACCCTGAGGCGTGCAGGAAAGATCGTGGCAGACCCTTCCCACCCTGGACATGGACTTTTTGAGCCACTCCCCTCTGGCAGGAGGCTGAGGTCCATCACAACAAGAACCTCTCGCCACAGGCACAGTTTTTTTCCATCTGCTGTTAGCCTTATTAATAAGTCCCGGACCCTTCCATCACTTCTCCCTGCCCCCATCTGACTGTCACATTGGACAGATTTTTATTTTATGTATTTATTTATTTATTTATTGTTTATTATTTAATGTGTGTATGTGTATATATTTATATATATGTATATAAATTTAAATGACATTAACAATATTAATTATATTTTACATAACAATAATAATAATATAAATATATAGGTATATATGTGCGTGTATGTTTCTATATATATATATATATTTATATATTTGTAATATCCCTTCTGTTCTGTTCTTACTTAATATTTTGATGTTTCTATTTATTCATGAATGCACCATCATCACCAAGACAAATTCCTAGTATATGTTCAATTGTACTTGGCAATAAAGTTGATTCTGATTCTGATTCTGATTTAATTTGGATTAAAATTCACATATATTCATTTAAAAACAGAAAATGTGGGAGTTTTAATTTCTAAATTTTTATTTTTGTTCTCTTTTGGGTGATCCAATGGGTTGATGTTCTTCAGAAGAAAATGTGAACTCAAAGAAATGCTGCATTTATGTGGTGGTGTAGGGAAATCGAAAGATCACCATCTGACTCAGAAAGGAACACACACGAACGTCAGAGAAACAACCATTCATGGGAAGAAACAGAAAATACAATGAAATAAAACAATAATTAGGATTTTTGATTCAATGTATTTTAATTTGGAGGGCCACATCAAGTAGCTTAAGGGGCTGCATGTGGCCCCCGGGCCGTAGTTTGCCCACCCCTGGCTTAGAGGCATCAGGTTGAACCAGAATAGGAGCCGCAGAGAAGCGTCTTTTGAGCTCAGAAAAACGCCTTACCGACTTCCTCGCTCCAGGTAAAATGTACCTTGGCTGACGTCAGCCGATGGAGCGGTGCAGCCACGCCACTGAAGCCTCTGATGAAGCGCCTGTAGAAATTCGCAAACCCCAGGAAGCGTTGCAGTTGCTTGCGGTCTGAAGGAACAGGTCACTCCAGGACTGCCTTCACCTTGATATTGTCCATCTGCAGCTCTCCTGCTGACACCACGTGTCCCAGAAACCGAGTCTGTGTGGTGTGGAATTCGCACTTCTCAGCTTTGCAGAACAATTTGTTCTCCAGGAGGCACTGTAGAACGGCCATGATGTACTGCACGTTGGTCTCTGGATCAGAAGAAAAAATTCATAATGTCATCCAAGTAGACAAAGACAAAACGGTTTATCATGTCCTTGAGAACATCATTGATCAAACACTCTTGATCAAACTGCTGGGGCGTTGGTGAGACCAAAAGGCATAACCAGATATTCGAAGTGTCCGCTTGGGTTGTTGAAAGCTGTCTTCCACTCGTCCCCCTCTCGCATGCGAACTAGATGGTATGCGCTCCTAAGATCCAGCTTTGTGAAGATCTGGGCCCCTTGAATCGAATCAAAAGCTGACTGTAACAGAGGTAGGGGGTAGGTATTATGAGCTGTGATGCTATTGAGACCCCTGTAGTCTATCCACGGCCGTAGACCCCCATCATGTTTGCCTACGAAGAAAAAACCCGCTCCAGCAGGCGATGAGGAGGGACGGATGGTCCCAGCCTGTAGGCTCTCTTGGATGTACTCCTCCATGGCTTCCCTCTCTGGACGGGAGAGGGGGTAGATGTGACCCTTGGGGGGTTGGGATCCTGGTAGGAGGTTGATGGCACAGTCATAGGGATGGTGAGGAGGCAGGGACTTTGCTGAACACAGCCCCCCAGGTCATGATAGACCGAAGGAATGGAGTTGAGGTCAGGAGGAGCAGAAGAAGGCTGCGCTCTTATTTCAGAGCGTACCGCAGCAGCATTGAGGCAGTTCATTAGACAGAAGGGGCTCCAGGTTAGCACACTCCCTGAGACCCAGTCAATATGAGTGTGCTTACAGAGCCATGAAAAGCCCAGAATAACTGGCGGTTCCAAGAACTCAACCACATAAAATCGCATCAGTTTGCAGTGGTTCCCTGACACGATCACTCTAATATCCGCAGTACGTGCCGTAACCCTATGGGTGACTGAACCGTTTAATGCACGAATGAGAATAGCCGGTTCTTGAGGTACGACAGGAATCAATAGTTTATTAATTACAGCCTGCGACATCAGCAGGGGTGAGGCGCCCGGATCCCAGCTGCATGGGTTCTGGAAGAGAAGCTGCGTCGTGACGCGACGTGCAGGAGTTTGGGTCCATCGAAGGGGCAAGCGCTGGAGCCGAGAGAAAGCGACCCGTGGCACCGCGGCGTTCTCGACCGTGCTCCTTCATTTGTCGATCGATGCGGACGGCCAGGTCAATCAGCTCCTCCAGCTCGTCCGGAATCTCTCTTGCTGCCAGCTCGTCGTTGAGTGCACTGGAGAGACCCTGAAGAAACACGTCCACCAGCGGCTCCTCTAGCGGGTGTTTGCTGCCAAGGTGTGGAACTCCACAGCATAATCCGAAACGCTGCGTCCTCCCTGCTGAAGCTGCAGCAGCTCCGAAGCGGCAGCCCGATGAGGCGTCGAGGGATCAAGCACCGTCTGGAGCTGGGTGGAAAACTCCCGAAAGGAGCGGCACGGAGTGGCACCGCGATCCCACTCCGCCAAACCCCAGTGCTTGGCCCGACCAGTCAGGAAGCTGAGAACAAACGCCACCTTGCTTCGCTCAGAGTGGAAGTCACTGGGATTGAACTCGAAATGGAGCCAACAGGAAGTAAGGAACACCCGACAGGGTTCCGGTGTGCCCAGCCGGGTCTGGCGGGGAGGAACAGGTGGAGTAGCCGGCGTTTGTTCCAACCTCGAAAGCCGGTCATGGAGCTGGTGCAAGCCGGAGACGCAGCTGTCAATCTCACGCCAAGTCCGGGATCTCCGAAGCAGCAGCTGATGGTGAGTCCTTCTCAGGTTCTCTTCTTCCTGCTGGGTTTGACATGGTCTCAACGTAATGTAATGCGGACGCGAACGAGAAACTCAGGCGCAGGAAGGATCAAGCAATCATGGATGAATCACCAGCGTTTAATCTCCAAAACATAAGACGTTGAGACATCAAACAGAAGGACACACAACAATATATACACATGGACTGAGTAGGTGATTGAAACCACCTGTAGACAAGCTGCTGGCCACAAGGGGAGGAGGGAACCCATGACAACGCCGGGTACTGCAGAGACATGACAGCAGTGTCACAAGAGCAGGGAAGATATTTCCTGTGGAATTGCTGCATCTCCTGGTATTAACTATTCAAAAATTAACGATGTTTAAACCGCAGCTGACTTTGTCGAGACATGAATGAAATGGTTTATTTCAAGCAATCAGGTTATAATACATGGAATAACATCACATAATAAATCACAAATAGATCGCTTGAAAGGGGGTGGAAGGAAGCGAACTTATATAATCCGATGAAAAACATGAAATGGGAAAAGCTACACCGCGCCATGCAACCCTCATTGGCTCTGGCAGCATGTAACACGTGAAGCGATAAAGTTACAATTGATCAGCACTGTGAGCTAACTCCGACAGAAATAATCATCTATGAAGGTATTGATATGTCTCGGAGCTTTTAAGATTGTTCATAGCTTCATCATCTGCCGCAACTGAATTGAGAAAGTAGCTAAAAAATGCTACATACGTTATGTTTGGACATTTTTAAAGGTCATCCTTCAATTTTAGCAGGCACAGGAATTGTTACGTCGCCTCTTTTAAGACATGACAGCTGGTGTTCCCGCATTTATATGTAGTTATAGATCCAAAACACGAGGAATTGCGCTGTCTGCTCTACAGTTGTAATGTAAATAAATGCTAGTTCCGGCGTCTACAGGAAGTATCTCCCATAATTCATGCAAAGGTTAATGGGGGCTAGGAATAAGGTGGATATGTATAAGATCATCTCATTTTAAAAAGAAAAATGAATAGTAACAAAATATAACACAAAGATAAATCAATTATTGATGCTAAAAAAAAATCTGAATATTTTGAAGCTCCATGCAAAAGCCTCAAATGAAACATTTTCAGAGGAAGACAGTTTTTACAAAACAAAACTTTAAACTCGTGACTTTGATCGCCCCTCTACCTGCACGCGCCACGAAGGTCCCTTTTTCTCCTCCACTCCCCGCCCTGCTCTCTGCACTGCTTCTTTTTTTTCCCTGGAAGTACTTGCATTAATCACCTGTTCACAACTTCTCTGAAATGAGCATCTGAATGGATGAGCTCATTTCAGCATTTCTATGACCGTTCTAAAGATTAGATTCATTCCTGAAAGTCACATCTCTCTACAATCCAGCACGGTGTGTGGGAATCACCTGTTGTTGCGTCTGTTCTGTCCCTCAATTATCCGATCCATTTGCAAACAAAGCTTCCACATGCAACTTCTGTCCTGTTACACGCCGCCATACTACTTTTAGCGCTCAAGCTAATCGAGAGAATCTGGTTGATTTTCAAAATAAAATATTTCCGTCTCAAAAAAAAATAAAAAATATCTCCCACGGCCCGGTGGCAAGGGGTCCATAGACCAGTACCGGTCTGCGGCCCCGGTGGTTGGAGAACACTGCTTTACAGCACAGAAGTGGGACGTTATATTATCTTTCCGGCCCCTACAGCTGCATCCGGGTTAGCTAGCTTTTGTGACGTATGAAAGTTTCAGGAATCCAAATGGAGTTTTTCTTGGGCCCTTTGAGTGACAGCGACTTAAAAGGAGAAATACTCGGAAATTCAAACATGAAATTATTTCTTATATTTTTTCTCTTTGAGAAGAAAAATGCCACACATACATGTTAAAAAATAAAAAAAAACAGGATTTTTATTGGAGGAGGACTTCAAAGTTTGAAAAGTCTTTCCTGTCTGCATTATACACGCAGCAGACTCGGGCCTGTCTGTGTCACAACTGATCAAAAAGAATTTACAAAAGAGTTTATGAACAAAAACATGTACCTGCTCAACATGATAAAAGGGTGATGGTCAAACACGGGAGACTTCCACACGCAGTGAGCCACAAAAAGTAAAAAGTGTCTTTAACATACATGGCCCGACGTCCTGTAGTGGGTCCTGTGCTCACTTCCCAGCACCGTGGAGCTCCACTGGCATTTGCTCAATAACACCAGAATTGGCAAGTCCGCCACTGGCGCCCTGTACTTTTCACAGACGAGAGCAGGTTCACCCTGAGCACCTGTGATAGACGTGAAAGAGTCTGGAGAAGACAAGGAGAACGTTCTGCTGCCTGCAACGTGATTCAACATGACAGGTTTGGTGGTGGGTCAGTGATGGTCTGGGGAGGCATATCCACGGAGGGACCTCTCATAAAAAGAGATTCAGGCCAGCCAAATATCTCACAAGAGGAAAGACTGCCAAAGCTGTAAGATGAGGTGTCAGCAATTACTTTTACTCCATGTTGTAGAAGACACCAGTTGAGGAAATCATGGCTGGAATCATAACTCAAAGTCTCTCTAAAGATGCCTTGAAAAGAGTATCTTCTGAAGTAAGGAAGAATGCCCAGCTCAACTATGACATGTTGCTGGAACTCTAAACGCAAAGAGTGATGAAAGAGACTGGCAGTCACCTATCATCAAAAGGTTATTTTCAACACCATCCTTTTGCTGTTCAACTACATACAGATACAGGAGGAAAGATTTTAGTTGAACATTTGAAGAGACCAATACCTGTCTGTCTCTACCTGGATGCTACAGGTGGTGTGGTTCAAAAATACCAGATCAAAAGAAAAGAGTCCTGTATTATGCTTCAGTTTTGCCAGGGATAGGAACAATAACCCACCGTTACCGGTCACAGAAATGATCTGCAACAGCCGTTCTATTCCATGTACTTCCCACTGGCTCGTGGAATTCAGGAGAAAGTTGTTCTATACAACCAAGAAAACAAAATTGAGACAGATTACAGCTGGGCTCTCATGAAAAGTGTCCATCTCTCCTTCAACAGGGAAAATATTTCAGTGTACATTACCAGGGCATATGAAATAGTATCTGGACAAACTAATCAAATCCCCAACTTTACTGTCCTGCACCTTTGCTCTGCCCATATTCTGAAGGCTGTGTCACAAGCATTTGGGAAAAAGACTTGTGAAAAATCCATAAAGGAGTATGCAACTTTCTGCTTTGCTCTCCTACTCAACTGCACAGACATCCACTCTGCCCTTGAAGTTTTCTATCACGTCTGTGCTTTTTGATGGTGAAAAGTACACAACTGGGGTTAAAGAAAGTAAAGTGTATCTGGACAAGTGTGCTTTGCAAACCCAGGACAAGTCATCTGAAGAAGGTGAAACTGTGACGGGAGAGGAAAAAAGCAGCACAAAGAAAACCATAGAACTCCTTCCTTGGAAAGTTACTTTTTACACATGCTTTTCAAGAGAGACAGGATCAAGCAGACTGTGACTTTCTCTCAGATGATGCAGTTTCTATTAAAAACATGTACTTCTGCCCTGGAATCAGCGGCGCCCTCTCCAGATCGTACATGGGTATCTTCCTATTGTGGAGTGGTGTATAATTGGGGAACTTGACACAGCATCAAAGCAACAAAACTGGCAAACATGAGGAAAAAAAACAAAACATGAGAGACTCACTGTCATGTTGAACTTTGGTTTTATTTGGTTATCGCTACATTCTTTCCAAGAAGAAGCATCTCAGACCAGCAGAGTTCATCTCCAAGATGTTTGCTTCATTAGAAGGAAGATATGTTGAGCACATTGGACAACATAAGCTTCCAACGCAGGAAAAAACTTTCCTTGTTCTATTCGGACAGTGGAAAAAGAGAGACAGTTCTGCTCTCGTCTCTACATCAAAATATTTTAATCCACCAAAAAACTCCCAGACCAAAGGATCCAACACTTGGATGAGGTCCAGCAATGTAAAGATCTCCAGGTAAATATGGTTTAACATATGATATAATACATTAAACCATAACCTCTATGAGGTGTTCATATATTTCTTTATAAATGACATAAGCTAATGTCTAATATCACTTGTGTTTTGAGCTGTGCTCTAAATAATACGCTTAACAAAGTCATCATTGGGAATCCTGATTTGATCCTGATTTGTGTTATTTGAATTTTCTTGTTTGTACTGTGACATTAATCTGGACTTTAAAAAATTATAGATAAGACATTTGTACTAGAATTTTTTTTAATAGATTTTGGAAAGAAATACTTTGTAAATTTTAAAATGTTTACTCTACTTCATTCACTCTAAAGTGAATGAAGTACGAAAGGTATGGGGGGGGATGAAGAGAGTGTTTGAATGTAGGTCACTGGGAAGGGAGGCGAAAAGGAGACTGTATGAGGGTGGTGGTGCCTACAGCGTTGTATGGGGCTGAACCTGGAGTCTGAAAGTGGCGGAGAAGAGGAGGCTGAATGTAGCTGAGATGAGATGTCTGAGGAGTATGTGTGGTGTGACGCGTATGATCGTGTGAGGAATGAAGAAATCCGAGAGAGAACTTGATGTTGGACGGTAGAGTTGGGCGGAGAGAGCAGAGCAGAAGGCACTGGGATGGTTTGGACATATTGAGAGAATGGAAAGGGTGAGATTGGCGAGGAAGGTGTATGAATCAGATGTGAGTGGAGTGAGAATGAGAGAAGGCGCGAATGGGATGGACGGAAGGGGTGCAGAGGCGTTGAATGCAAGAGGGATGACTGTGGTGCAAGCAAGGAGAGAGGCTGCTCAGGACAGGTTGGATGGAGAGAGTTTGTGTATGAATGAATGGATGGTGTGGTAGAGGCTGGTCTTGGTATGAAGTGGCAGGGGTAAACCAGTTTACGGCTGAGAGGCCCTGCTGTGGAGGTGCCAACACTGGACTGTGCAGCTGACCCGGTACAGTGGGGTGTGGCTTTAATCAGGCCACAGACACGAAAGGAGGAAGGGTTTGGGGAGGGAAAGGAGGGAAGAAAAAGAATGCGTGCCCTGTCTAGGCTACCCCACGTGGTGGGACACAACCTTGGTATATGTATGTATGTAAAATGTTTACTAACAGTTACATGTGACCATTAACACCATCTACTTGATGGACCACTATACAGCAGGTGTCATTTTGTTCGGCAAAACAGCTGACATAGATTGTCAGACTCTTCCAAAGGTAACATTTAAGATGAAAAAATCCTGTGTTTGCTACTGTGACACTTCGTAATATTGGTGTCTCTGAAAACTATCTGTTATGGTTCTCAAACTATCTCAGTGAAAGAAAGCAGTGTGTTAAATCAGAACAATTTACGGCTTTGGGCCGTCTCGGTTTGGCTCCTTTTTCTGTCCTGTCTGTTTCTTTCTTCCAGGCACAGGTGCAGTGCTTCACATCAATTCAGACACGGAATAAAAGCCCCACCATGGCTCCTCAAGGGGCGGCACCCCTTGGACGTCCTGGGATCTTCTGACATCGCAGGGTTTTCCGCCGCCACTGCGCCTCCTTCTCTGCTGCTTCCTGCTTCCGGTTTCCGCCGCTGCTGCTGTTGCTGCCGCTGCTTCGTCGCCTCCTCCTCTCTCCTGGATCGTTCTTGTTTTGGTACAGTGGGCGTTTGGTTTTGTGGAACACAGAATAAAAGGTTCTACACGCAAGAAACCGGTGTTGTCTCCCCTTTTCTTTGTTACGGCTTGGAGCCAACCGTAACACTTTCTCACCCCCTTTGTGTTCCCACTGGTGTACCACATGGTTCTATCATTGGACCCACTTTTTTTTCAATACATATCAATATAACCTATATATCACAGGTAAGATAAATGAGATTCTCTCATTCATCTCTATGCTGATGACACAGTTCTTCACTCTGTTGGCCCCTCTCTGGATGTCGTGAGAAAACACCTTCAACATAGACTTAAATGAAATCCAACTTTCCTTCTCCAAATTGCACCTCAAGTTAAATGTGACTAAGACAAAAATCACGTGGTTTGGTAAGAAGAGTCATCTGCCATCAAATCCCCCTAGTATATCACCACGCTCAATGGGACGCCCCTACATCAGGTTAGAGAATACAGGTCGCTTGGTATCTGGCTAGATGATACTTTGTCCTTCTCAACCCAAATTCACTATTTGCAGTCGAAGGTTAAATAAAAAATAAGCGTTCTCTACAGAACATGCTCCTCCCTCTCTTCTTCTGTAAGATGTACATTGGTTCAAACATCCATCCTTTCCATTCTTGATCATGGTGATGTTATTTACAGATCTGCTAGTAAGCATTTGCTGCAAAAATTTGACCCCCTTTATTTATCTGCTATACGACTCATAACAAATGCCTATCTGTGAACTGGACTTCATTATTCACTTGTCAAAAATATCATTTGCTACTGTTAATCTACAAAACTCTGCTTGTTCTTTCTCCACCCTATCTTTGCTAGCTTTTGCGTACCTCATTCCAGGTGTACATCACCTGGACTTATAAAAATAATCTTGTTGAGACTCCCAAAATCAAACTCTTCACTGGATGCTATATCTTTTTAATCTGCTGCAGTCAGAGACTAGAATGACTTGCAAATATTTCAGTTTGGACCCTTAAGCCTTGTTTCCACTAAGGGGTCCGGTATGGTTCTGTCCGGTCCCCTAGTTTGAGCGTTTCCATGGTAAAATCGACCCCTTAAACAGTTCCGACCCGTACCTCATGAGGGTCCTGATCGGTTGTATGTCCACAGCAAGAGGGGACCAGGTTGGTTGGGGTGGAGCCGCTGCAGCCAACTGCTGATTGGCTGAATATGATGACGACACTCAAGTGCACCATTTTCTTGTGTTAAATGCTTTTATTAGCACTCTGGGTATTTTGCGGCTGCTTGTTTACCACGTGTAGAGTGCCTGCAAACAGCAGCAAGCCCTGGTCTACGGTAGGACTGTAAACGTTCCTTTCCATCCTTGGTGATGGAATAATACAGGGTGAGCTAGAAGGGTGCGTCAGAAATGAGAAAGTTTTTAAAGAAATTTCTGAATGACTGGCGGTTCAGGGTCTCGAACCAATGTTGCTTCCACAGTGCAATGGCCACTCTTTTCAAGCAGGCAAGTTTGTGTTTTTCTTCTCCATTACTGTGCGAAGCTTTGAGCACAGGTATAAAAACGTTTCCTCCGACATCCTAAAATTATGCACCCACTGAGTGTTGGTGAATGCTGGGACAGTCACCTTCCACCACTCAGCTGCATGGCTGAAGGTTCCAGGTGACTGAGAAGATGAAGCAACTTAAAAGAAAAATAGGAAACAAATAACTTAGAACACCATATCAAGTAAAATCAAGCACAATATACTCATACATAGCACATATCTTAAAAGCTAACCACATAAATAGGCAAATTAATTTTAAATGCACCTTTCTCAATCATGAGCATCCTTCAAATCTTATTAACATATATTACACTTTAGTATAGAGTTATGAATTGTCTATTTTTATTTCTTGGAGGTTATGTTCCTGAACACAAAAGGAAAAAAGAAAGACAGCAGTGGAATAGGAAGAGTACCATTTTTCATTTTTCCATTTCATCTATACAGCGTGGGTTCCAGTTCCATGCGTAATAATGTGTTAAGTGTCTAGCACGTAACGTTTTACAAGTTTGAAGGTATGTGACAAAAACTTACAAATACTGTCCGTCCGTTCTCATGTGTTGTTCCGGGAATACTTCATGGCAGAACTGGCAGGGTGGATGCCGAGTGGAAAGGGGGTGTGTAATGACCCACTCCTTTCAACGGGATGGAAGCACTTGTGGTGTTATTGTAGTCAAGGTAAAGATGGCAAGTCATATCATTGGATGTAATGAATGTTTACACAACCATTTTTATGAAAATGACTTATATTGAGAAGACATAGTAATCTGTTACATGCAGATCGCTTTAGTCATGTATAACACATTTCTTGTCAGTACTTGTTACATTACATTGTCAACTGAAAAGACACATTATATACAAAAAATGTGCTTTTGCTGGGTGTGTGTGCAGTATCAGGAAAAATGTCTCATGAAAGACAAATGGACTTCTTAAAGAAGAAAGGCGTCTGTTTCAGCTGCTTGTAGGACACATCAGTAAAGATTGCCATTAAAGGATATCTTGTTCAAAATGTGTTTTTACACACCCAACAATTCTACAGAGATCCCACAAGTTCTAAGCAGGTTGAGAGTCAAGTGGTGACGCGTGATTAACAGGGGCAGGAGACCAGAACTGTAATCTGCAGATTGTTCCAAGTAAAGTCAAAAAGGGGAGATAACATCATTCAACATGTCTTCTTGGATCCAGGGTGCACAGCAGTTTTCTGTACATCTAGTCTGATGAATAAAGTTCACTTAACAGGACATAAAGAACACATTCTCCTACAAACTTTGGGCCAGAAGCTTTACGGCTACAGTACGATGAACCATACTGTAATGAGGGCAGTTGTGTAGGAACTGATGCAGTGGTGAACAGCCAGAAAGGGGGACACTTTAAGAGGACGGACTTGTAGGTAGCCGGATGTAATGAGCTAATGTTATGTGTTGAGACCCCTGAATCCTTGGTCACGGCACGCTCACACATAACACTACACATATGCCATCAGGACTAGATTGGGTTGGACTGTTAGTGGAGAACTAACAGAAATCGGTGAAAACAAACCATTATGGGGCTAGCAAGAGGACCGGTTCATCATGTTTGGATTAAGACACAGTTGTCTTGACCGACCAGTTACTGTCCCAATTAATATCCGTCTGCTACAGAAGGCTTAAGCACATTGAGGATATATGACTGTTGATCCTGACTTCAACAGTGATGGACATGTTGGGTTTACTGAAGACTTGAAGAAAGAAGGATCCAGTGTGGAACATTTCCTACATGTGATTTTTGAAATTATTGTATAATTTATTCAATAATTAGGGGCTGGTGTGTAGGAGCCATAATGAAGTTTCTTCCCACATTTCTTTAAGTTTGTAGTTTTACACGGTTCACCGTGTCACCTTGCTTGATTTGCTGATTAGTCACACCTGGGAAAAGGTTAGATAAGCACCTGCTCACCTGCACTATGGAAGGAGAGAGAGGAGAGCTCGGGCTGTGTATTCCTGCTGACAGCTATTTTTTATTTACACCACTGCTTTATTAATTGATCTCAGTCATCTTTCTCCCTCTGAATATTTCTGCAATGAAAATAAAAACATAAAACAAAGTAACAGATGTTATGGTGGCCGATGCGGCAGTAGAAATAATCCACAGTTGTAGGTTCATAGGCTTTATTTCTAACTTTAACATGCAGCAACAAGCAATAACATGCTACACAGGCTACAGGCTACCATCTACTCTTCTTCTGCGTTTCTCTCTCTCTCTTGCTCACTGCTTCCGCCTAGTGGCGCCTAGTGCAATAACAGTAGTTGAACACAACATTCCCCCTTTACTTAAGAATAATCTGTACAGTAATAACAATTCCTGTAATTTAATTCTTAAGTGCATTTACCTCAGAACATTGACAGCATATCAAAAGTAAATATCCTTAATCACAGTAACAGTAACAAGTACAAAAATCAGCTCACTTGTTATGGTGAAGAACTCAATTTGATAATTACAGAACATCAAATTAACCATTTGTAAATCGAATACTTTTTTTTTCTTGTTTACACTACAAAGTCCTTAAGCCAACCTGGTTGCTTATGTGATCTGACTGGACGATTTATGGCTTGATGATCCCGGTCAGGCTGTATTTCAGCCCTTTCAGTGCCAGTCTCTGGAGGTGATGGAGATGTTGGAAGCCCGTCTGGTACTGAAGCCAAATGGGAAGCATGCCATGCTCTCCCATCGTCCAAGATATAAGTACTTGGGCCCAACTGCTTTTTGATCCTGATGGGGGCAGAGAATTGTCGCTGACCTTTCAGCACATGGACAGGTTTCCGTACGCGCACTCTGTCACCTGCTCTGAAGGAAGGAGTGCGAGCACCTCTTTTTGCATCACAATATTGCTTCATGTGACGTTGGCGAAGTGACACTTTGCGACGTACGTCCACAGCAGGTGGCTCCGGTGGTGGAGGAGGAAGAACATTTAGTTTTGTTCTCATTTTGCGTCCATGCATTAGTTCAAATGGTGAGACACCAGTCATAGCATGTGGCGTAGCACGGTAAGCTTGGAGAGAAGCAGATGTTGCACTTTTCCATGGTTTGTTTTGGATGATTGCGGCTTGAATCCAACCTTTAAGCACCCTATTGAATCGCTCTATTGCACCGTTAGAAGCAGGGTGGTACACAGACGATCTGATGTGCTTAATTCCTCTGTCACGGAGAAAGGAAGAGAATGAAGCAGCTGTGAACTGCGGTCCATTATCCGTGACCAGTGACTCTGGGTTGCCATAACGACTGAAGATGTCACTGAGAATTCCTATCACTGTTTCAGAGGTTACGGATGGGGCAAAGGCAATTTCAGGCCACTTTGAAAAATAATCCGTAAGTGTGATGGCAAACTTACAGTCCCAAGAAGCTGTTTCAAAGGGTCCGACGATGTCCAAGCCCAGTTTTTTCCAGGGACCCTCTGGCAGGGGCACCGGTTGTAGTGGGGCCTGAAAAACCTTGGCAGACTTGTCAGTTTGTTGGCACAGAGAGCATTCGGCTACTTGAGAAAGCACTTTTCCATCCATGCCGGGAAACCAATACAAGTCCCTCAGGCGCTGCTTTGTACGCACAACACCCTGATGGCCTTCATGAGCAAGAGCCACAAGTGTGGAGCGGAGGGAAACTGGCACGACCAAACGTGATCCCCGAAACACCAAGCTGTCCCGCACACTTAGCTCATGCCTTAGTTTGAAATAGGGTTGCAGAACAGGACTTACAGATTTAGCAGATCTTGGCCATCGCCGTTGCACTTGGACACGCAGGGTGGAGAGCTCGGAGCAGGAAGAAGCAGCATCCCTCAAATCTTTGGCAGTCACTGATACAGGGTTTGTACCAGTAAGCCACCAACTCAGGTTTCGAGTCCTCAGGAGAAGAAAAGCAGCTGGCAGAGGTAAACGTGAGAGGCAGTCAGCTGTTTGGTTCAGAGGTCCTGCTCTGTAGACGACATCATATGTGAAGCTGAGAAGGCGAGCAGACCATTGCATGCGCATCCTGGCTCGGTCAGCCCCTTTTGTGGACAGAAGTGTTGTGAGGGCCTGATGGTCTGTGCGCAGAGTGAATTTCCTACCCCATAGGTAGGTCCCATTTTTCCACAGCCAAACGCATGCAAGAGCCTCCTTCTCCACTGTTGAGTACTTCCTCTCGGTTGGCGATAATGTTCTTGATGCAACGCCACGTTCGTTCTGTGTTGTCTGGGTGCAGCTGGGCAAATACAGCACCAACGCCATAATCTGATGCATCAGTAGAGATGACAGTTGGCAGCTCAGGGTTGGACAAGGCGAGCGCTGGACTTTCTAGAAGCAGACTTTTCACAGCCAGAAAGCACCGCTGCGCCTCATCAGTCCATTCAAACTGTGTTCCTTGACGCAGACAAGCACGAAGAGGCTCCACCACTGTAGGCATAGTTAGGGATGAATTTTCCATACCAGGACAGCATTCCAGAAATGAGCGAAGACTGACAGCATGCTGATGTGCAGGAGCCTGGTTAATGGCTTGCAGGTGCTCTGTGTCCGGTTTGATTCCTCAGCCGTCACTAGATGTCCCAGGAACTTCAGGCTGGTCTGACGAAAGTGGCATTCTCTATTTAGCTGCAAGCCTGCTGTTTAGAGTCTCTGTCGACTGTCTCCAAGGCCACATCATGTCTCATGTGCTGTGCGTCCGTAGCAGATTATGTCATCAAGGTAAAACTGCACATTTGGTACTCCATGCAGCACTGTTGCCATCAGCTTTTGAAAGCTGCAGGGGCTGAGGCAAGACCATAAGGAACCCTGCAGAACCTGAACAGTCCCTCATGAGTGATGAAAGCAGTTAAATCTGCTGTCAGGGTGTAGCAGCACTTGGTGGTATGCGCTCTCCAGATCGTGGTTGAAAACAGCGTTGCTCCTGTTAACGCTGAGAGTAATTCCTCCATGTGAGGAAGAGGAAAGCTGTCCACCACAATAGCTTTGTTACATTCGGATTTTTCCGGTTTTCCTCAGTGTGACAATATTGGGACACCCAAGAGAAGCATCAATGCGCTCAATCACACCAGCTGAGAGGAGACGGTTCAGCTCCTCTGACACAGCAGACCGCACAGAAAAGGGAAGGCGTCTCAGTTTTGACGTACAGGAACGGCTGTTGCAGCATTCACCTTATGCATGAATCCAATAGCACATCCAAGCGTTGTAGGGGAAGCTGGCTGTGAGATGGAGCACTCCATTAGAGCAGCAGAGGATGAAGATGAGGAGTTTGTAGATGGCAAGGATGCAGTGTTGCCCTCAATGCGGAGATTAAAAGCAGCTATTAAATCCCTCCCCATGAGTGCAGTTCCAGAGTCCACAATATGGAATGTTGCAAGTTTTCTAGTGTCCTTTATGTGTACAGTTGCGTCCATGCAGCCAATTACTGGAATAGCGGTCCGGGAGTAGGTCACCAGCTGAACAGTGGGCTGACGAAGCGGAGCATCCTTAAACTTTTCTTGATACAGAGAGTGGCAAGATGGAGACTGCAGCCTGTATCCACAGTCAGTTTTATCATCTGTGATTTGTCAGCCACCGTAATGTTCACACTGTAACATGTATCCCGTCAGGGGCGGCTGCTCTGTCCACCAACAGTGTGTACTCCGGCAATTCCACTTCTTTAACTGAATGGGGTCTGCAAAGATCGGCACACTCGTGCAAAATGTCCTTTTCTGCTACAGTTCCTGAGGTTGCTTTGATTGCTTGCATTCACTTGAGTTAGCTAAGTGTTTCTCAGATCCACAACGGAAGCACGTGCGTGTAGAGGGGTTAGAAGAAGTAGACTTTGTACTGCTTTGCAGGAAAACGTTGGCGTGGCTGTTTACGCCTGCATGCAGAGCTCTGTGCATTCACAACTTGCACAGGTGCCTGCTGGGTACACGCCATGGACTTAGCTTGCTCATTAACTGACTCAGCTTGAGTGGCTAACGTGATAGCATCTGCTAGCGTCAGGTTAGTTTTAAGCAGGAGCCTTTCTCTGATGCGGGGGTCAGCAACATGCTCCACAAGCTGATCCCGGATCATATCATCTGCATTATTAAAGTCACAAGTAGGAGCCAGTTCTCTTAGGGCAGCAACATAATGCAAAATGGGTTCATGGGCACCCTGTACTCTCTTCCTGAATGTGTGGCGCTCCACGACCACGTTTACTGTCGGCGTAAAATGCGCGCGAAGCGCAGCTATGGCTGTAGCTAGCGTGGTACCTGTGTCCGGTAATGTGTGGAAAATCCGCTGTCCTTCGGAGCCCAGACAGTGTAATAGTAAGGCACGTAGTCTTATCTCTGGCCATGCATCTCCACCAGCGTTGATGACAAGAAGGTAATTTTCAAACATCCGAATCCACATCTTGAAAGGCATGATCGGATTCTCCCGGGCACGGCAGAAAAACGTCTGGAAACGGCACGTTTGAAGCCATCTTCTCTCACCACAGTACTTGTAGGTTCGCCTCGTCGCCAATTTGTTATGGTGGCCGATGCGGCAGTAGAAATAATCCACAGTTGTAGGTTCATAGGCTTTATTTCTAACTTTAACATGCAGCAACAAGCAATAACATGCTACACAGGCTACAGGCTACCATCTACTCTTCTTCTGCGTTTCTCTCTCTCTCTTGCTCACTGCTTCCGCCTAGTGGCGCCTAGTGCAATAACAGTAGTTGAACACAACAACAGACTTATGCGACGCATTTATAAGACAGATGTGGGTCTGGCACATAAACTGAACCTGTCGGCTCCTCAGGAGGCTTCAATAGGAAAGTCACTCTCCAATGCATATAATATATAATGGATACCACCCTTCAACAGTTGTAATAAATACCCCTAGGAGTTAACAAAAATGTTACTAAAGGTGATCAGGATTTTTTTTCTATGTTTTGATAAACAAAACCAAACGATTTCCAGTTCTAAAATTTATGTTATCATGTAAGCTCCCAATGAAAATTAAAAACCAAAAGAATAAACGCACAAACTGCTTAAAAAGGTCTATATGTCAAATTTTCTTTAAAATATTTTTATTGTTAATATACATTAGGACTAAAATGTGACGTATTTAAAAATGTAAGAACATCAACATCCGTTTGGTAGAAAAGTTTTTAAATCCTGTAAAGCAGAAAACCCCACAGACTGTGATTTATTAAGTCCCAATTGAGACAAGATGACTCAAAATAAGGCTTCTTTTGGTTTTTAATGATTCTTTTGGTTTTGGTTTACATATAACCCTCAGGCTCTCAACACAAAAACAATACAATCACCTCAATGTTTTGTGCCTTCTCAAGTGCAAATGATGAAACTATCAAACACTAACATGTTGATATCACAATTGTACCACAACACCATACAATGTGTCTGTAATAGGCATTGTGACAAAAAAAAAAAAAAAAAAAAAAAAACATGTAACATCACAACTAGCCTCTATCTCTCCATACCAATCATTAGCCTGGAAAAATTTAAAGTGGCTAAAGATTTAAAACAAGACATGAGGTTGTTTCATCCATTCTGGGAATTTCATTGTGTTTTGCAGCAGAGTTGGGCAGATCCCCATAATTTTAATTTTAATTTTTGTTATCTTAAAGTACAACTTTGGAGGGGCCAGGACCTGCAATATTGCCAGAAAGAGCATGATGGAGAAACCAGTTCCACTCACAGTGAGAGACCTAGAACAGCTAAGTCAACATCCGTTGAACCAATTGAATCAACATCTGCATCCATGTCTGCCTCAGCATCGCTGTTTGGGATTGATGAAGCCGACATGGGTTTGTGTCACAGCAAAACACTTATACTAAAATCGCGTGCAAAGAAAAATCTAAACTTGACATTCTGATTTATAGGATTCTTCAAAAATCTGGATTACGAAATCAGACTGCGATATGTTTTTTTTTAATAATTTTTGTTTCATTTACAATCTATTCGTGAAGATTTAATGTTTCACAATTTTCTATTAGCATAGTCAAAACTTCTTTATATAAACTTAAATATTTGTATCTCAAGGTAATATGATGCCTCGCATGCCACAAGCAGCGGCGTCGCAAAGCGCCAGCGGTCTGTGGAGCCCCCGTGAAGGAGACATTTGAGATTTGGGTGCCAGCAGCGAGGCGAAGAGGGGAGCGCAGGAGAACGTCAGCAGAGGGGTGTGGTTGTGACCCACCCCTCTTTGAGCTAAGTACCCTCTCTGTCTCCCCTCATTTTAAATTGTCCAAGGAGACCTTTTCAAACCCATTTTAGATTATTTTATTGCATGCTTTTGGTTTTAATTGACTTTTATCCTGGTTTTAAATGTTTTATGTGTTTTTAGCCTGGGTTTGGACTGCGTGCTCCTTGGACCAGGATCTTCAAGTGGACCACTAGTGCCTGGACATTTTTTTTTATTGACTTTTATCCTTATTTATATTCTTTTAAACCCTGTGGGCAAAATAAACTGTTATTTCCCCCTGAAATGGTTAAACCTGGTTGTCCTGACTCCTGCACAGCATCCGATCTCTCTAGCGAAAAGAGGGAACCTACCCCGTCCCCACTCATAATATTTTCTGTGTAAATGTAACATGTACGTGTATTGTGGCTTGTGAACAGGCAAGTAATACCCATTATACTTCATACTATATGAGGACGATTAAGAAAACGGTCCAGATACTCTTGGCACTAAAGATGCATCCAAGGATTCAGCAAAAGTATTTTATTTTCAAACTTTTTTTTGTGTCATAACTATAAATGTGTATTTAATGTTTTTTTTTTTTTTTTTGGCTTTTGCTTAATGTATTTATGGATTACTCTCTGAACTGCATATAAACCATAATTTATGACATTCACCCATTATCATTTTTCTCTCTTTATTTGGCCAAAGCATCATTGGATGAAGACTCAACTACAGATGAAGAGACGATGGGTCATCCTAATACTTTAGAGCAGGGGTCTCAAACTCGCGGCCCGCAGGATGATAATTTGCGGCCCCCGTCTTCATATGAAAGATTACTGTTAGTGCGGCCCGCAAGGCTGATATGAATGACAGTTGTTGTGTGCTGAGCTGAACGAACCAATCACGGTAAGGTATATGGTTCTGGAGGGCGGGACATCGGCGGGCTGTCCGAGGCCTCCTCACTCTTTATTCATTCCTCCAGTCAGCTGGGTGGAGGAGGAGCCATGAAGCTGTGAAGTGCTTTCTCACTGAACGGGATTCGCGGGCCCCGCTCCTCTTTCGTCACGTGATACACAGCCTGCCGCTTGTCAAAAAGCGTGTTTCTGACGCCGCGACAATCCGCGCACGCATCAACTATTCCGCGCGGACAAATCAGACCCTCGCGAGCGCTTTTTCCTCCTCCACGAAAAGAAAAAGTCCTCGCGAAAGAGACTGACCACTTCCGCGTGCGTGAGTGATGCCCGCGAGCGAGCAGAATCACCGGAGCAGTGCGGTCACGCACGCAGTAGCTGGTGTTTTTACCGTTCATTAGCGCTGCTGCGACTGTGCGTGAAATATGGAACCGGGTTGAAGACTCAGCGCGCGCTCAGTGCGTGCCCGATTTGTGTGTAGAGCTTGAGACCAGATTTAAAAACTTGCGTTGCAACGCGCGCTCCAGACGCGGAGGCCAGGAATTCTGGTGTGCAGTGTTTTTATTGAGCTTTCAGTGAGCGCTGCTCTCAGCTCAGAAATGAAGGAGGTTCTGTAAATACAGACATTTGAAACTGAATAAAAATAGTTTTCTCTTGTCTAGTGTTTGTCAGGTATTTTCTCTGAGACACCCCCCCCCCTCCAGCTGAAAACATCAATAGTATCAGTTAATTTGCTCAAGTTAAAGGTATATTTCCTCAAAATATCATACTTTTATTATCATTAAAGAATTATAATAATAATCAAAAACCTCTAAATAATCGGTTTTATTAATTGTTCTCTTTCTTTTTTTAGAATACTTCCAAAACTTCCAGACAAAGTAAAAACAATCTTTCCTTGTTTCTCTCACAGTAGTGATGGAAATTCTGTCTTTTCTCAGAGATTCAGTTCTTTTACATTGGTTCACTGTAAATTGAGTTTTAGGTTTATTTTGCTATATTGAATTTATTATCCTACTATGTAGGATTATTACATATATAACCACAAATCATATTCGCAAATCAACATGGGGGCCTCCAGGGGGGCGCGCCCCACCATTAGAGAAGATCAGTCATCAGTCAATATGTGGATTCTGCAGTCGTCTGTGTCTGCTGTATGGTCATTGTTATTATTTTAATTATTAATGATTGATTACCTAATTCATTTTTTAAAATTAATTAATTTAATTCATTCATCATTTTGTGTTAAAAATAAAGATATTTGAGAACATTGAAATGTTTAATCAGCGATTTTCTTGTGGAAATCCTGATGCGGCCCAGCCTCACCCAGACTCTGCCTCCAGCGGCCCCCGGCTGAATTGAGTTTGAGACCCCTGCTTTAGAGGAAGAAGAGAGGCAGTCACACACTCAGGTGGAGGAATGAAAAAAGCAGAAGATCCTCTCTTCAAAATTTCTTAAGGGATCAGGCAAGACAAGATAATGCTGTCTTGACTGGAATCAGCCTGGTTCTTAGTCCGGCTGTCCAATGTTTAGCACCATGCTAATGCTCTTGAAGCTTAAGCTGGGTTTCAGCAACCTATCTCATCAAATACTCCTCCATAACCTCCTTATTTCCTGCAGCATTCAGTAACACACCAACCACAGCATCCTGGATACACAACATACATTCAACCATAACATCAGTTCATTCAGCCTCCGTACTCGTTCTCGTCTTTTCCAGACTCTTTCACGTCTATCACAGGTGTTCAGGGTGAACCTGCTCTCATCTGTGAAAAGTACAGGGCGCCACTGGCGGACTTGCCAATTCTGGTGTTATTGAGCAAATCCCAGTGGAGCTCCACGGTGCTGGGCAGTGAGACAGGGCCACTACAGGACGTGGGGCCTCAGGCCACCTATGAAGTCTGTTCCTGATTGTTTGGGTAGAGACATTCACAGTGGCCTCTGGAGGTCATTCTGTAGGGCACGAGCAGTGCTCAGCCTGTTTCTTTGCACAAAGGAGCAGGTATGGGTCCTGCTGAGGGGTTGAGGACCTTCTACGGCCCTGTCCAGCTCTCCCAGAATAACCAGCAGTCTCCTGAAATCTCCTCCATGTTCTGGAGATTGTGCTGGGAGACACATTAAACCTTCTTGCTGCAGCACGTGTTGATGTGCCATCCTGGAGAAGTTGGACAACCTTTGCAACTTCTGTAGGGTTAAGCAATCTACTCATACTGGCAGTAGAGAGAATTACACAAGCCAAAATCAACACGAGTGGAAAACCTGCCAAAAAAGATCAAGAGGGAGAAACTTGAAATAACCTCCACATGTAACACCAGTCCTGTTTGGAGGGTTTTCTAATTGTTGCCACTGAAGTGCACCTGTTGTTAATTCCATCAAACACCAATACAGCTGAAATTGATGAACGAGGACCTCAGCTGCTGAACCAACAAGAACATTATCAGACAGGTTTAATTCAATTCATGCCAGGCCCAATAAAAAAAGTGTCCCTTTAATTTCTGTGAGCAGTATAGTAGTAGTAGTATAGTATATCATAACCTCAAGCTAAAAAAAAAAAAAATGGCAAAAAAACACAAAACAGTGCATAGAACCGTAAGTAAAGTAGTTTGTGTAAAATAGTTGAAAGATAATTGTGAGACAGGTTCTACCCTAGGGTCGAGTGTAGCCACTCTGATTTAAAAGCTTTATAGCACTAGGGATAAAAGATGTTGTGTACCTGTTTGTTTTTCCTGCTGGGACAATAAAACGACGGCCATGGTAACATTGAGAAACTGGAGAACAGCATGTGTTCGTTTGTTTGAATAATGTTTTTTGCTCTCTGTACCACCTGCCTCTCCCACTGGGAGTTCAGACTCTTCTGTTGAATACCTGTGATCTTAGAACAGACATTAACAATCTTATTGAGTCTGTTTTTGTCTTTGATAGACAAGCCACCAAACCAACAGACCAAAGAAAACATTAGAAGGCTCTCGATAAAAGACTGATAAAACATGCTTAAGATTTTATTACAAACTTTAAAAGAGGCTACCCGTCGTAGCAGGTAGGTTCTTTGTTGACATCGTTTCACTAAGGATTCTGTGTTTGTGTCAAATTTTAGGGTGGAGTCAAACACAGTCCCTAAGCATTTACAACTTCCTGCCCGTGAATGGAGCTCGCTTGTGTTTTCACTTCAGTTCTTTTAAAATCAATGACAAGTTCTTTTGTTTTCTCCACATTCAACTCTAAAAAATTTTCGCCACACCAGTTTATAAAATCTGACATGGCACTGCCATGGTCCAGCTCAGGTTCTTGTTGGAGGGTCAGGAGTGCTGTGTCATCAGAGAACTTCAAGTAGCTGCCCTCTCTCTGTGACCTGAAACAATCAGTGTAGAGGATAAAAAGGAGTGGAGATGGAACACAGCCTTGTGGAGAGCCTGTGTTTGAGACCACAACATCTGATAAGTTCCTTTGTAATCCATGGTTTGTTGTTTGAATAAACATTAACTTTTTTTGAAGGTATATTAAGATCCACGCAAAAGGAAATGTAGGAAGAAACAGTGTCACAGAGTTTATCAATGCTATCACAACAGTCATAAAAGCAGAGAGAGATGTCGCCAGCACTGCAGCATCATGTGCGCTTCCAGGTAAATGCCAACCTTCACCATGATTGCCCTTTTTTATAATTAGTGTTTTGGGTTGTGGTTGTTGTGTGTTATGTTGTTTCACTTTAAAAGTTGAATAGTAAATAATTGAATGCTGCAGCTCCCTAACAATTTCACATAACTTTATCTAAGTTTAAGTGAAGCTTTGGCACAATTTCAATAAGGAAGATCTGCTTCCTCTCAGGCATGCAGGGTGTTCATTGTCACTCTTGAATGAATGAAATGGTTTATTTCAAGCAATCAGATTATAATACATGAAATAACATATCACATAAAAATCACAAGTAGATCGCTTGAAAGTGAGTGGAAGGAAGCAAACGTATATAATCCCACCCTGACTCTCTACATGAATTATCAATATCCGGTTCAGGACTTAATATCAAATATTAATGTAGTTTCAGGTTATAAAAGATCATTAATATCTGTGATGTAATAGAATTTCAAAAAACATCCTTAGACAAATAATTTTTGTTAATCATCAACAATAATATAAACATTCTCATTTAAAAAATTAAATTCGTGCAGATTGTATTCGTCAAAGAATGATTATAATAATTCAAAAAGTATTCAATAGTAATTGACTTCATTTGTTACTGCAGGACAAAAACTTCAAAATATTCTCATTAAAAAAGACAATTAGAGCAGATTGTATTTATCAAAAATTGGAGCAGAATCAGTGCTACATCTCTGTTTAGTAACAATTTTAGGGCCACTTACACCATCCTCGTTGTTGACTGAGAGACTGTGAAGGTCTCATTTCAAGGGAATTGTGCTTGAGTTCTGAAGTTAAGAATCAGGTCAGAGTTCACATTCAACGGTTTATTGAGTCCACAATTCATATTTTGCTTGTTTTAGAGGTTCAAACATGCATAATCCCACAGTTCTCAAAGTCTTTCATGGATTTTATTTCCAGAGGCTTCGTTAGGTCCGGTGGTCCGAGTGGTTTGACAAAGATTCTGAAGTTCAGGAATTATCTTGAATGGATCCGTTTCCTAGATTTTAGGAGCCTCGTGTGTTTTGCCAGATCAGCATTATATTTGGAAAGATGATCATTAAGGAACTCCATTGTCCCTTTCAGATGTATGTGTTGTTTCATCATAGCTATCTTGTGCTTTCGCTTCACGAACCAGATCAGGATCGCTACTTTCTCCGTGTTCTTTCTCCGAGGTAGCGGATGACAGACCTCAACATTGTTTGGGTCCAAGGAAATCCCTCTACACTAAAGAAACACTCCAACTTTATCCTCCACGGTCGCATTAGCATCCATCACAGCTCCGTTAGCATCCATGCTAGCGCTGATAGCACCAGGCCGCACTCGGGGCTGTAGTTGAAGTCCCGTGAGAATCACATTATTCATCCGTACTTGTTCATCGAGGTCATGCATTCTTCTTTCAAGGAGATCTTGGCGATTATCCCATTATTTGTTACGTGCCTTTTCCTGTCGTAACTCTTCCAACATTGGTGTTAGCTTAGCATCCAATTGACATAGCAGCACTAGCTTAAGTTGAATATCAGCCAGTGTGATTTTGAGCTCCGTCAAATCGTCTTCAAAACTTTTCTTCGGTGCCATGTTCAGCTCTCCTCGTTGTGGTGTCTGGTTTGCAGTGGTTTGGTGATTAAAGTCGCTTGTGAGCAACTTTAAAGACCAAAGAGTGGAGGAGAGTTGGAGACACGCGTCTGCTGCTCGTGACCCGGAACCGGAAAAAAAACAAAAAAAAAAAATTCTTCACGTCATCAGCTAGTATGCATTGGAAACCAATAGCTGTTGCACTCCCTGCTTAACAGCCAATCACAATCCAACTTCTGTCTTTAAATTCAGTAAAGTTTGTTTCTTCCGCATTCCAGAAATTGTACCGTCCCGCCTCCACCCCATTCTCCTCCTGGCTCTTCAATCGACACGGCCCTGCCTTACCACCATCAGCGTCTGGGCTCTGGGTCTCTTCACCTGGTCCAAGTGTTCCTCTGGCTTCCTCCACCTCTTCTCTTCTTTGTGCAGTCCGTCTTGAGGGGGATCTCTTCACTTGGCCCAAGGTCTTCATCAGCAAGCATGATTTCTCCAGCCCAGAGCCCAATAACGATAATAATAATAATAAATAATATATGGTCTGAGTTTGACCCCAGACATGATCTGCAGATGATTCTACAGAATTGTGTGGAAAGGGGCAGAAGAAGTGGGAAGAAGACTCCATAGTACAGCTAAGCCGTCCAGTTGTGGATTCGTTCCAGTCAACCTCTTAAAAACTACAGAGGTTTTGCCCATTTTGTGGCAGTTCACTTGTTAGAAAAACTAGTTTTTTATAAATCTTCTGGACAGTCTCTTCATGTCCTGAAGAATGTAAATGAGGAGATGGCCGGACTGAGCAATCGGGGAGCATGCGCTAAACAACATAAGTGCTGCATTTTCCAATGACCGGCGCAATGTGGCTAAAGTTACATACAGCTGTTTTCCAAATATCCTGCAACTCTAGACCAATTTGTTAGAAAATATAAATATTTAACCTGCAAAACGCATGTAGATTTCACATGGAATTCTGATGAAATTCTTTAGCCAAGATTTTGTTTTTCGGTTATTTTACTGAACAAAATGCAAGTGTACAACAATCAATGCAGTATACAACATAAAATACAGAAACAATATTAAATAGCCACGGCAGTTGATGAAATAAATATTAGCAGAATATTACAGATTTCAATAGTTTTGAGAGCCTTTTTGTTGGTGGAATATGATATTGATTTTATATAAAAATGTCCATCTTTAATGATTCGTGGGAAGTATGGTGTTTGTAGATAATGTTAAGAGGGTTCCAATGTTTTCATCTTAAGGTAGCATACTTTACTTGAGGTAATTTATAAAGATGAATCATCCTACCTGCATTAACATATTCAACATTTGTGAATGCTGGTGATATTATGACTATACCATTATTGTACCAAAGTTAGTTTAGAATAAAAAAAATTATAGATGGGCAGATTAAACATCATGCAACTAGCCTGAACACAGGTTTTTTTTTGTGTGTGTGAAAAATGTGTGTAGTATTCTATTCTAACACGGTGCCACATATCAGCAGATGGACCTATAAACTCTGCTTGTGGTCACACATTTGACAAGGTATCATGTTTTGAAAAGAAAAAAAAACCCTGATCAGTCAAATGTACAGAATTTGATTTAATCCATGTTTGAGAACAGGCACAACCTCTGGTGAACTTGATGTTTGGTCATACTTGTTACAATCTGATGCTTCAGCTGCTTGCACCTAACATTTCGATACGGTCATAATTTTCTCATTCCAGATCAAGAGCTGAGCCCATCTTACAAGAAATTCTGAGGTCCAAAGTGCCAAGTAAAAAGAGCGTCAATCATTTGATGTTGGCAGGCATCCAAACATGTATGTTTTCTCTCTTATGCGTACCTGTGTGTAGTATGCATTTTTTCTGTCTGTTCTATGTGGACAATGAATTTAATCATTAGGTTTCTAGATAAATATCGGATTGATGGTGCCCCTGGGTAATGGTATGTGTTTGAAACCTGTGAGAGGGAAAACATTACTATTGTTCACAGATCTAGATCTCGCTGCGCTAGATCTTTTAGAGAAGGCTGTTCAAAAAATGAAGGCCTTCAATAAAGATATGGCTGCTGGACCATTTTTGCTCCTGTACCCGGATTGCTCTGAAGTTGTCAATGTGTCAGGGTCTGACAAACAATTCCAATTATGGGAGAATAAAAATGAAACTGGAAAGGCCTATTCTAGAATAACGCTCTTCATTTGTCAAGAGTCGCACTTTAAAGGAGGTTTGAAGATTTTATAATCTAATGTTTAGACATGACCACACATTGTACCAAGTACTAAGTGATATTTTTAATATTTATTTTTCATTTCCAGGGAATGATGAGGTTGATGGATCTGATCCAGAAATGATCATAATTTCAAGGAGCACTGCTGAGTTCAACATGGCTGACACTCTTTATTTTCATCTTTTCAGCGTAAGATTCAATTCCTGTGTGTCCACAAATGTCTTATTAAGCTGAACTGATTAAGTGTAGTCTTGTGAAAAATATGCAAGTAAAGAGACAGTGGCATCAGGCTTTAAATCAAAGAAGTTTAAGTCAGCTGTACTTCAGGCACTGTTAATATAGCTTGAACAAAATCTTAGCCTGCACCAAAAATACATAGAAATTTCAAGTGAGGAAGAGGTTTTGATGTAAATACATTAAATAGCAACGATGTTACAGTCTAACAAAATCTCTAACCTGTGAGGCAAGTAGTAGAGTTCATTAGGGAATGATACTATTGTAGACAGACGAATCCTGTGGCTGTTCCACAGTCTCACACACTCATTTGGGTCTCTCTGAACAATGTCAGAAAAAGAAATCTCAGAAGACAGCGATGCGGGTGACTTCCATTGCAGTGTCCCATGTCTCTGAGGTCTGCAAACAAGTCCATCCAGAACTGTGATCTGCAGGATAACATAGATATTATTTAATACTTGCACACAAACGTAATTAGAACACTCAAGTGTAAAAACACTACACCTATAAATGTAATAATCCTGACAAGAACGCATAACCAAAAAAGCACATTTACCTGAGTTTTCTGAAGATGGACCACCAGGACTCGATCCATTGATTTTCAGTTGATGTCCTGTACATGTGACAGGAATCTCCAGAGAAGCGGTCACTGTGAGAATCGCACAGGGTACTCTGAATGGCAGCAAGGGTGCCGTTCTCTGTGTCACAATCAGTCCTCACTCTCATTGGAACAACACAGACTTGTCTCACAGACTCTCACACATACCACATGTAGTTTGGTCTCACAACCTCGAGGGTTAAGCCCTCGCAGAATATTCATAACAGTCTCATGCGAGGTTTATACTCCCGCCTAGGCGCCTGTGTCATTGTCCAGTAGCCATACAACTGTCCTGGTCCACGAAGTTCCAGTCTGATGCAGTTTCTTATCTCCAACACAGAAGAGTCGTTTTTTTTTCTGCAGAAGAATCCGGCATCATTTAGCTTAGCTTTCACGGTCCGCTAAGAAGTGTGGACATTGTGTAGACTTTTCATCATGTCAACAATCGCACTGTAAATCACAGGGTCACGTGAGTGGCCATCATTAAAATATTTGTAGCTCAGTTTGATAGCTTTCTGTTCCGCAGCAGTCCAAAAAGAGAAAAATAAAAACAATAATAATAATGTCACCATGCAAATAAGAAAAATCATCATTGCGTCCGGGAGGAGAATGCTTAGATTCTCAGTCATGTTTGTTTTGGATGGCACTTCTGCGCTTCTGTCAGCTGACACCAGCAAATAGTGATTCACAAACCTACAGTGCCCTCTAGTACTTGTTGATAGGAAACAACTGCTAAAAGACAACTGGATGTTTGTTAGTGGAGAAAATAAATATATGAGCCTATTGAGCTCTAAAAATTAAAAATGAAGTCACTCCAGAGTATGAATCACACCCCTGGACAATCTAGTGTGACTTATAGTCCGGAAAATACTCCATACATAAAAGGTTTGGAAGGCCCAAACAGGCTGCCTTCCCATTTCACAGCGGCTCTCTCTCTGCCAGCTTTCCAAGAGCCGGTTTAGCAAGTGAGATGTTTTCAGCATCGCAGGGTGAGTTCCGCCACTCTTGCTATCAGGGAGGGCTTCAACGGTCATGTAATGAGCTTTGCAATTCTTGGGCTATGTCCGAATTCCCACCATAACCCCTAACTACTAAACACGCCTCACAAAAGTTAAAAGAGCACTTTAAAGAAACACATTAGACACATCAGATCTCAATATGAAGTTGGATATCTATACAAATAACAGAACAGTGTCTTAGGAACAAAAGGATGCCAAACTTTAAATGGAAATAAGTTTTCAGCCTACAAATGGCTCAATTGTGTAGACACCATCAAATCAGAGTGAAATGAAGATGTGGCAGGCGAGTCCATTTTCTCCAAAACTTAAGTTCTGCAACTCAAAATGCTTTTCAGTATCTTGTGTAGCCCCCACGAGCTTGTATGCATGCTTGACAACGTCGTGGCATGCTCCTAATGAGACGACCAATGGTGTCTTGTGGGATTTATTCCCAGATCTGTGTGAGGGCATCCCTGAGTTGTTGTACAGTCGGAGGAGCAACCTGGCAGCGCCTAATGGACCCAAACATAATGTCCCAGAGATGTTCTATTGGGTTTAAGTCAGGGGATGGTGAAGGCCATTCAATTGTTTCAATTCCTTCATCATCCAGGTACTGCCTGCATACTCTTGCCACGTGAGGCCGGGCATTGTGGTGCATTAGGAGGAAACCAGGACCTACTGCACCAGCGTAGGGTCTGACAATGGGTTGAAGGATTTCATTTGGATACCTTATGGCAGTCAGAGCACCATTTCCTAGGCAGTAGAGGTCTGTGCGTCCCTCCATGGATATGCCTCCCCAGACCATCACTGACCCACCACCAAACCTTTGTTGAACCACATTGCAGGCAAGCAGAACGTTCTCCTTGTCTTCTCCAGACTCTTTCATGTCTATCACAGGTGCTCAGGGTGAACCTGCTCTCGTCTGTGAAAAGTACAGGGCGCCAGTGGCGGACTTGCCAATTCTGGTGTTATTGAGCAAATGCCAGTGGAGCTCCACAGTGCTGGGCAGTGAGCACAGGGCCCACTACAGGACGTGGGGCCCTCAGGCCACCTTCATGAAGTCTGTTCCTGATTGTTTAGGTAGAGACATTCACACCAGTGGCCCTCTGGAGGTCATTCTGTAGGGGAGCAGTGCTCAGCCTGTTCCTCCTTGCACAAAGGAGCAGGTATGGGTCCTGCTGAGGGGTTGAGGACCTTCTACGGCCCTGTCCAGCTCTCCCAGAATAACCAGCAGTCTCCTGAAATCTCCTCCATGTTCTGGAGATTGTGTTGGGAGACACATTAAACCTTCTTGCTGCAGCATGTGTTGATGTGCCATTCTGGAGAAGTTGGACAACCTGTGCAACTTCTGTAGGGTTAAGCAATCTCCTCATACTGCCAGTAGAGAGAATTACACAAGACAAAATCAGCAGGAGTGGAAAACCAGCCAAAAAAGATCAAGAGGGAGAAACTTGAAATAACCTCCACATGTAACACCAGTCCTGTTTGGAGGGTTTTCTAACTGTTGCCACTGAAGTGCACCTGTTGTTAATTCCATCAACACCAATACAGCTGAAATTGATTAAAGAGGCTCTGAGCTCCTTAACCAACAAGAAAATGGACAGGTTTAATTCAATTCATGCCAGGCCCAATAAAATAGTGTTCCTTTAATTTTTGTGAGCAGTATAGTATATCATAACCTCAAGCCATTCACACCAAGAACTACATCAGAAAGTAATAATTTTCGAGACAGACAAAAGCGTTCCTTTAATTTTTGCGAACAGTTTAGCACAGGACTATCTCGTGCCCTTGATTTTAAAGGGAACTTGGACTCGATGCTAGTGTTTGGTTACCCTTTAATAATAAAATACAGAATTATTACAAATCCATTATATATATATATATTTATATGTACTCATAACTGTTTAAATTTTGTATGATAAGGAATCACTGCTCTCTGAAATAATGAGATCTTTTCAATCAAAAATCAGTTGGATGGTTGGTCAGCCTAAATTGGATTTGGACCATTTTCAGTATTTTGTGCATCAGGAGGTGTTTATACTGACATTCGCTCGAACCATTTTTTCAATACCCTTGGATATTGTGGAATGCCTGTTAAGACTTCAAAGAAAATTAATGAAACTCTCTCCCAAGATGTGCCAAGATCTTTTGATACAGAGGAAAGGATGGACATGGGTGACCAAAACTACAAGTTTCTGAAGACATGCTGGAAAAATGATTGAACTGTCCTTGCATGTGTCATGTGCAAACTTGCTGAGAGTAAAGCCTCGGGCACATCTGCCCGTGCGAATGTTTGACCCGTACGGGTCTGGGGTGGTTTGGCCCGTAGATCAGGCCCCTGACTGCCGCATGAGTTGTGTTCATTAGTACGGGAGCTTGCACGGAGCCGCACGGGTCCGCACGGGCCCATGCAAGTGGTCGTGTGAAAAGCTGATGTCATTCTCGGGTGCGGAAGTACCACAGGTGTTGCTACAGACGCACGTGCGCGCACGGGCCCGTGCAAATGGTTGCGCGGGCGCACGTGCGCGTAGTACGGGCGTTCGCAAGGCGCGTGCGTGTGATACGGGCCAGCGCGCAGCTATAAAAAGGGCTGCGCGGGTCCCGCATCAGTCTCACTGCTTCACAGATCTAGAAGACCACTACTTATTCAGCAGGACGCTCACCGCATTGCGACATCTCGCTCAGCATGCCGAAGGTACGACAGACCGCCCGAAAGCACAAGGAGAGTGCAGAGGAGAGGAGGAGTTGGAGCAGAAGAGCTGCAGAGAAGGCTGGATGCCCAGAGGGATGAGGCCAGAATGCAGAAGGATAGAAGACAAGAATCGGAGGCCATTCGGTAGCAAGGAGACGCCCTGTGAAGGAGCTACCACAGTCAGAGGATGAGGGTGACCAGGGCAGCGTGACTGGCAAGAGACCGGAGGCATCCTCCTACAATTTCAGCGCCAGGGATGAAGAGCGTCTCGTCTCTTTCTTTGCTGAAAACACATGTTTTTGGGAGAAGCGAGACGCCAACTTCATGAATAAGCAGCACCGGGACAGGAAGGCGGCAGCCATTGCCACGGAGCTGAATTGTGAAAGTGAGTTAAAACCCAAAAATTATTTTTTGGCAGAAATAAAAATTATTTCCACAAAACAGTGTTAAAAGATACCTTGTGTCAAAAAATATTTTAAACATGCACTCTCTCTGTTTCAGCGCAAAAGGTACTCGGCTGGTTTCGGCAACGCGTACAGCCGTAGGAAAACTGTACAAAAGAAGAGTGGCCAGGCAGCGGCTCCCTGACCAAACGCCAGCAGTGGCAGGAGGGGAGTTTTGGGTTCCTCCTGGAGGCCATAGAACCCAGGACCTACTCCCGGGACACTGCTTCGGTAAAAAGCATTTGTTTTGTTACAATTTAATATTTTTCATCTGACAATCACAATGCAAATATTTACACTTATTGTGTTTTCTTGTGAAATGTTGTGTATTTTTTATTGCTTTTTACAGGTCCGGAGTGGGCGTTCGGACGAGGATGAGGACAGGCAGTCCTCGGCCAGCGCCGTCCCCACCACCTCGGCAGACAAGGGGGAACGGGCAGGAACATCCAGCAGGCTGCCGAAGAAGACCAGGAACCTGGAGGAGGCGATGCTCTCCTTCTTCGCGGCTTGGCGTGATCTAGCCCCTGTTGCTGACCTCGCCTTCGACGCCACGGACGAGCGGCAGGTCTTTGCTACGTGGTTCGCCTCCCGCCTCCACCGCATTCCGGACAACAGGTATTTGGCCCCTAAAAATATATTGGTGTGACATAGACAAAAGTACATGTATTTTTATGGCAAAAAGAATTCTGTTTTACAATAATTTATGAATGTTGTGTACTTTGTGTTGCAGATGGGATGCCTTCCACTTTGCGGTGATTGATGTGGTGCGGAGGTTTGGCAAGACCGACCCGCAGCTGAGTGGCACCCTCCCTCCCTCGTAACACTGGCCCCCTGCTCCCTCTGGCCAGCCACAGCGGTGGTCTGCCGCCCCCTCGTCCGGTCAGCCACAGCGGTGGTCTGCCGCCCCCTCGTCCGGTCAGCCACAGCAGTGGTCTGCCGCCCCCTCGTCCGGTCAGCCACAGCAGTGGCCTGCCGCTGCCTCCAGCAGTCAGCCCCAACAGTGGCCTGCAGTCGCCTCCTCCAGCCAGTCACAGCAGTGCCCCGCCGCGCCTCCTCTCGTCCGGTCAGCCCTGCCACAGCCCCTGCAGTCAACACCCCCCTCCCCCAGCAGTGGAGCGTGCCCCAGCCGCAGCAGACGTCCCGGCCGCAGCCTTCCCCCCAAGCAGCGCAGTGGTCGTGAAAAACTGTCTTCAGTGACAGACTTTTGCCTACATATATATCACACAGGTCACTAATAAGCAAAGGTAGAAATACAATTGAAAAAATAACTTGACAACAAATAATTTCCTAAATTATGTTCTTTTATTTCAAAAACCATAAAACACATAAAATATACAGACAATAATACACACACACATGTGAGAGGAAGTTATGCAAGTATACACAGTCTTTGTTCACACTACACTGTCCTGCCAGGGCAGTTTGTTTGCTGCGGCGTTGTAATAGTCTGAGAGGTATACTCTTTGGAGCTTTCCTGCTCTTGTAAGTCTCTGCCCTCCCACAGTTGAGAAGTCAGTGAGGTCCACTGTCTGTCGCCATGCACCAGGGACTACATTGCCATCGGCGTCCTCGGTGACCTCGCTGCTTGTAGGCCAGGGGCGCGTGACCTGAGAAGGTTGTGCAAGGTCATACACCCAAGAACAATATCTGTGCAGTTATCTGGAGTCTGCTGCAGTGTGTTAAGAAGGCAGCGCCACCTGTGGGCTAGTATCCCGAACGCATTTTCCACCACACGACGCGCACGGGACAACCTGTAGTTGAAGATGCGTTCAGCATTCGTGAGTCCTCCCTGGCTGAATGGCTTCATCATGCACGTGCGAAGAGGAAACGCATCGTCACCGACCAAGAAGTACGGCACATCTCTGTCATCACCGGAAGGGGGTCTGGGTCGGTAGGCGAGTGTGTTCTCCTCCAGTTTGGTGTGTAGCTCAGAAGGTTGAACACCCGCAATCGGAGGCTGAGCCGTTTGCCCCAACGTTTGCCCAGATGAACCTGTAGTCGGCATCCACAACAGCCAGTAGAATGATTGAGAACTATCCTTTATAGTTATAATAAAGGGATCCGGATTTCTTGGGCT
This sequence comes from Oryzias javanicus, assembly GCA_003999625.1. Classification (NCBI taxonomy): domain Eukaryota; kingdom Metazoa; phylum Chordata; class Actinopteri; order Beloniformes; family Adrianichthyidae; genus Oryzias; species Oryzias javanicus. The sequence continues at coordinate 1,357,354 of CM012448.1, forward strand.
TCTTTATGGCGACGTGCTTCCCGTTATGGCGCCACAACAGTGGTGGAAGTTCCACTTCTGACAAACTTCGTCGCGCGACCTCCACTCGTCTGGGTTGTCTGGCCTGTGGAACAGCTCACGGCGGTACTCGTCGTAGATGGCCCGGCACACACGAGGTATAAACTGAGACATCGTATTGTGGGCTACACGGAAATCAAAGGCCAGGGAATGGTAGCTGTTTCCTGTGGCAAAGTACCGAAGTGTAATGGTCAGCTTCAGTCCAGGTGGCAATGGAGCACGTCCTCTGAAATAATAACATTACGAAAAATTAGTAATATAATATATGTGTATTGATACCAGTTCTTTAAAAAAAAAATAGTAGGAAGAATACAATCTATACACAATATCATTACAAATATTTCCAATATACAAACCTCTCCGTTTTGGTGATCCGCAGCTCAACTCGTTGAAGTAACTCGGCAAAGGTCTGCCTGTCCATCCTCAGGTAGGCGTGGAAGTCACCTTGTGACTCTCGCTCCAGCTCATGGACAAGGGTATCATATTGCCCAAAGAAACGCCGCCTTTCAATCCATGGCCTCACCCAGCAAGTCCGTCACCCTCTCTGACGACGTTCTTGTACAAGCTGGTGGGACATGTACACAACCACCGCTTCTTCCTCTTCTTCTTTGGCTCGCTGTTGCTAGAGTATTTGTCGTCGCACTCGTATTGGCATTGCCATTGCGGAGGATATTGTGACTACTGTTGTGGTCCATCCTTTTATACTGTACAATTGTTGGTACAACATCAGTGAAAAGATTTGTCTAAATGACGTACACTTGTGCATGGACCCGTGCATGCCGCAAGGTTTCACGCACGTCGCCGTACAACCGGCTGTACTACCCTTGCAGGACTTGGAATACGGGAAACTGATTGCACGGCTCGTAAGGGTGTAGTATGGGTGTTAGTACCGCTGTTAGTACGGCTCTTGGGGTTGATGAAAACAGCTACGGGCCCGTACGGCCCTTACGGGAGTGGTGCAGCCAGCTGCACGGGCAAAAGAAAATGGGAAAAAACCGTGGCACCTGCAGAAGAATTTGGTGCATGTCGAACAGCCTCCCACGGGCGCCTACGGGCCTTTGTGGAGCCTGCTACCTTTGCGGACCCGTGCGGACCGCCGCACGGGGGCGGGAAAATCTGGCCTGTAGACCGCCCGTGGGAGCCCGTGCAGGCAGATGTGCCCGAGGCTTAAGTGAATCCACAGTCTTCCGCCGCATGCATGATCATGGGTTCTCATCAAAGTCTTGCAACAGCAATTTGTCTAACTCAGAACTAGGCAATGCAGCTTGTTGATTAAAAAAACAAACTACCAAATGCAGGATTCAGAATGATTAAAGGTTGCTTGCAAGCAGAGGGTCACAAAATTCAATAGGAACCTTTCAACAATTCACTACACAGGATGGGTGCCACTGGAGTTTTGGACAGATTGATGCACCTTGGATGGATTGTCAGAAAGACATACAGTGTGCAACATTCACTGTCTTTAGTACACATAGACACTAGGGGTGTATGGAAAGGGAAAAAAAAAAAAAAAAAACTATTCACATTCAAATCTAGATTTATGAAGATTCAAAATTTATTTTTTTTAAATGTAATGCTACCAGTACTACTTTTGCGATCAACTAGTAAATCATCGACTTGGGAATCTCTGAAGTAAAGGATTAATTTACTGTAAAATGTTTATTTATAACTTCAAACAGCATATGAACACATTTCAGGTAACATCTCAGGTAAAACATCTGAAACGAGTTTAAATCCTGTAAAAGCCTTGTCTGTGACATATGCTGACATATGCATATGTTTTTGAATTTGCTGCAAAGGGTTTAGTCAGCAACTGGAAACGTTACAGTGCAACTACAGGTACACGCGGTTGGATAACACGTGGTGTGATCTTCACCACAGTCATGAAGAAATTGCACAGAGATGACAAAGTCTTTCTTCTCACTGGAAAGAACAGGTTTGTGTCCCGGTCCCGTCATCCCCTCAATCGCTTTGGTATGACAGCAGCTAAATCATCATCAGACTGGCCATTTGTTTCTGAAATACAAATAAGGTTTCAGTAACAACAAAGAAGAGAAAAAAAAAATTTACTACAAAGTGACTTAAATGTACCACGATCTTCAATTTCCTGTAAAAAATCCTGAAAGAAGTTCTTATGCACTTCTCTGCCATACTTCACAGAGCTCTGGTCACTGAAGTCTGGTAAGCACTTCTCCAGCGCAAAGGCAGCATCAACCTATAGTAACAAATCATAAAAAACAAACATCTAAACCACTAGAATTTAAAAAAAAGGAGACATAATTACACAATCAACATTCCTGGGAACGAACATGGGTTGACAAAGTTTTGGATTTGTTTCCATCAGTTGCACCAGGTTGTTGTTAAGTTGCAGGCCTTTTCTCAGCTGCTCAAGCATGGGCAGGACTCTCATCGAGCGCAACCCAAAAGTTCTAGAACAGAAGATTTAAAAATAATATCAAGCTTAAACATTTCTCTGAGAAATTTAAAATGAAAATCACCTGATTATGAGGTCCTTTTGGTCCGCAGATGCTGTTCCAACATATCTACAACTAATGCCATCAATGGTGTTTTTCATACTTTCATCCATGGATGCATTTATGATGCCATTTACTTATGTATGTGCGTCTATTCTGCTGCCACATCTCGGCTATTCCACTGCCATTCCACTGCTAACAGCATCAGTACCCCCAGGAGGAAAGTTCTTCCGTGCTCCAGTAGTGATATGGAAGTAAAAGCCAGTGGGACCGGGCCTTGAGTCTCCAGAGCACAGGTTTCTGTAGAACCATTCTCGCATGAAGGTAGGAAGAAGTTTTTCTTGTGAAGCTGCTAAAATTTCTCCAGAAGATGAGAGAATTAAAATGATAAGGATGTGTTTCTGAACTATACTTAATCTATAAAACATAATTATATCTGAAGTAGTTTTGGTCCACATGGTTGATGCAGTAACAAGGTTTTTTTTTTTCAATTTTTGTCAATGACACTCATAAAAAGTAGGTTTACAATCTCAGAAACCATTTCTGAAAAATGAAATTATCTTCAACATCTATTTGACAAATGAGCAACAATTTTAAAAACCGCAACAATAATCTGTACCTGTGAGAAATTCTTTGGGGAGAGCCCCCGTGTCAAAGCCAGTTTCCCCAAAGAAAGAAACTTTGAGTTTGTTTTCAGGAGAGGATATTTTTTTGGAAAGTTCACTTCCAGACACACAAATGGAGAATATGTCATCTTCCTTGACTTGACCACTAATCCAGTTTAGGATTTCCTCCATACTGTAAAACAGGGGTGGGCAAACTACGGCCCGGGGGCCACATGCGGCCCCTTAACCTACTTAATGTGGCCCTCCAAATTGAAATACATTGAATCAAAAATCCTAATTATTGTTTTATTTTCATTGTATTTCTGGTTTCTTCCCATGAATGGTGTTGTTTCTCTGACGTTCGTGTGTGTTCCTTTCTGAGTCAGAAGGTGATCTTTCGGATTATTCCTACACCACATAAATGCAGCATTTCTTTGAGTTCACATTTTCCTCTGAAGAACATCAACCCATTGGATCACCCAAAAGAGAACAAAAATCAAAATTTAGAAATTAAAACTCCCAAATTTTCTGTTTTTAAATTAATATATGTGAATTTGAATCCAAATTAAAGCATGTTTTTCTCTAAATTCCATATTATTTTTTTAGTTTATGAGGTTGATTACCAAATCTCTCCTTCCATCTGCTCCTTGTCCGGCCCTTATGCCAAATTTTAGAACCCTATGTGGCCCACGAGTCAAAACAATTGCCCACCCCTGCTGTAAAACGAAATGCATACACATTAATGAAATGAAATCAGGAGCTTTTGTTTACTGCAATAAATAGGAGTTTTAATAAATCTAGAAGCTAGTAGGGCTGGTAATCCCAGGATAATTTATGATACAATACGATTCACGATACATGGCACACGATATTGATGTACTTGGATATGGCAAACATTGCAATAACTGTTGTATTCCCTTGGTAAGAAGTTTAACTATGATAGTTAAACTTTTTTCAAAACAAATATACATTTTTATTGTCTTCAAAAACTTTTTTAGAATAATTTTTACAGAATAATTTAAGAACCTTATTATTAATTATTATTATTAATTAAAATTATTAGAATAATTTAAACACTCATGTTAATTTAACGCCTTTTCCAACACTAAAGGAACATATTTTAAAGGAAAACAATTAAAGCTCCAACTAAGAACAAAAATGCAGAGCACATCAAATGTACGGTGACCCTGAGGATTCACAACACAACACATTAAGCCCACATCACATTAAGCTGCAACACATGCACACCTCCAGCTGGTAGGGATCCGAAGCCGCACCTTGAATTCTTTGGCAGTTCAAAGTCCCCCATGGCGAACACATGTGCCAACACATTGAAGCTGCTTCTTGTGAAAGACTATGACACGTTTAAAACAAACATGAATTTTGGGATTAAGAATTCCTCCGGATTCTAATGTTTTTAATGAGACTGAAATAGTTGAGGGAGAAAAAAAAATGAGAAAAGCAGAGGTGTCCTTCAGAACAGGGAATTTTATAACAGCTCTCATTTTTTTTTTTTTTTTTTTTTACACATTTTTTGTTTTCTATTCTTTATGCCCTTTAAAATATGTTCTAGTGTTCCAATGCCAATAGATGACACTGTAGTCCGTTTTGACATGTTTAAAAAAAATATGCACTTTGGGATTCAGAATTCACCCAGATTTTGATGTTTTTAATGAGACTGAAGTAGTCGGGGGGGAGAAAAAAAAATAAGAAAAGCAAAAGTTTTGTTTAGAATGAGGAATTTTATTACACGGTTCTCATTTTGCTTTTTTGTGTTTTATATTCTTTACTCCCTTCAAAAAAATATTCCAGTGATCCTATGTGCCAAAGGGTAAAAGATGAAAATGATTGTTTTTGTCCAAGGTATATTCCATCTAAAAAAAAAAATGTATTTCATGTGGTTTATCATATATAGCATAGATAAAATAAAAGGTATTGTTACTTCTCCTGCCTCAGCAAGTATGGAACCATCAACAATTTTAACATTTACGACACTATAAAAAACGTGCCTGCATGCTACGATATTAGCTGTTAATCCTGGTTCTTAAAATAAACACAGATTGGTTTGAAGTTGGATAATGTTTTAACAGAGAAACTATAAAACATGGCAGCTAAATACAACAGTAATTCATAGGACATTTGTGATGACTCAGGGGTTTGCTGACTATTGTCTTGGATAGATTTAAATGTAGTTTACACTTATCTTGGATTTGGTAACCATTTACTAATGTTATTTAACTGCACTATATTACAGATATTCTTTGTGAGGCATACCCAAAGATGGCTAAACTGGAGGGGGCCTGGATGCTATATAAAACCTTTGGGAGATATATAAATATGTATATTTTTAGTTTCCCCATTAATTAATACCATTAACATTAGTCATTTATAAATTATAGTCATATATACATACATCTTTCAATAAACCCCTAAAGGAGGATCTGGCCACAGTAGGCTAAATGTTTTGTCACTGGAGGAGGGCTACAGAGGAGCTCGTCTTATGAGAGCTTGAAGAGGCGAAGGTTATCTTTACATCATGCCTATTCAACAAACACTGGATGATTCCCTGTTGCCTTTGAGTGCTCTGGAGTTTCAGGCCAAGCCAAATGCCTGGGGCCCGTTTCAAGAAGCAGGTTCAACAAATTTAGAGTTGAAACCTGAACTTAGAGTTACTGGACTCAAAATTCCCGAACTTAGAGTTTTCGGTTTCAGAACAGCTGAAAATGTTTGATTCAATCAACTTGAAGTTGTTGGAACCAGAATCAGGTGCGAGCGTCGCGACCATTAAAAGACCTGATCAATGGAGCAAAGACAGCACGATTCACCATGGCAACGGGAACAAACTTCCGAGTTTTGTAGGCCACTCCGGCGACGGAAATTGATAAGTTCCTAAAGCATATGAGACTACAAGAACATTTTCAGCAAGATAATAAACCCAGCTGCAGCGGTAAAACAGAGAAAATATCTGCAGAGTTAATGCATACGTCTGCATTTGAATCCTTTCAAATAACGAATAAATAATAATATCAGGAAGTTTATTTTGTCACTTGTAAAGTAAGGAATGGTCCTTGATCTGTTAATAATTTAACCAGTCATCTCCGTAATCGCAAGAATGACCGTTTTCCTCAACCCCCCCCATAAACACACGGATATCACTGTACACTAAAAAGAAACACTGTATAGCTGCCTGGAATATGTTAAAAATAAGCATTTATTTAAATTTAATTCTCAAGACTTAAATAAATTTAGCTGAAAATTAATTTTTTGTTACATTAACACGACGTGTCAGGGCTGGGATTTGAATTTAAGACATCAGAAGCGGAGGCAGCGTCGCTAACAACCGAGCTAATACTTGTTCTGTGTATAATGTTGTATTTGAGTTCAAACCCCCTACCGGTGTTTGAGATTTAATTATTTATATTTTTAAGGGTTTCAAATGATGAAAATAAAACTCATTATTAATAGCAAATCCCTGGAATAACTCAGTATTTATAATATCGCTCAAATAAAAAAGGAATTGGGGAAACTGCATCAATCGACTCGTGTCCTCAAATCCTCTCCCGACATAAATAACATTTCCTCTGGATTAATCCAGCCTCCTCTCTACATGATCCTCCATCAATGGACATGTTATTTTGGTTTCTGCTGGTGGAAACATGACGTCTCTAATGTGAATGTTCTCTAAATATTAATGAAGAACTCAGATTTGAACATCTTTCACTTTAAAAAGGGGCGGAGACCGCAGAGAACTCTAAGTTTCCTGAAGAAAACCTGCTCCAGACCAGGTTTCGTTCACAGACTCAGTTGCCACAGTGATTGATTCTGAGTTCAGCTTAACCCGCTTCTTGAAACGGGCTTGGTTTCGCCCACTTTCACGGGTTTGAGTTATCTCTCTTTCTGAAACCGAAAACTCAGAGTTCTGCTGAATTTGGAGTTCGCGAACTCAGAGTTCCAACAAAACCTGCTTCTTGAAACGGGTCCCAGGTCTCTTCTTTACAAAGGCAACTTCTTTGCCTTACACGTAGGTTTTCTGAAGCAGTCAATGATGAGGTATGTCTGCTAGTAGATCTTTTATTCATTTCAGCTTTTCCCTTCAGGGGTCGCTGCAGAGAATCACCTCCATAACACTGTAACCCTGTCTTATGTATCAGTTACCTTCATTCCTTCATCACTGCATCCACAAACCTCCTCTCTGGTCTTAGACTTCTTTCCTGCAGCTCTAGACTCAGCATCCTTCTACCAATATATTCACTGTGTCTCCTCTGAACCATCTCAGTCTGGCCTTGGATGCAAAAGGACAAGTCAGACTTATTTAATGGCATTTAACAAAGAAATCACCAGCCTTGACTTTTTTTTTGGGGGGGGGGGGGGGGGGGGGGGTTGTTGAAAGCTGGTTAAATATAAAAGGAACTAAACAAGCAGAACATGTCAAGATCTCGTTTGATGACAATGATGTCATATATGAGCGTACCCCATATATGAGCGTACCCCAGCATCATCGCTGTCCTATAGGACAGCGATGATGCTGGGGTACGCTCTCAAAGCTAATCATGTATATATTGAGAGTCACCTTTCACAATATTATGGTGTTTTGGAATGATCAAAATGTCTTAATGTTTCACAGCCATCTGCTGAAACACATGGGAGAGTTGGTTAAACTGTTTACTTTCATTATTATAACTTATTTTAATTTTATTTTCTGTAATTCTGAATTTGAGTGACCTAATGATTGACAAAATATTTGTACAGGCATCTTCCAGTGTCTTTGACTTTGGAAAGAAATGCAAGTTAAATACAGAATTACAAATTTCCTGTTTATCCTTCGTAATTTGATACATTCATTGTGACAAGACAATGGTATGGAGTGTTCCCCTGCTTATTTGTGTTTTATTATTTCCGTCTTTACATATTTGCCCATTTTTTTTTTCAGTCATGTAATGTCACGGGCTGGTTGACGAGGACCCAGACGCAGGGAAGGAGGCACAGAAACTAATTAAAAGACAAATGATTCAATAACAAAAACAAAAAAAAAAAACCTCAGAGGAAGAGGTGCAAAATCCAATGGGCAAAGAGCTGAGGGGAAAACCACAGGGAGAGCATACAAAACAAACCAACTGAACACAGGAGGATCTCAAGTTAAATAGGGAGCAAGCTAAATCAACTAAGTGCAGACAGCTGTGCACTTCTCCACAGAGATCAGGAGAGGGTGGAGATCAGCTGGGAGGAGCCACAGTCAGCCTGCACAGAGGAAGAAAAAAAAGGTGAACCACAAACAAAAAGAGAAAACACATCTAAAAACATAACACATAACTACTCCAGTTCATCACAAAAACTAACAAATCAAGACTCTTTTGAAACGTCTTGCATCCAAAGGAAGTGCTTTGGCAATTTCCCATGAGGGGAGAGGAGATTGAGCGCACACTGGCGCTACACACAAGCACACACAGAGCACCCAAAAATGGGTCCCATCAGTTCCTGATTCTCCACCAACTGAATAATGTGCACCTACACAGACACATGATTTCAGCTGACTCAGAAGCGGCTTGAAAACGTCCTGATAATCGCAGAGGATAATTATCAACCCGAGCAGGTCTTTAAATGAATGAAACCGGCAATTTCTGGAAGAAGATACCAGATGGTAAATGGCGTTTACTTGTATAGCGTTCTCTACCTTCCTTAAAGGGCCAAAACGCTTTACAATCATAGTTCCATTAACACACTGGGAGCTCTGCTGCTGAACACCGGTGTAGGTACCACATCTACTCGGGGTGTCAGAACGGCTCGGGGGCCTGCGACGACTGATGACGTCTCGATATTTGATTGGCTGTAATGACGTCTCAATGTTTGATTGGCTCTACACCGATTTGAATTTAAGTAAACGCCCGTTTGTTCACTTGAACGTTTGTTCACACACACGCTAGCAAGCTATTGACTTCTACGGAAAACTATGGATGACTTTTACGAGGAAATTCAGCACTATTTAGCAGGAGGAACTTATCATAGCCTCACCATCAGCTCTAAAAATCCAGAGAGCAGGAAGGCCACTATTCGGAAGGCGTCGAAGAATTACACAATCAAAAGTAAGTAATGAGTAAAGTTGACTACATGTTTAATGGTAGAGGCTTTTTTTTCTTTTTAATTCACACTTGTAACAAATATATGACACTTTTTAGTTCAAAACGTTATTTCTAATATAATTCGCCATCATCCTTGTACTAAATCATGCTCTATTTCCCTCGTTGTATTAGATGAGCGGTTGTATTACAACCACAACGGAAACCTGCGCTTGGTCGTGTTTCAAGCGCAGGTTTGTGAAACTTTAAAAAGCTGCCACGACGACCTTGGCAGTGGGGGTCACCCTGGCAGACGACGTACATTGGAGAAGGTTCTAGCATCCTACCATTGGAAAACTGTACGGGAGGATGTGAAGAAATGGGTACGATATTTTGACTTGTTGAGCTGTTTGTTCGTCACTATGATAATCTGATTTTCTCACTATGGCTGCTCATTAAACCAGATTATATTACCAAGTTATATGTAAATTGAGATGCATTTCTCTAAGCTTGGTTATTAGTTCCATCCAAATCTAGAGTATACTTTTGAGATAATTAATATAAATTCATTTAATGCCCTATTTCAAAGGTTGAAGAGTGTCCCCGCTGTCAGCGTCATGAAACAGTGAAAACTGTTGCTCCTGTACTGCATCCCATTCAAGTTCAGGAAGCTTGGAGTGTCCTTGGGATAGATTTGATTGGTCCCCTTCCTACCACCGCAAAGGGCAAAAGGTAACACTAGTTTTTCAGCATGTGTTTGTGTGTGGACGTTTATCTGAAGTTAATATATGCTACATGTATTAAAAGATATTTAACTTTCATGTTGCATGTTCATTCTAACTGCCACAGACCTTTTTACAAAGTGGGTTGTAGCAAAATCCCTCTATACCAAAACTGCTACAGAGGTGTCCAGAAAAATAGTCAATATCATGCATGACTTTGGACTTGTGGAGAGGATCATTACTGATCAAGGGCGGGAATTTGTGAATGAGGTATAGCTACCTATAAAAACATTGTATTATCAGCATTGAATATTTGTAATGAATTATACTTAATCTGTCTGCAGGTCAACCGTGGTGTTTTTGAGGCTTTGGGTGTTAAACACTGCATAACATCAGCCTACCATCCCCAGGCCAATGGACAGGATGAGCGCACCAATCGCAACATAAAAACGGCGCTTGCAAAATACTGTGGGGAGGACAAAAACGACTGGGACATTCATTTAAGAGGAATAGTGGCAGGCATAAACACATCTAAGCAGGTAACATTGTGTAAAAATGTGTGAAAGAACCATGTTCACTCAGACAAAAAAACTTTATCATGATGGCAATTTTATTTTATTTTAATTATAAACAGAGATCAACCAAATTCACACCATATTGTGCCTTGTTTGGAAGACACCCTCGGACAGCAGGTGTGATAAATGCAACAAAAGAAGAGGGTGATGATGACAAAGGTGTTGTTGTGCAAGAGGAGACGGAAGAGCACCTGGAGGCCAAGATTGCAGACGTGGTTGATTTGCATGCAAAGGTAATGGCAAAATAGAAATGCTAAAAATCTAAGCATGTTCTAAAAGATAATTTAATAAGTCTGTATATTTTCTCAGATTTGCCAGAACATAACCCTTGCTCAGGAGAGACAAAAGAGGGAATATGAGACCAGAAAAAAGCGGAATGTAAAATAATTTGTCTTCAAAGTTGGTGATGAGGTCCTTAAAGTTCCGTGAGAACTGGAGGGTCGCGCCTGTGACTGTTCCCACCTATCAACCATTCGAGGCAACTGTATGCCAGATATCTGGACCAACGCCAACTGTTGTTGCCACCATCTACCGGCCCCCAAAACCTAATAAGGATTTTATCTCTGAATTTTCTGATTTTTTAACTCACCTCTCCACACTGTCACCCAATTTAATAATTCTGGGGGATTTTAATATCCATATGGACTGTGTCAGCAACACCCTCACTAAAGATTTTACATCCTGCCTGGACAGCTTTGGTCTCCATCAACATATCAACTTCCCCACCCATAAAAATGGACATGTACTGGACCTTCTCTGCTGTGCAGGTGTCTCTCCTCTGCACTGTAAACCGGATATTTTCCCCTCTTCAGATCACATGTTGTTATCCTTTAAAGTTAACCTCTCTCTCTCCAAATCCAACCCTCCACGTACTATCACCTTCCGGAAAATTAAGGATATCAACATGGACAATTTATCCTCACTTATCAACAGTCTCCCCCCACTGACAGTCTCTTAACTCCAGATGAACTACTGTCATATTATAACTGCAACCTCCAAGATCTCCTGGACAATCTCGCTCCACTTAAATCCAAAACCATCACTTTCACCACTTCTGCACCCTGGTTCACCTCTAGTCTCAGACAACTGAAAGCCAAAGGACGACAACTGGAGAGATTATACAGAAAAACCGGTCTTACTGTCCATAAGCAAATGTTACACTGACCATATTTCTCATTACAATGATTCCATCTCCAAGGCAAAAATCACTTATTTCTCTAATCTAAAACTCCTCAGTGGGCAACACAAAAGCCCTTTTCTCTCTTCTCTCCAAGACAACAACATGCCCAAATTCACTCCCCCCCACCTGTACTCCCTAGATTTTTGCAAACACCTTGGCATCATTTTTCACATCCAAAATTGAACAAATCCATCAGGAACTTCAGCCTTCCCTAAGCCCAAATACAATCCCTGCTGCTCTGACTCCCCCATTACACTTATTTTCTGATTTTAACCTCCCGTCAGTTCATCAAATTAGTGAACTTATTCAAAAATCCAACACCTCCTCCTGCCAGCTTGATCCTATACCCACTGCTCTGGTCAAGGCTGCTCTCCCTCTCTGTCGCCGCTCATCACCAGCATCATTCACGCCTCACTTAAGACTGGAACTGTCCCTTCTTCTCTAAAATCAGCAGTAGTCACCCCCATACTTAAAAAAACCTGGTTCAGACCCCTCCAACCTCAACAATTTCCGCCCAATATCAAACGTCCCATTCATCTCAAAAATCCTGGAAAAAACTGTCGCTGCTCAACTCCGTGCTCATCTCTCCGACAACAGTTTATATGAACAGCTCCAGTCTGGTTTTCGTCCCCTCCACAGTACAGAGACAGCCCTCCTCAAGATCACCAACGACCTCCTCCTTGCTGCAGATGCCGGTTTAATCTCCATCCTCTTCTGCTAGATCTGAGTGCAGCGTTTGACACCATCTCCCACCCATCCTTCTGGACAGACTCTCCAATATTGGCATCACCAACCTACCCCTCAGCTGGTTCCATTCATATCTGTCAGGTCGCACCCAGTTCATCCAGTTAAAATCATTCACCTCTCCCGTGGCTCCCATCACCACCGGCGTGCCCCAGGGCTCTGTCCTGGGGCCTCTGCTCTTCATCATCTACCTTCTCCCCCTCGGTTATATTTTTCGGAAACACAACGTCCAGTTCCATTGCTACGCGGATGACACCCAGCTCTACATCTCCTCCAAACCTGGCTCCACTTTTCCACCTTCCTCCCTTTCCGAATGTCTACTCGAAGTCAAGTCTTGGTTCACAGCAAACTTCCTTAAATTAAACTGTAATAAGACTGAACTACTCATCGTTGGCACAAAATCCACCCTTAGTAAAAACTGTAATTTCTCTCTCTCCCTTGACAATTCCTCCATATTCCCTTCCCCTCAGGTCAAGAGTCTGGGTGTCATCCTCGACAGCACTCTCTCCTTCTCTGCCCACATCAACAACATCACCCGGACCGCTTACTTCCATCTCCGCAACATCCGACGTCTCCGTCCCTCTCTCACCCCTCACTCCACCGCTGTCCTGGTCCACAGTCTCATCACCTCCCGGATCGACTACTGCAACTCTCTTCTTTCTGGACTTCCACAAAAAACCCTCCGTAAGCTTCAACTGGTTCAGAACTCAGCTGCTCGTATATAACCCAAACCCCCTCCATTCAGCATATTACACCCATCCTACAGCAGCTTCATTGGCTACCAGTGCCTCACCGGATCACCTACAAAATCTTAATCTTAACTTTCAAAGCCCTCCACAACCTCGCCCCTCCATATCTTTCAGATCTCCTGACTGTCGCTGCTCCCACCCGTTCCCTCAGATCCTCTTCCTCCCTCCGACTGGTTCCTCCACGATCACGTCTCGTCACCATGGGGGGTAGAGCATTCAGCACCTCTGCCCCACAACTCTGGAACTCCCTCCCTTCTGATCTTCAAAATATGGACTCACTTCATCAATTCTCCAAACATCTGAAAACTCACCTCTTTCACAGTGCATTTAACCTTTGATTTTAGCTGTTGATTTACTGTTATTTAATTATTTTGTTTTTATACTATTGCTGTGTTTTTATGCTTTTATTTATGTCATGTGAGGCGACCTTGAGTGCCAAGAAAGGCGCCATATAAATAAAATTTATTATTATTATTATTAAAGCTAACAAAAGAAAGGAAGGCCATAAAGGAGGACGCCTGGAAGAAAACTGGTCTGGACCATATATGATAGCCTCTATTTCGGGAAAGGGTGTGACAACGCTGTCGAAGAAAGGGACTCAGCTGAAGCAAAATGTAAATGTTTCACAGCTGAAACCTTTCATCAGTCCTAAACTGAGAGGTATTATGCTTATTTATATAAAGGACAAATGCCATACGAGATGTTTCTCTCATGTGAAGAGCCAGTGGTTGGACTAGGTCTGTGGTACTTGTTTTATACTGTGTTCTTTTTTATTTTTTAGAGCCCAAAGGGCCAGACATCTTGATTCCTCAAGAGGACAGCTTCCAAGGTAAATTTTTACATGCATTTTTGTCAGTCAGTATGGCTTTTATCACAATTAGCACAACCTAAATTTAGTCCATATGGTTTTTTTGTCTTTAAACTTGAAAGAAAAGTACTCAGAAATGTGTGTGTGTGCACGCTGTGTTTTTTTTCTTTTCTTTTAAAGTTCCGGCTGAACAGGAGCCTATTGCTGCCCAACTGGCGCCACAGCAGTTGGTTCATGACCACGACTACTGTCCTGGTTTGGGGTATCTACAGGAGCTCGACCCAGTCCAAGTCATGCTGGTAGGTGCACATGTGTCTACAGCAAAATTATTATTACTTGTATTGGTTAGATTTTATTGAGAATGTGTCTTATTTTTTCTTTAATTGTATTTATAGCTAAACTATGTACTTGATGAAAGCCGATATGGAGCTGAGATTTTGGCCAAAGATGGAGATGTATGTCTTACAAGGGAAGACTTCTGGACCTTGGGTCTTAGTCAGTGTATGGAATCCAACGTATGTATATTAAAGCTAATATATTATGTTTTGGGTAAATGCACAAAGTATTTACAATTTCTACTGTGTTGCAGATTGGAAATGCATGCTTTAAAATAATCAAAGAGGCTATCCACAGACATGTAAGGTGTCATTATATCTTAAAACACACAATCTGCCCTTGTGTACATAGTATTTACTGTTGCATTTTTATTGGCAAATAGTGTATTATAAACTATTAAGCATTGTTTTTGTGTAATCTTGTTTTCCATATGCAATTTTCATCAACATAGGGAAAAGAAGTCCACATTGTTGATTTGTATGTGGTTCCAACATGGAAGACTGAGACAGGGGATCCAATGGCTGCTCTTCCTGTAAGGTCCTTTTTTGAAACCCTTTGTGATGCTTGACGTAGCTTGATTCATAATTTTCCAAATCCTCTTGTTTAAATCTCCAGGATGACTTTCTGTCAAAAGACATGATAATCATCCCTACCTGGAGCAGACAGCCTGGAAGAGCAGACCACTATTTACTTTGTGTTAGTTGAATATTCTCAAGTGTCTCAGTGAAAATCAAATCGGTGTATTTAGGACATTTTCTCTGTGTAGGGTGTAATTATATATATTTTTTTGAAAATGGTTCACAGGTTTTGAAGCCAGCAAAGAAAGAGCTTTTTTTGCTGGACTCTCTCAAACCAGACGGCTTTGGCGACAGTAGTTTCCATACCATCTTTAGGTTTTGTGATATTAAAAGCCTCGTTCAACGGCTATTTATTAAAGTTTAGCCTCGTTCAAAGGCTATTTATTAAAGTTTAGCCTCGTTCAAAGGCTATTTATTAAAGTTTAGCTTGTATGACAGTGTTTTCCTTTAATTGGTGGTTTGTTTTGTTGTTCACACCAGTAACCAGTTTGAGGTGGATAATTTGTATTTCTAATGATTTTGACAGTGACCTCGCTCAACACATTGCTCCAGGCCAATGGACAATAAAGTTTGGAAGGGACATAAAGGTAGATGCACCAGTGCATTAGCAATGTATTCTGTGTCACGTATTTGTGTTTTTAACATTATATATATATATATGTTTGATCAATTTCATAGGGTTTTCCTCACCAAACCAGTGGAAACAGCTGTGGCATCTTCATCTTGATGGTAAACTGTCATCTAGTCACTATTAAAGTGAGGTGTGGGGGTGTATTGTTTTATGCTATCGTAACTGGACTGATCTTTGCTTTTCACAGTATGCTCTCTGCATGAGCACAGACCTTCCATTTTTGTTCACTGAGGTCAGTATTTTTTTTCTTCAGACATGGAGTGAGTATTAGAAAGGAACTTAAATTACATTTCCTAAATAAATTGTTGTCAATTTCAAAAGGCTAAGTATAACCTAGAATGTGTTTTACATTTTGTGAGTATTGCATGTGCTTACATTTTTTATGCAGAAGGAGATGGCACAGATCCGCAAATGGTGGTGTGTCAGCCTGATGGAACGGTTCAAGACAGAGGGGTAAGACGGCTATAAATGTAACTACCAAAACAACACAATTTCTTATTATATATTATTTTTCTCTTTTCTGTGACAACAGCCATGGGCAGAGGTTTGCACACTGGACCAATGAGGCTAAAGCCTTGCTCCAAGGGTCACTGCAGCCAATATACAGATTACCAAAGAGCAGGTGTCATATATTGCAGGTAATCTCAATGATGTAGAACATGCCTCTCCTCTTCAGCATGAACTTTACTATTATTTTTTATATATAATAATTTTCAACATCCATCTGCAGACAACAGATGAAAAGTAGCCGATGGGTTAATTTAATGTCCACTGGCCCAAAGAAATAAATACAATTGAAATCAAAGTTAACTTTTAGACACAGCAATAACACATAAAACCACAGATTTATTGAAATCTTGTTCATTTTCTCATCAGTAATTTACTATTTCCCAGAAGTAGTTAAAAAATATGTAGATGTCCTTCATTTAGTCCCAGTCATTTTTCATCAAAATTGCATCAAAGTACAAAAACTGACTAGATACAGTTTCCCGCAATGCATTGTTTTGTAGTCTAAAGGCAGCTTGCTGACAGCACAGTGCTAGATTTCCAGCTGCACCTGTCTCTTTCCTGAAATGTTTTCATGATGATTGACAAGTGACATCTGAGTCAAAACTACCCAACACGCACCACAATCCAGGCAATAATGTGCACAGCGCCGCATCCGCCTGCATAATCTCAAACACACCTAAAGTTTTGGTGAGGCTGGGCAGCATCAGGATTTCCACGAGAAAAGCAATGATAAAATCTGTTATGGAAAGCGCACAGACAAAGCTGGTGTGTGCACCTTAAAATTTACAGACACCCACATGCAGCCGCCTCATGCTCTGATGTCAATTCCTTAAACTCCAACCAGTGAAGACTACTGAACCTACAACACATACACCAGTTAATCTAACACATTAGGTTTTCAACCTTTTTTTTTTTTTTTTTTTCCCCTCTCTTTCTACAGTTGCCAGTATCTGTCCTCTCAGAAGTGCTGAAGGAGGTGGTCCTCTTGGAAGGAGATGGGGCCTATTTAACACTGGCTCTTGTGTGCACTGCCTTCAGAGACATCGTGTCCACAACCAGCTTCAGGAGGCAGGCACATTTTCAATGGCTTGACAGTAAGTACTTTAAGTAAGGGTACAGTTGTGCACAATACTGCTTTGTCTGTTTTCAACAGCTCTATAGGAAATTCTCTTTTGGTTCCTTGTTTTGCACAGGTGTGGCTACATGGAGCAGGTTTTCTGCATCCTATAAACAGGATTTCTATGTTATGTACAGCATTGGGACCTGCTGTGGATGTGGAAAGTTGTACAAAGACAACACACCTGGTAAACAAAACTGGATGATTTGATTCTGTCTTCACATGCAGTTTTGATTTATTCATAATCCACACACAGAGTGTAGTGGTCATTAATCAGTATGATTTTCATTCATTTTTTTTCACAGGATATGTTGGAACAGGGAAAAGGGGAGTGCTGCAAGGGATTTATTCTGAAGATCCGTATCCAGGATACTGCAGTCATTTTTGCAGCCAAGTGCAAAAAACTGTTAAATTAGGTTATTAAATATCCAAGAGAATTAGAAGTTATTGAGTCATGCTATTGATTAAGTGAGCCTTGAGTTAAAACATACTGTATCATTTGTTTTTATATTTTATTATTGTTTGGTAAGAAATTAATTATTTTTTTTACACACTTTGTTTATTTTAGCTACCCTTCCAGCATATCATCTTTGGCCTGCCTGTGGAGACAAGAAGAAACTTGGATTAAACAACTGGTTCCGAGTCACGACGAGCAGACGTGTGTCTCCAGCTCTCCTCAACTCTTCGTCTTTTAAAGTTGCCAAGAAGCGACTTTAATCACCGAGCTGCTGCAAAACAGCTACCACAACGAGGAGAGTCACAAGATGGCTCTGATGAAACAACGCAAACAATTAAAAGGCACGTCAATCTTCCTTAACGAGCATGTTTAAAAATACCATGCCAATCTGGCAAAAGAATACTTCGCAAAAAAAAAAACGGATCCTATCAACTTGGATTCTGAACTCCAGAATCTTTGTCAAACCACTCGGACCACCGGACCTGACGATGCCTCTGGAAATAAAATCCATGAAAGACTTCCAGAACTGTCGGATTACGCATGTTTGAATCTTTTAATTCAAGAAAAATGTGAAATGTGAACTCAAAAGAAAAAAAAAAACATGGATGTGAACTCTGACTCGATTCTGACCTGAAGAACTCGAGCACAATTCCCTTGAAATGAGACTTTCACAGTCTCTCAGTCATAACAACGAAGGTGGTTTACGTGGCCTTAAACTTGTTCAAAGCTGTGAGGAAGCACTGATTCTGCTCAAATTCCATAATAATCGTTCTTTGATAAATACAATCTGCTCAAATTTTCTTTTTAACGAGAGTATTTTGATATATTTTCCTGCAGTAACAAATGAAGTTGATTACTACTTGATACTTTTTGAATTTTTTCTTAATGAGAATGTTTAGATTATTGTTGATTAATATAAATGATTTGTCTATGGATGTTTTTGAAATTCTATTACATCACTGATATTGATTTTTTTTTATATAACCTGAAACTATATTAATATTTGATATTAAGTCCTGAACCGGATATTGATAATTCATGTAGCGAAAATTGTATGGTCGAGCTGGGGTGGGATATATAAGTTTGTTTCCTTCCACCCCCTTTCAAGCGATCTATTTGTGATTTATTATATGATGTTATTTCATGTATTGTTCCTGGTTGCTTGAAATAAACCATTTCATTCATTCAAGAACTGATCTGATGTTAATTCTTCAGGGTTTTGTTTGTTTTAATAAGACTTGAATAATTAAACAATGGACAAACAAAGAGAAGTGTGCTTTTTTTGTAAATCGATTTTATTATTTTCAACATGTTTAGAAAGGAAATGTAACTGTGCAATCATACCTTTTAAATCAGTGACAAGGTTCTGTAAGTCAGTGTGAAGTTTAAATTAATGTTTAAGGCAGGAGGTTGTTGCCTTTGATTAGAGTTATCGATATTGTTTTAGATAAAAATAGCTGAAACAGACACTCAGTCCAATTATTTAAACCAGACTGCTCACAATATTTTTTTCTATACAGTCATTTGTTTTTTCACATTGGAGAAATAAATTTGTCTTGCTAGTAGGTCTCCCTGTTATAAATTTCTTCTTATTTATTGAATGATATTAAAATTTGGTATAATAAATGACACCAGACATACCTTCAAATTCGAAATACCATAATTACGAGTGTTACGGCTTTTTCCTGGTTTGTTTGTTTTTGTTTTTCAGTGATTCGGAACAGCTGAGAGGGGGACACCTGGGGCCGATCAGCTGATTGGAAGGCTGTCACCTTTTCCCGTTTGAGATGAGGGAGGCTGATAAGAGGAGGAGGCGGCCGCACTTTCTCTGTTGAATAAACTTTCACATCTGCTAATCGGCTTCTGGTTGCATGATTCTTCGTCCCAGATTTCTCAGAGGGTGGTTCTTGTTGCGACTCGTCCCGCTGTGTGCGGCTGTCAGGGTTAGGTTCGTAACAATATTTTTTTTTTTTTTTTTTCATTTTTCCTTTTTTTTTCTCTCTGTAGGGTTTTCACGGCTTCCTCGGCTAGCATAGGGATGTCCAGCTGAGCCGTTTACGGTTCTTCCTTCGGTCATCCGTTTGTTATTTTTCCTTTTTTGTTTTTGGGGCGAACTCTGGGTGGAGAATTAATTTTCTCCGTTGGGGGGAGGCGTGCAGTGGCTCCTTTGGGATGCCGTTGCGTTTCAGCCTTTAAAGATCCTCGAGCCCGGCAAGCCTCGAAGATAGATAGGTTAGAGGTGATAGGCAGGTTTCGGGGAAGTTCGTGGTTTGTGCTCGTTTATTTTGGTGATGGCATCGTTTGACATAGCTGCCTTTATTGATGACCCGACATTGTCCCGGCTTGGCGGTTGTCGAAAGTCAGATCTCTGTGAAATTGCCAAACATTACGGGGTTTCCGTCCCTAGAGGACTGAAGAAGGGTGAGTTACGTGACGTTGTTTTGGCAGGGCTGGTCAGTTTGGACGTTTTGCCTTCTGAGCGGTCTACTAGTGCGGCAGAGGGTGAAGCGTCGGGAGTGGGCGGTGCGTCTCGTTCAGGTGAGGATGACGCGTTACCGGGGCCAATCAGGGTTACTCCTGTCGCGACGAGAGGTCAGGAGGATCCCGTTACTCTTCCTCGTTTTGACGCGTTTTCTGCAGATTCGAGTCCTGCCTCCAAGATCGACGCTAAGGTGAAGTTGAGGCTGGCACGTCTACAGGCAGAGGAGCGGGAGAGAGAACGGGAGTTCCAGCTCAGGAGAGAGCTGGAACTGAAGCGGCTGGAGGCTGAAAGTGCGTTCAAACTACGCCAGCTGGAGTTGCAGGCGGCCACACGTGCTCCATCGCCAGTTTATCAGATGCCTGACAATACGGATTCTAATGGGACTGGGTTCGACGTAAGTAAGAATGTTCAACTCGTACCAGTGTTTCGTGAGTTTGAGGTAGATTCATATTTTAACGCGTTTGAGCGCATTGCTTCCGCATTGAATTGGCCGCGTAGCGTATGGGCGATTTTGGTGCAGTGTAGGTTGTTTGGCAAGGCTCAGGAGGCTTGTTCGTCGCTGTTTGTGAGTGACAGTCTGGATTATGAGAAATTGAAGGAAGTTATCCTCCGGGCTTATGAACTCGTACCTGAGGCCTATAGGCAGCGGTTTAGGAGCCTTAAGAAGAAACCTGATGAAACCTACGCCGACTTTGCTAGGGAGAAGGTCCTTCTGTTTGATAGATGGTGCAAAGCTAGCAAAGCCTGTGATCTTGCTTCATTGAGGGAGCTTGTGCTTTTGGAGGAGTTTAAAAACTGTCTACCCGGACGAGTTGTGGTATATTTAAACGAACAGAAGGTGACTACCTTGCAACAGGCTTCTGTTCTGGCGGATGAGTTTGCGTTGACGCACAAGAGTAGCTTCACGACACCTGCTCGTGACTCTTTTTATTCGAATTCCAGTGAGAGGCAGAATGAGAACAGTCTCCCCACAACCAGAGGGGGGAGAGCACCGAAATGTTTTTTTTTGTCATAAACCTGGACACTTCATTTCAGAGTGCAGAGCCTTGCCACGTAAACAAGCACCGCCATCTCCCGGGTCTCCGGAGCGGCCAAAAGGAATGGGTTTGATAAAGACAATTACGTCTGTGGGGCCGCCCCAAGAGTTGGAAAAGGGCAGGAAAAACCTTGATGAAAAGCAACCAGATGTTTGTTTTGAACCTTTCATTTCAAAGGGTTTTGTGTCCCTAACAGGAAAATCTGATGACCAGCAGCCGGTGATGGTGTTGCGTGACACAGGAGGCTCCCAGTCTTTCATCCTCTCGGGATACTACCACTGAATGATCAGTCGGACTGTGGGGCAAGTACGGTTGTGAGAGGTATTGGGATGGGTTTCATGCCTGCTCCTTTACATCGCATATTTGTGGAGACAGAACTCCTTTCGGGGTTTTTCCCTGTAGCGGTTTGTTCTCGTTTTCCTGTGGAAGGGGTGCAGTTCATCTTAGGTAACGATATTGCAGGGGGCAAGGTTTATCCTTCCCCTGAAGTTGTCGATATCCCCTTAAGGTCCGATGATGTGGCACAAACTCATCCAAGTGTATTTTCCGTCAGTGCTCTCACCAGAGCTCAGGCTCAACAAAAGAAAACCCGCAACAATGATTTGTCTGATTCACTTTTTGTTTCTGTTTTGGGGGATGATGAATTACACCCTGCCAGTGAGCCTCATGATGGTATGACGTCTCTGGAGGAGTTTCAACCATCTCCAGTTCCTGAAGTAACCATGCCAGTTACGAGGGAAGCCCTTAGTATTGCTCAAAAGGATGATGCATCTTTAGCTAAATGTTTTGCTGCAGTGGCTTCCCCTGAGAAATCATTGAATCACCATTATTACCTCAATCGTGGGTTGTTAATGCGTGAATGGGCGCCGGTTACACACACGCTTATGGACGATCCCAGTAGTGAATGGGATAAAGTTAATCAAATAGTGGTCCCACTGGTGTATCGTCATCATGTGCTCACGTTGGCTCATGAGAGCCTTTGGTCGGGCCATCTCGGAATAACTAAAACCTATAACCGAGTCTTAAAGCATTTCTTTTGGCCGGGAATGAAAACAGACATTGTGCGCTTCTGTAAAACTTGCCCCACCTGCCAAATGGTGGGAAAGCCAAATCAGGTGGTTCCCCCTGCGCCCTTGCTCCCTGTTCCAGCTGTTGGCGAACCTTTTGAACACGTTATAGTTGATTGTGTTGGGCCCTACCTAGGACTAGATCTGGAAATGTTTTTCTGTTGACGATGATGTGTGTGTCACTCGGTTTCCTGAAGCGGTCCCGTTGAGAAGAATCACGGCATCGACTATTTCTAAGGCGTTATTGAAGTTTTTTACCACCTTCGGTCTTCCAAAGGTTGTGCAAACTGATAGAGGAACCAATTTCCTCTCTAACACATTCAAACAGTTTTTACAGTCTTTTGGTATTTCTCATTCAGTTTCCAGTGCTTATCACCCTGAGTCACAAGGAGCCCTGGAGCGCTGGCATCAAACACTAAAATCGATGCTTGCTAAATATTGCCATGAGACAGGAAATGACTGGGACGAGGGAGTGCCTTTTGCTCTCTTTGCTGTTCGTGATGCCAAACAGGAATCCCTCGGATTCAGTCCTGCTGAACTGGTTTTTGGTCACAATGTGCGGCCCAATGAAAGTGTTAAAAGACCAGTTTATGTCAGAGACCCCAGCTAAGACTAACATCTTGGACTTTGTTTCCAAATGTAGGGAACGTCTGCATCGGGCAACGGCCCTAGCTAGGGAAACCCTCTCCTCTTCTTTCAGTGTGCTATGAAGCAACGCTTTGACAGAAAGCAAAAGAGCGTCATTTTAGATCTGGGGATGAGGTTCTGGTTTTGCTACCGACTCTGGGTCTGCCCTTACAGCCCGCTTTTCGGGGCTTATGTAGTGAAGGATAGGGTTTCTGCCACTGATTATGTCATTGCTACCCCTGACCGAAGAAGAAAAACCAGACTGTGTCATATTAACATGCTTAAGCGTTCTTTTCAGGGACACTGTACAGACAGAAGCGGCTCCAGCGGTGGTTGCGTCGCTAATTTGTGAGACCGTTCCTGATGATGGGTTAAGAACTCCTTCTGGTTGCAACAAAGTGGGAGGTTGAAGAACTCTGAGTTTTTGGTTGATCTACAGACTAGGCTGGGTTATTTGACTGTTGTTGATCAACAGGACGGGGTAATCGCCTTGATCCAGTCGTATCCTGCTTTATTCGGGATGTACCTTCCTGTACAGATGTGTTAGAACACGATATTGATATTGGTTCCGCCACCCCAATCAAACAGCATGCATATCGTTGTTCATTAGAGAAAAGAAACATCATGAAGCGGGAGGTTGAAATACCTCCTTGACAACGGTCTGGTGAAACGAGTTGCAGTGCTTGGAGTTCTCCCTGCCTGGTTGTAGCCAAGTCTGATGGCAGTCCCCGTTTTTGTACGGATTATCGAAGGGTCAATGCAGTTACGACAGCAGATTCATTTCCTTTGCCTCGTATGGAGGATTGTATTGACAGTATTGGGTCCGCTACTTTATTAACTAAACTTGACCTTCTGAAGGGTTACTGGAGGTCCCATTGACCGCCAAAGCTTCTACCATCTCTGCTTTTGTAACACCTGACCATTTTCTACAGTACACTGTAATGGCTTTCGGGATGAGGAACGCTCCTGCCACTTTTCAGCGTCTGATGCAGCTGTACTTGGGAGTGTTCCAAATGTAAGGTGTATTTGACGATGTTGTTTTTTTTCTGACAGTTGGGATGATCACCTGGCCACCTTGAAGTCTGTTTTCCAGCGGCTGGCTGTGGCTAAGCTCACCCTTAACTTAGCTAAGTGTGAGTTCGGGAGGGCTACTGTGACCTACTTGGGGAACAGGTAGGGCAGGCCAGGTTCGTCCACTTGACGCTAAGGTTTCTGCTATCCTAGATTATCCTGTCCAACTACAAGGCGTGAGCTACGGCGTTTTCTTGGATGGCAGGTTATTACAGGTGTTTCTGTCGTAACTTTTCTGTGCTTGTCGCCCTCTTACTCGCTGTGTAGCCCAGCAGCCCCGTTACGTGTCGGATGTGTGTCAGCGGCATCGAAGCGTTGAAGACACTCCTCTGCAGTGCGCCTGTGTTGGCTGCTCCTGACTTTTCCCAACCTTTCAAGTTGGAGGTTGATGCGAGTGCATCAGGGGCTGGGGCTGTACTATTGCAGGAGGATGGCGAGGGTATCTCTCACCCAGTGTCCTATTTCTCCACCAAGTTCAAGCGACATCAGCTGAACTACTCAACAATCGAAAAGGAGACTCTTGCCCTTCTGCTGGCCTTACAACACTTTGATGTGTACGTGGGCTCCTCCTCCATGCCCCTGGTTGTGTATACAGACCACAATCCGTTGGTGTTTCTGGCCCGAATGTACAACTACAACCAGCGGCTCATGCGATGGGCCTTGTTGGCTCAGGAGTACAATATGGATATTAAACATAAACGGGGAGCAGATAATGTAGTGGCTGATGCTCTGTCCCGAGAATGACTTCAGTCTCTGTTCATGTGGGTTGCGCGTTGATCCTTTTTGCTTTGGGAGGCTTAGTAGTATAATTTTATGGGAGGGGGTGTTACGGCTTTTTCCTGGTTTGTTTGTTTTTGTTTTTCAGTGATTCGGAACAGCTGAGAGGGGGACACCTGGGGCCGATCAGCTGATTGGAAGGCTGTCACCTTTTCCCGTTTGAGATGAGGGAGGCTGATAAGAGGAGGAGGCGGCCGCACTTTCTCTGTTGAATAAACTTTCACATCTGCTAATCGGCTTCTGGTTGCATGATTCTTCGTCCCAGATTTCTCAGAGGGTGGTTCTTGTTGCGACTCGTCCCGCTGTGTGCGGCTGTCAGGGTTAGGTTCGTAACAACGAGGGAAAAAAACTAGGTTACAAAATGAAACGTAAAATGAAAACAAATGAACAGAACTCGAGCAGAAAGGACTCGTATAGTGCGGACATGTAGCAATGTCATTTTGGCTGGACATATTCCGTGTGGCCAAAATGCATTTCCATCACCTTTTCATTAGCAAAAATGAATACAATTTGTTGAACCTGAGCAACCCGTGAAAACGCGAACCCGAGCATGAAGCGCCCGAGCACATCTCAACTGCTAAGTAGTTTGTCTAAGTGGGGTTTCCGTAGTGTGACGTCATCGGTCGTCACAGGCCCCCGAGCCGTTCTGACACCCCGAGTAGATGTGGTACCTACACCGGCACCAACCTTCCACCAAGGACATACACATATATATATACATATATTTATTTATTCATTCATAAATGTAAAACTTGGGCTATGCCAACATTTACCAATTGTACAAGTTTAAATTAATCCCAAATAAACACTCTTGAAAACATTTTATTTGCTTTAAGATGCAGGGGTTTCTAAACTTCACCTATAAGAAGTGGCCTGACTTTGCAATAGAAGCTTATGTTTTAATACATTATCAGCATGGGAGCAGGAAGAAGATCCCAAAGAAGCATGTCGATTGTTCAGACGACAACTACCGCAGCGCGACTCACGATGCTCACACCTCAGTTTTTATTGAATTCTACAAAAGTTATGTCGATTGGGCAGCTCCTTTCAAGTGCATGCTGACAGGAATTAATTACACCCATGGCTTTTGAGTGTTTTTTTTTAAAATTAAAGTCAAAAGCATGCAATTTAATTCAATGACCTATATTTCTGTCAAGTAGATGCATCAATTAATGAAAGGGTCACACGGCATGTCTTGTCAACGGCATTGCAGAAATTGAAGACTGGTTTCAGTATTAATTTAGGTTGGTGAATGTTTTGATATACTAACAGAAGTGTTGCAATATTGGCATTATTTTACATTAAAATGCATTAAATTACACTGTATAGAACCCCATTACATGACGATGGTTAAGAGGAAAACTTTAAATGACAGAGCACATATGTCACAGAACCCTTTGTGTTACACATACATTTTTATATGTCGCCCCTCTACAATCAACGCTATAAAAGGCAAAGCATCCCTGCATTATCAGTTTAGCCTTTCCCAAAGCACTCCCTCTCTGCGAGTCCAGACTAAAGTTCTGACCTGTCTACAAGCCTCCTACAGTCAGAAAAGCAGTCAACACACTTTCTCAACAGATAGATTGTTTGGACAGAAGTTCTGATTTCTTGAGTTATAGACACCACAAAAAGAGGAAGGAATTTAAGTTTTACAGTTACCTTCATAAAGTCCAGAAAAAAAAACTTTAAACATCTGGTGTACATCACAAGGACAAAAAAATGTAAAATTTCTCCAATGATGACCATTGAATCTTCATAACTTGATGAATATGACAAACATGATGCACTGTGGCGCATTGTTGTAAGACAAGAAAACCTTTAACTGTGTTACTTACCAAAGCAATAGTTTCACGATGATCAATATCAGCAACATGCTCTAGCGTCAGATCTGCTACTGCAGTTTCAATGTCACCCCCAGTCAGCAGAGTGACGAAACTAAGTCCTGGGTAACCCGACCCACCATCAATTAAGTTATGGCCAATCGTTCGACCTGCCATCTCAAACAGCTTGCATTCCTTCAGAACGCTAGCAGCTGAGGAAACTAGATGGTCCCTATCCTCTTCTGGCAGATCCTAAAAATGTAAAACGTTTTTAAATGAAGAATATTTTTTTTTAAAAAATACACCGCACATAACGCTGATCCTCATATAAATGAAACTTGTTGACATGACCCCCTCATGGTGTCAGTCCAGCCACTGCTCCTCATGTTTTAGATGTTCCTCTGATTCAACACACCTGATTTACATGAACAGGTTGATAATATGCCTCTGCTGAAGTTGTTGAGGTCATACAGTTATTGGCATCAGGTGAGTTCAAGGCGGGGAACATATAAAATGTGCAGGACTATGCCCCGCAAATAAAAAACAGAATAATTGGAAACTTACTAAAGATGATTTCTTTGTCTCAGTACACAAGGCATCACAGAGAACTCTGGAAACCATATATTTCAAAAGAGTAATAGCAAAATTATACACACCAACTTGATGTATCTTTGAAACAGGTGATGGTAAAATTTAAAACTTGATGGGATGTAGATAAGTTTCTTCTCTGATTTAATGTTGATGATCAAATTACTGCTGTAAATGTAAGAAATTTATATCCTATTGGAATACACAGTCTGCACTTCTGCATCAAGAGATATCTTTTCTGTTGGGTTTGACGGCAAACAGCTTTGTTTGAAATGATTAATGCCAATGTTTGGCTTCATTTCTGCCCAAAAAAAATCTGACTTTTTTGTGTTACCATGCCCCAGAATCTTATGACCAATTTCACAAAAAGTTTGAGCTCAGAACGTTTTACACAAGGGAAGGATGGAGAATAAGCTAAAGCTGTCTGCAAGAATGAAATGTCACTTGTTCTTTCCTGTAAAGACTGACCTCTGTCTTGTTACTTTTTTACTGATAATTCACCATGGCATACAGCCTATAAGGCTGATTCGGAGAGGCCTGAAACTGGTATCTGGCCACTTCTTTCAGCCAGACGAGATGTCCACCCAAGGGAGTCGAGTGTGGAACTTGGCTCACAGGTAACCGTGTTGGTGTTTTTATTGGGTTTATTTTTGGCTTTTGATTTTAAAGAATCAAGTGGATATATATTTCCATTGCTGCATGGTGAAACATACTTCTGAAAGATCTAACTATACCCTATTTAGAAAAAGCTGCAGAGAAAGACTACTGTTGCTAGACTAAAATTATGGGGTACGGAAACTTTCGTAAAGGAGGTATTCTTAAAGACAGTGAGTCAATAGGACATATGGCGTATTGAAGACAAAGAAGAGTAATATTTAAAACATAGACCAATTGTATTCATAACAAATATTTCAAACGTAAACCTAAATGCATGCTTATTTTTGTTGTGCACACAGTATTTTTGTACAGAGCTTTGTCCTTGTGAATATGTTTTTTTTTTTTTTAAAGCTTCCTTAAAATCCTATTGTTAAGATGGCAACTAGAAAATAGAACTCTAACCTCTTAAAGTCCCATTCCTATAATCTTTTGATTATTTTAAATTGTTCCCAGTGGTATAGTAATTCTGATTTGTAAATTATATAAAAAAATAATCTTGCTTGTTTGTAGGTGACCTAGATTTCTGGTTGTCACAGACATAACTTCTTTAAGAAGGCATCTCTCCTGTTTTTAAGAGGGAAAACTTGCACATTTGGTGGCTGACTAAATAATTTTTTGCCCCACTGTATTTCCACAGGAGTTAATTTAGCTTTGCTGAGGTCCGGTGACTGTTTGTTGAAGATTAGCTCAAATATCACATCTGGTCCTAAGAGGTTAACTGTTCTACACAATAACATCAGGTTCACACTGGACGCGGAAGCGCCGCGAAGCGGAAAGTGCGAAGCGGAGAGAGAGCGCGGAGAGAGAGCTCGAAGCAGAGCGCGCGCAGCTTTCGCCCCGCTCTGTGGTTCACACCAGATGGACATTTTTCTGCGACAGGCGCTTCTGCTAGAGTTTTTTGGGTTTTTGCCATCATGGGTGATAAGTTAATAACCTAAAGATATTACCCCGTGTTTCTGCTAAGAGGAACTGCTCTCTGCTGCTGTTGTACACCCAAAACCCAGCCCCCGCCTACCCGCTCTGGAGTCGGCCCACTACATTGATCTGTGTGTGAGCACGCGTGTGCATCTGTTTTACCCTCTGTCTGCGTGGGTAAATTAATAAACAAAAATTATTAACCCATGTTTCTGCTAAGAGGAACTGCTCTTGACCGTTTCTTCTAAGAACAGCTGTTCTCTGCCTGTTTTTTTTTTTTACTCCCAGAACCCAGCCCTACGCCCTGCACTAGAGTCTGCCTGCTATGTTGATCTGTGTGTGTGTGCATGTTTGTGTGTGTCTGTGCTCGTGCATGTTTTGATTGTATGTTTATTTCCATGTCTACAGTCTGTTTAGATACAAAAAATGATCACATTTGTCAATTGTGGCGTTTTATTGTGAAAAATTGGTTATATTTTGAAAATAAACCAGATTTTCTCATGTATCTTGGTGCAACTTCCGGCCAGAATTGACGCGGAACGCTCACAGTTTGCGCACAAAATAGAGCAGACGCCGAAATGATCCGCTGCATGGCGCAAGCCACTGCAGAGGACTACGCCGCTCTGCACCTGGTGTGAACGACGCCATAGGTTAACATGGGCGCTGAATGGAAGTGGCCTCCGTTCCGTGCCGCTTCAGCCTCCTGTGAACCCGGCGTAATACTCAGAACCTTGATATTAATTTTTTCTGTCAACTTGGAGACCATGATTGAAAGCATTTGCCGGCCACAACCTGCATGTGACAGTGATGAGGGAGAAGATGAGCCTATTCCACTGAAGAACGTCAGTACAGTCACTGGATTTTTGAGGAAATTCATCGAGGAAGGTAATGGTCTCCTGTTATCTCATGCATTGAAACTAATAATGGCTTTTACACATTTTTAGTGCAATAGTAATACATGCTAAGGTGTCACATTGTGGTTCTGTGTGACTTCATGAAGTTCTGGGTTGGATGGGAGCAGCAAATGAGTTGCCTGTAAAGGTTGTACACTCAAACTACCCAGTCGCTCACACCTGCCTGTACACATTGGAGCTTCCTGGTCACTACCAGTCTTACACAATGTTCCACCAGGATTTCATGATGGCTTTCAGTTCAATCAGCTCAGGCTTTGAGAAGGTGTAATGCAAATATAAAACAGTGTGCTAAACTCTGACACCTGCCAACATGCACAATGTTTACTGTTGTTGTAGGTTTTCAGTTCTTTTAGTCGGTGGTAAGGTCTAGCACTTGTCACTTTAACTGTGGCATTCTTGAATTCACAGAAGTTTGGTTAAAATAGTTACATGGTACACTGAAAAAAAGGAAATCTAGAGTCTTTGAATCTACTCAAATTAAGGTAGTAAATGCAACCCAACTGATTCATATTTCCTCTGTTAATGTAATTTAAACAAGTTAAAACTATGTGATTGAATAAATTGTTAATAAATATGCTTGTTTCTATCATGTTGACTGAAAGTGATTCGATTCAAAAAGTACATTTGATGTAATTAAGTTCCGTCTAAACAGGAAAAGGAAATAGATTCAAAATTCAAAATGCTGAGTAACGGTCCAAAGTGTAGAAGAAGAAATATCAGTGTAGCGGGAACACAGGCTGGCATGAGTCTTTTCAGTGGCACCAATCAAGAAATTCAAAATGAATAGGTAAGGTTATTTATGTTGTGAATGATATTTGCAACATCACCAATCACATTCATATATAATTCAGTATTTTTAACAACTTAATTAGCTGACTAACCACAAGAAAACCTGTTGCTGCAAGCTAGCTAGCGAGTACTATCACACCCACCCACTAAGTAAGAGCCAATGAAAAAGCAATTTTTTTTATAATGCATGGACACATATTAAAAAAATGCATCTGCACTTGGAAAAAACGCTGCGTGTATAAAATATATCACTTATACGCATGCAAGTGACATTTTGACATTTTTCTCCTGGTGAGAGAAAATCTAGTTTAACAAAATGGGGTCTTAAGCTCAAGTGGAACAAAAATGACGTGTTTTTAGTTGAACAATCAAAGACATCCATTCCTCATTCTAAACAATGACCCTCCCTTGCAGAAAGTTTATGTTGCTCCCAGAATTGTGCAAAAAAACAGGAAAAACTTTATTATTTTAATTCAGTGCTGGAAAATTATTTGGATATTAAAAACATTTATTTTCCTTTTTTTAGAAGCATAATCAGAGATTTTGGACATGATTAGAAAATATGCCTAACTATTTCAATTTACAAAAAAATACAATATATTCAAAATTATGTTTACCTACTGACAGATTGATTCCTGTGGTGATTCATCATGGACCCACTACACTTGCTGTCTATGTACAGCTGTACATGGAAGTAGGTAAGTGGAAAATATTTGTCATTTGCAATTACTAATGTTTGCAGTGGTATTTTAATTTTTTTAACCTTGTCATAGAATTTCTAGATTGTAAGCAGCCCAACTAATTTGATTCTGAGATTTGAAAACTGTGCACTAAAGTTCTCATTAATTAATTGATTTACATTTTGCTACTTATTGTGTTGTACAGCTAGAGTTGAAAAATAAAAACCTTTTCTTTCCCAGTGTACCGATCCCGATGCTGGATGAGAGGGAATTAAGGACCGTGTATTTACATGGATGAAGATCCAGAAAACCTGGTTCAGGAGTATGTGGTATGTATTTATTTGCATGTGAATCATAGCTTGATTTTCTCTTTCTTTTTAGTTTAACTAAGAAAGTTTTGAAGTGGTTGACTTAGAGAAATGTTTTTTTTTTTACAGTTGTTAACTTTATTTCCAACTACTAAAGGAAATGTTTGTTTTTGTGTATTTTTAACCATCAACTGCTGAGAAACATGGTGTATTTGTAAAATGTTATAAAGTTAATATTTCTCCTTCACTAATATCATGTCCATGGTGTCTCTGTGTTTGTTTTTGCATATGGCGTGGATGAGGAACCCATTAAGGACACCGGTGTGGTGGTTTATGTCCTGAAGGAACAAACTTCAAGTGCAGAGGCAGAAGACATTGGAGTCATCTTGGAGGGTGTCAATGCGGTGCAGGACCTGAACGATGTGGCATTGGCTGTCGCCATGCTTTGGACTATTGCGTACCCTCACCTTCAGTTTTTCTCAAAACCTCCACTACACTTATGAGGTACTGAAAGATAATCATGGAACTGAATGAAGATAAACTTTCCAACAAGGGGCATGCGCTGAAAAACGGACTATACAGAGACAGTCAGAAGGCTGGAACGATGAGCTGTGTCTTCAGAAATGTATTACAGAGGATGTTATATGCCCTCACTTACTAATTGAATGGAATTGTTTTATAAATGTCCTCCATGAAAAAAAAAAATGCTTCAAGAACAAGTTAAAAACACCGAAAATAGTATTTTTATTGGAGTGGGTCTTTAATAACTTTTGTTTTTAGTATTTTGGAATGAACAGTATGGACAACAACAAAACTGATTTCTGTGCAATCTTATTTGTTTGCACCAGGAAGGATTTTTTTAAACTCTGGTAATTTTTCATTGGCACTAACAGTTTGTTTAATTTTAAAATATATATATCTGACAATGCACTTTGTTTTAATGCATGTATAAATGTCCTGTGTCATGACAACTGTGAACTGAATACAAAATAATTTTGTTATACCCATCTCTTTGTGTGAATACAAGTTATTTATATTATCTAGTACACCTTTACATGTAACCATTGGTTTAGATCTACATTTTGACAGGGCATTTAAGTAAATTATCAGATGTATTGAAAATACTATAGTTTGTCTAACTGATTTGAATAATGTTTGTATTTTAAACAAATCAAGTTAAAGTTACGGTAAAGACTCAAGTTAACTGCACATGATAAAATCATTTTAAAATTACACAATAAATTAGGTTAATATTGTCAACATTAATACATGGAATCAACATGATTCTTTAAAACTATCTAACATGATTAAAATGATTTTGTTTTACACAAAAAACATTAATTGAGAAAAAGACAAAAACTGCATTGGTTTTACACAAATAGTGTGGGACCGATGTACAAAATCAAATCATGTAAAGTCAATTACTTATTTTTTTCAGTGTACTGGACCACTAGGAGGGTTTGACTCAGTACACAGTGCCACCTGTGGCATTGGATGAGGTAGAGGCGTTGAACGTGGCGCATCGGTGGGGTGATCGACTCCTGATCGGAAGATTGTGAGTTTGTTTCCGGCCTTGCCTGCCCATGT
Organism: Oryzias javanicus; assembly: GCA_003999625.1. Classification (NCBI taxonomy): domain Eukaryota; kingdom Metazoa; phylum Chordata; class Actinopteri; order Beloniformes; family Adrianichthyidae; genus Oryzias; species Oryzias javanicus. Next base: position 1,390,272 of record CM012448.1, read on the forward strand.
GTCAAAGTGTCCTTGGGCAAGACAAATTGCAGCTGGTGGAAGGTTGGAGCCAGTGTTCGGCAGTGGAGCCACCAACAGTGTGTGATTGTGTGGGCAGTGGAAAAGACTTCTCAAACTTTAAGCTCCGGATGATGGCGCAAGATATTAGCGCAAGCATTCGAAGTGTTCCCAAAATATTTGATTTTGCAGATTTTGCAAACTACGTTTATGTATTTTGTTATGTAAGTTCAGTTTATAAATTCCAAACTTGTTAAAATATTAAAAGAGCCAACACGCTTTCTTAGTAATTTAAATGATAATTTAAATTTGATCATTTAAAAAATGTCCTTTTGTAGTCTTCAATGTACCAAGCTAGCATGCTGTTGTGCTCAAACTCTTGATTCCTGTTTAAAGATTGTGAAAACTCCATATATGAAGAAATCTTTAGTGATTACAGAATTGATTTGAATCAAAAGGAAATGGGTTCAATTCCAGTACCTGAAATCTTTCTGTGTGGTTTTATAATAATAATACATTTTATTTAAAGCGCCTTTCATGTCACCCAAGGACACTGTACATGATAAAACAGAATAAATAGACATAAAAACAGAGCATTATAAAAAATAAAAAATCAGTAAGAGTACACAGAAAATCAAAGTGAGAAGGCAGATTTAAACAGGTAAGTTTTAAGATGGGATTTGAAAATTGGTAGGGAGACATTATTGCGGAGTTCGGGTGGGAGAGCGTTCCAGAGTTTGGGAGCCGACCGACTGAAGGCTCGGCTCCCCATAGAGACCATGCGCGCAGGAGGTACAGAGAGCTGGAGAGAAGAAGATGACCGGAGAGACACAAAGGGGAGTACATTTGGAGGAGATCAGAGAGGTAAGGAGGTGCCAGATTATGGAGGGCTTTAAAGGTCAGAAGGAGGAGTTTGAACTGAATTCTGGCTGTAATTGGGAGCCAGTGCAATTGCTGGAGGACAGGGGTGATGTGGTCATAGGTTGAAGCCCTGGAGATTAAACGGGCAGCTGAGTTCTGGACCAGTTGTAATTTATTGAGGGTTTTGTTAGGGAGACCATAGAGGAGGGAATTACAATAATCAAGGCGGGAGGTGACTAAACTGTGAACCAAAATCGAAGCGGAGTGGACCGTAAGAGAGGGGCGGAGACGATTCATGTTGCGCAGGTGGAAATAGGCAGCTCGGGTAACATTATTGATGTGGTTATGAAATGATAGTGAGCTGTCAAGGATGACACCCAGACTCTTTACCTGAGGAGAGGAGGACACAGAAACTGAATCTACAGGAATTGTGATACTTGGCACTTTAGAGAGGGTGGATTTAGAGCCTACAAGAAGTATTTCAGTTTTGTCGCTATTGAGTTTAAGGAAGTTTGACGTGAACCAGTTTTTTATTTCAGATAGACAGGAGGAGAGGGACGGGGGTGGAAGAGAGGAATTAGGTTTACTGGACAGGTAGAGCTGGGTGTCATCCGCGAAACAATGAAAATCGATATTGAATTTACGAAAAATATTGCCAAGGGGGAGGAGGTAAGTAATGAAGAGGAGGGGGCCAAGGATGGAACCTTGGGGAACACCGGTGGAAACTGATGTTGACTGGGATCGAAATGATTTAAGCTGGATGAACTGAGTGCGGTCAGAGAAGTAAGACTGAAACCAGCAGAGGGGGGTGGAGGTAATTCCGAGAGAAGAAAGTCTATGGAGGAGGATGGAATGGGATATTGTATCAAAAGCTGCACTCAGGTCAAGGAGGATGAGGATGGTGATGAGTCCAGAATCAGCTGCAAGGAGGAGGTCATTTGTGTTTTTTATGAGAGCCGTTTCTGTGCTGTGAGAGGGCGAAAACCGGATTGAAAGGTTCAAAGAGGTTATTTGCATGAGATGGGCGTTGAGTTGGGAGGCAACAATTTTTTCAAGGATTTTGGAGATAAATGGTAAGTTAGAAATTGGACGGTAGTTGCTAAGGATATTAGGATCAAAACCGGGTTTTTTCAAAGTTGGTTTGACAACAGCCGTTTTGAGAAATGAAGGAACAATACCAGTCGTTAATGAAGAGTGAATAATGGCACAGATAAACGGAAGAAGAGAGGAGAGGCATGACTTGACCAAGGACGTTGGGAGAGAGTCAAAGGTTTTGGTATTTAGTTGAATATTTTCTTTTTGTTTATGCTAAATACACAATAAATATGAAAAAAAGACATCAGGATAATTCTTTAAGCATGGTTGTAATGTATTTTCTTCATAGACATGAGTTTATTTTGTAGTAATACGTAGTTGTAAATGAGTGATGTAAACATGAAGAAGATTTGAAATGATCTGTTGTAAGCGTAATTGTTGCCTTTAAAAGTAAATTTAGATTTGAATTGTATTTATTTCTCCGGGAGAGCGTAAATGAATTTGCGGCAGCGGCAATTTTTTTATCTGCTGTCCACAGATGAGGGCCTGTAAAGTGAGAAGACAGAAGGAGTGGTTGTTGACGTTTAAAAAAATTTGAAAGACATAGCAAACAGTCACCAAGCTGCGCGTGTGTGATTGAATGTGCTTGTAATAATAATTTCAGGTGCTTGTAATAATAATTTGGCGTGTTCAATACCTGCATTGAAGTGTTTTGGGATGAAATAAATGAAATGTGAATTTTCCCCAGGTTGGATTTGAACCTCTGACCTTCTGACTGGGAGGTCACTACTTATGCCACTGCGCCACCGAGATGAATGCGGCATAGCACAATTAGTGCTATTTAATGCTGATGCATTGTCGGATCTAGCCAGTCCCGGTCTGAGATCAAAACATAATGTCAGGAGGGGGGGCAAGTTTGGGTATACTGAGAGACTGGGGTGGAAGATCCTCCCAAGCCCCGAAAATTTCCTCCTCCCATGAAAATACTCTTTTTACACTTTGTAACATGTCTGTGTGTCATTTTTATTCTAAAACAGAACAAATACAATAAGAAATCCTTTGCTTTTTATTTCTCCTTTTAAATCTCTCTCAACCAAACAGTCTTGGACACACTCTGTTTTTCATCAATCATCTCCTTTCTGCTGCACATGCACTAAACCCTCATCTGGTCCGGCTAGCGTGTCTAGTTCAGCTTCTGGAGAAGAGAACATGCTACCTTCACATTGACTGCAGTCAAATCAGCCGCCGTTCACATTTCTGTGCTCCAATCAGCCGTCACTGGATTTTTGCTTTGACTTTCATCCAATGCTTACGCTAGCAGTCCTGAGAACGCTGGAAAATCTCCAACAGACTCCACCGAGCTTCTTGATGTGACCACGGAAATGTGAACGGCGGCTCATTTCACCGCACTTGGAAAGGCTTGTAAATCAATCAAAGAGCATTTGGATGTTAGCTTTCATTATTTTCTGCTCTGAGAAACCAATGGATTGAATGGATTGATCACAGCAACGTCAAGAAACATCAAAGAGTCTTTGGTGAACTGGAAGGAGAAAGAATCAGGATTTTGGAGGAAGTTGGCTCCATGAAGATCTTCACTTCCTCGTCACAGCTGACATCAGGATCAAAATTCTGTGTGCTTATGTTTTTTAGACATCCTGTTTATTCTTTATAACTTACTTTGAGTCATTCTATTTATATTCTTTAAAGTTTATATTTGGTTTAGCTTTTTTTTTTATATATATTTTTTGCTTTTTATTGACTTATTTTAATGTTCTGTTTGTGTAGCCTCTGCGTTGTGTGCTTGTTTTTTCTGCAATGCCAGAAATAAAGACAAAGGAACATCAGCTGATCCGTCACGAGCGTAGTAGTTTTACTGGAGAAAGAAGTTAATGGTTAAACCGCTGCAACGGCCAATCTAAAGATCAGCAAGTAGCGATTCAATGCCACTAAAATGGCCAAAATATTTAAGATTAAAAATAATTCCCGTTTCTCCAGCAGCCAAACCAACATTACAATTAGTAATAATATTTTACTAAATCATGCTAATTTCTCTGCTCATGACGTAGAATTTATGCTGACGTTACCTCGCTGGGAATCTCCGCTTTCATCTAAAGATTTCCCACAAGCCTTGTTTTTATACTTCAGTGCAGGTACATGGTTCCACCACAAGATGGTGCCAAATACACATTTTACAGAATTTAACAATAATATTTACACATGTTACATTAAGATATTTATTCTTTTGAGTTTTTTGTTCTTTTAATTATTTATTATGTGTATCTTTTGACACTTGTATGTATTTCATTATGTAAGTTCAGTTTATAAATTCCAAACTTTTCAAAATATTAAAACAGCCAACACGCTTTCTTAGTAATTTAAATGATCATTTAAATTTGATCATTTAAAAAATGTCTTTTTGTAGTCTTAAATATACCAAACTATCATGCAGTTGTGCTCAAACTCTTGATTCCTGTTTAAAGATTGTGAAAACTCCATAGATGAAGAAATCTTTAGTGATTACAGAATTGATTTGAATCAAAAGGAAATGGGTTCAATTCCAGTACCTGAAATCTTTCTGTGTGGTTTTGGTATTTAGTTGAATGTTTTCTTTTTCTTTTTGCTAAATACACAATAAATCTGAATAAAAAGACATCAGGATAACTCTTTAAGCATGGTTGTAATGTATTTTCTTCATAGACATGAGTTTATTTTGTAGTAATACGTAGTTGTAAATGAGTGATGTAAACATGAAGAAGATTTGAAATGATCTGTTGTAAGCGTAATTGTTGCCTTTAAAAGTAAATTTAGATTTGAATTGTATTTATTTCTCCGGGAGAGCGTAAATGAATTTGCGGCAGCGGCAATTTTTTTATCTGCTGTCCACAGATGAGGGCCTGTAAAGTGAGAAGACAGAAGGAGTGGTTGTTGACGTTTAAAAAAATTTGAAAGACATAGCAAACAGTCACCAAGCTGCGCGTGTGTGATTGAATGTGCTTGTAATAATAATTTCAGGTGCTTGTAATAATAATTTGGCGTGTTCAATACCTGCATTGAAGTGTTTTGGGATGAAATAAATGAAATGTGAATTTTCCCCAGGTTGGATTTGAACCTCTGACCTTCTGACTGGGAGGTCACTACTTATGCCACTGCGCCACCGAGGGATGGAATGCGGCATAGCACAATTAGTGCTATTTAATGCTGATGCATTGTCGGATCTAGCCAGTCCCGGTCTGGGATGCAAACATAATGTCAGGAGGGGGGGCAAGTTTGGGTATACTGAGAGACTGGGGTGGAAGATCCTCCCAAGCCCCGAAAATTTCCTCCTCCCATGAAAATACTCTTTTTACACTTTGTAACATGTCTGTGTGTCATTTTTATTCTAAAACAGAACAAATACAATAAGAAATCCTTTGCTTTTTATTTCTCCTTTTAAATCTCTCTCAACCAAACAGTCTTGGACACACTCTGTTTTTCATCAATCATCTACTTTCTTCTGCACATGCACTAAACCCTCATCTGGTCCGGCTAGCGTGTCTAGTTCAGCTTCTGGAGAAGAGAACATGCTACCTTCACATTGACTGCAGTCAAATCAGCCGCCGTTCACATTTCTGTGCTCCAATCAGCCGTCACTGGATTTTTGCTTTGACTTTCATCCAATGCTTACGCTAGCAGTCCTGAGAACGCTGGAAAATCTCCAACAGACTCCACCGAGCTTCTTGATGTGACCACGGAAATGTGAACGGCGGCTCATTTCACCGCACTTGGAAAGGCTTGTAAATCAATCAAAGAGCATTTGGATGTTAGCTTTCATTATTTTCTGCTCTGAGAAACCAATGGATTGAATGGATTGATCACAGCAACGTCAAGAAACATCAAAGAGTCTTTAGTGAACTGGAAGGAGAAAGAATCAGGATTTTGGAGGAAGTTTGCTCCATGAAGATCTTCACTTCCTCGTCACAGCTGACATCAGGATCAAAATTCTGTGTGCTTATGTTTTTAAGACATCCTATTTATTCTTTATAACTTACTTTGAGTCATTTTATTTATATTCTTTAAAGTTTATATTTGGTTTAGCTTTTTTTTATATATATTCTTTGCTTTTTATTGACTTATTTTAATGTTCTGTTTGTGTAGCCTCTGCGTTGTGTGCTTGTTTTTTTCTGCAATGCCAGAAATAAAGACAAAGGAACATCAGCTGATCCGTCACGAGCGTAGTAGTTTTTACTGGAGAAAGAAGTTAATGGTTAAACCGCTGCAACGGCCAATCTAAAGATCAGCAAGTAGCGATTCAATGCCACTAAAATGGCCAAAATATTTAAGATTAAAAATAATTCCCGTTTCTCCAGCAGCCAAACCAAAATTACAATTAGTAATAATATTTTACTAAATCATGCTAATTTCTTCTCATGAGGTAGAATTTATGCTGACGTTACCTCGCTGGGAATCTCCGCTTTCATCTAAAGATTTCCCACAAGCCTTTGTTTTTATACTTCAGTGCAGGTACATGGTTCCACCACAAGATGGTGCCAAATACACATTTTACAGAATTTAACAATAATATTGACACATGTTACATTAAGATATTTATTCTTTTGAGTTTTTTGTTCTTTTAATTATTTATTATGTGTATCTTTTGACACTTTTATGTATTTCATTATGTAAGTTCAGTTTATAAATTCCAAACTTTTTCAAATATTAAAACAGCCAACACGCTTTCTTAGTAATTTAAATGATCATTTAAATTTGATCATTTAAAAAATGTCTTTTTGTAGTCTTAAATATACCAAACTATCATGCAGTTGTGCTCAAACTCTTGATTCCTGTTTAAAGATTGTGAAAACTCCATAGATGAAGAAATCTTTAGTGATTACAGAATTGATTTGAATCAAAAGGAAATGGGTTGAATTCCAGTACCTGAAATCTTTCTGTGTGGTTTTGGTATTTAGTTGAATGTTTTCTTTTTGCTAAATACACAATAAATCTGAATAAAAAGACATCAGGATAACTCTTTAAGCATGGTTGTAATGTATTTCCTTCATAGACATGAGTTTATTTTGTAGTAATACGTAGTTGTAAATGAGTGATGTAAACATGAAGAAGATTTGAAATGATCTGTTGTAAGCGTAATTGTTGCCTTTAAAAGTAAATTTAGATTTGAATTGTATTTATTTCTCCGGGAGAGCGTAAATGAATTTGCGGCAGCGGCAATTTTTTTATCTGCTGTCCACAGATGAGGGCCTGTAAAGTGAGAAGACAGAAGGAGTGGTTGTTGACGTTTAAAAAAAATTTGAAAGACATAGCAAACAGTCACCAAGCTGCGCGTGTGTGATTGAATGTGCTTGTAATAATAATTTCAGGTGCATGTAATAATAATTTGGCGTGTTCAATACCTGCATTGAAGTGTTTTGGGATGAAATAAATGAAATGTGAATTTTCCCCAGGTTGGATTTGAACCTCTGACCTTCTGACTGGGAGGTCACTACTTATGCCACTGCGCCACCGAGGGATGGAATGCGGCATAGCACAATTAGTGCTATTTAATGCTGATGCATTGTCGGATCTAGCCAGCCCCGGTCTGGGATGCAAACATAATGTCAGGAGGGGGGGCAAGTTTGGGTATACTGAGAGACTGGGGTGGAAGATCCTCCCAAGCCCCGAAAATTTCCTCCTCCCATGAAAATACTCTTTTTACACTTTGTAACATGTCTGTGTGTCATTTTTATTCTAGAACAGAACAAATACAATAAGAAATCCTTTGCTTTTTATTTCTCCTTTTAAATCTCTCTCAACCAAACAGTCTTGGACACACTCTGTTTTTCATCAATCATCTACTTTCTGCTGCACATGCACTAAACCCTCATCTGGTCCGGCTAGCGTGTCTAGTTCAGCTTCTGGAGAAGAGAACATGCTACCTTCACATTGACTGCAGTCAAATCAGCCGCCGTTCACATTTCTGTGCTCCAATCAGCCGTCACTGGATTTTTGCTTTGACTTTCATCCAATGCTTACGCTAGCAGTCCTGAGAACGCTGGAAAATCTCCAACAGACTCCACCGAGCTTCTTGATGTGACCACGGAAATATGAACGGCGGCTCGTTTCACCGCACTTGGAAAGGCTTGTAAATCAATCAAAGAGCATTTGGATGTTAGCTTTCATTATTTTTCTGCTCTGAAAACCAATGGATTGAATGGATTGATCACAGCAACGTCAAGAAACATCAAAGAGTCTTTAGTGAACTGGAAGGAGAAAGAATCAGGATTTTGGAGGAAGTTGGCTCCATGAAGATCTTCACTTCCTCGTCACAGCTGACATCAGGATCAAAATTCTGTGTGCTTATGTTTTTTAAGACATCCTATTTATTCTTTATAACTTACTTTGAGTCATTTTATTTATTTCTTTAAAGTTTATATTTGGTTTAGCTTTTTTTTTTATATATATTTTTTGCTTTTTATTGACTTATTTTAATGTTCTGTTTGTGTAGCCTCTGCGTTGTGTGCTTGTTTTTTTCTGCAATGCCAGAAATAAAGACAAAGGAACATCAGCTGATCCGTCACGAGCGTAGTAGTTTTTACTGGAGAAAGAAGTTAATGGTTAAACCGCTGCAACGGCCAATCTAAAGATCAGCAAGTAGCGATTCAATGCCACTAAAATGGCCAAAATATTTAAGATTAAAAATAATTCCCGTTTCTCCAGCAGCCAAACCAACATTACAATTAGTAATAATATTTTACTAAATCATGCTAATTTCTGCTCATGACGTAGAATTTATGCTGACGTTACCTCGCTGGGAATCTCCGCTTTCATCTAAAGATTTCCCACAAGCCTTGTTTTTATACTTCAGTGCAGGTACATGGTTCCACCACAAGATGGTGCCAAATACACATTTTACAGAATTTAACAATAATATTTACACATGTTACATTAAGATATTTATTCTTTTGAGTTTTTTGTTCTTTTAATTATTTATTATGTGTATCTTTTGACACTTGTATGTATTTCATTATGTAAGTTCAGTTTATAAATTCCAAACTTTTCAAAATATTAAAACAGCCAACACGCTTTCTTAGTAATTTAAATGATCATTTAAATTTGATCATTTAAAAAATGTCTTTTTGTAGTCTTAAATATACCAAACTATCATGCAGTTGTGCTCAAACTCTTGATTCCTGTTTAAAGATTGTGAAAACTCCATAGATGAAGAAATCTTTAGTGATTACAGAATTGATTTGAATCAAAAGGAAATGGGTTCAATTCCAGTACCTGAAATCTTTCTGTGTGGTTTTGGTATTTAGTTGAATGTTTTCTTTTTGCTAAATACACAATAAATCTGAATAAAAAGACATCAGGATAACTCTTTAAGCATGGTTGTAATGTATTTTCTTCATAGACATGAGTTTATTTTGTAGTAATACGTAGTTGTAAATGAGTGATGTAAACATGAAGAAGATTTGAAATGATCTGTTGTAAGCGTAATTGTTGCCTTTAAAAGTAAATTTAGATTTGAATTGTATTTATTTCTCCGGGAGAGCGTAAATGAATTTGCGGCAGCGGCAATTTTTTTATCTGCTGTCCACAGATGAGGGCCTGTAAAGTGAGAAGACAGAAGGAGTGGTTGTTGACGTTTAAAAAAATTTGAAAGACATAGCAAACAGTCACCAAGCTGCGCGTGTGTGATTGAATGTGCTTGTAATAATAATTTCAGGTGCTTGTAATAATAATTTGGCGTGTTCAATACCTGCATTGAAGTGTTTTGGGATGAAATAAATGAAATGTGAATTTTCCCCAGGTTGGATTTGAACCTCTGACCTTCTGACTGGGAGGTCACTACTTATGCCACTGCGCCACCCGAGGGATGGAATGCGGCATAGCACAATTGTGCTATTTAATGCTGATGCATTGTCGGATCTAGCCAGTCCCGGTCTGAGATGCAAACATAATGTCAGGAGGGGGGGGCAAGTTTGGGTATACTGAGAGACTGGGTGGAAGATCCTCCCAAGCCCCGAAAATTTCCTCCTCCCATGAAAATACTCTTTTACACTTTGTAACATGTCTGTGTGTCATTTTTATTGTAAAACAGAACAAATACAATAAGAAATCCTTTGCTTTTTATTTCTCCTTTTAAATCTCTCTCAACCAAACAGTCTTGGACACACTCTGTTTTTCATCAATCATCTACTTTCTTCTGCACATGCACTAAACCCTCATCTGGTCCGGCTAGCGTGTCTAGTTCAGCTTCTGGAGAAGAGAACATGCTACCTTCACATTGACTGCAGTCAAATCAGCCGCCGTTCACATTTCTGTGCTCCAATCAGCCGTCACTGGATTTTTGCTTTGACTTTCATCCAATGCTTACGCTAGCAGTCCTGAGAACGCTGGAAAATCTCCAACAGACTCCACCGAGCTTCTTGATGTGACCACGGAAATGTGAACGGCGGCTCATTTCACCGCACTTGGAAAGGCTTGTAAATCAATCAAAGAGCATTTGGATGTTAGCTTTCATTATTTTCTGCTCTGAGAACCAATGGATTGAATGGATTGATCACAGCAACGTCAAAAACATCAAAGAGGTCTTTAGTGAACTGGAAGAAAGAATCAGGATTTTGGAGGAAAGTTTGCTCCATGAAGATCTTCACTTCCTCGTCACAGCTGACATCAGGATCAAAATTCTGTGTGCTTATGGTTTTTTAAGACACCTATTATTCTTTATAACTTACTTTAAGTCATTTTATTTAATTCTTTAAAGTTTATATTTGGTTTAGCTTTTTTTTATATATATCTTTGCTTTTATTGACTATTTAATGTTCTGTTGTGTAGCCTCTGCGTTGTGTGCTTGTTTTTTTTCTGCAATGCAGAAAAATAAAGACAAAGGAACATCAGCTGATCGTCACGAGCGTAGTAGTTTTTACTGGAGAAAGAAGTAAATGGTTAAACCGCTGCAACGGCCAATTCTAAAGATCAGCAAGTAGCGATTCAATGCCACTAAAAATGGCCAAAATATTTAAGATTAAAAATAATTCCGTTTCTCCAGCAGCCAAACCAAATTACAATTAGTAATAATATTTTACTAAATATGCTATTTCTTCTCATGAGGTAGAATTTATGCTGACGTTTACCATCGCCTGGGAATCTCCGCTGTTCATCTAAAGATTTCCCACAACCTTTGTTTTATACTTCAGTGCAGGTACATGGTTTCCACCACAAGATGGTGCCGAAATACACATTTTACAGAATTTAACATAATATTGACAATGTTACATTAAGATATTTATTTCTTTGAGTTTTTTGTTCTTTTAATTATTAATTATGTGTATCTTTTGACACTTTTATGTATTTCATTATGTAAGTTCAGTTTATAAAATTCCAAACCTTTTTCAATATAAAAAAGCCAACACGCTTCTTAGTAATTTAAATGATCATTTAAATTTGTCATTTAAAAAATGTCTTTTTGTAGTCTTTAAATATACCAAACTATCATGCAGTTGTGCCTCAACTCCTTGATTCCTGTTTAAAGATGTGAAAACTCCATAAATG